>CAHIKZ030002190.1:642500-945000 GCA_903632075.3 Acanthosepion pharaonis
ACTTTAGACCTGAAGAGGTTAAAATTTAATTAATAAGTAACATTTCAGTGTTCAGTCGGAGACATGAGAATTATATTGTGGCAGTAGACTTTAAAAGAAACCAGAAACCCAATCAAATGGCACAGTGGATAAAGGCATTAGTTAGATCCAGTGACAGGACACAAAGAGTGTAAGTTCAATACCTGGTTAAGGCGGTGAAGAACTTGGAGAGGAGAATTAACAGGAGATAACTGATAACTGACATCCATTAGACACTCACAAAGGTGCTGCATGCTGGGATTGCCCCCTCCAGACCAACATCAGGAAGTCTACTTTCTAACAAATCAACCATAGTGAGATTCGAACCCGTGTCTCATGGTCAGAAAGTGAATGTTCTAACCACCCAGCCATATATATACGCGCACACACACACACACACAGAGATGTTTTGATCTTTTGGCTTCTTTTGACTTTGGTCTTTGTTTGGCAAGAGTTAATCTTATAATTACGAAGATTTTTTTCTTTATGATCTGCTTTGATTTTATTTCTAATAGTTTTCAATCATCTTTATTGTAATGATTATATTTAAAGAAATTACTGTAAACCTGTGTGTATATGATGCAGGTTTTTATATAAAAGAATATTAGCACATTCCAACTATTCAGAAATTAAAAGCTTTTTAAACTCTTTCTTAGGCTCATGGCCTCACCAAAGAGTTCTAAATGACCCAGAACTTTGAGTAGTTTCATTTATAAAAAAGTTTCATTTATAAAAAATAGGTTCTCTTAACAATATAAACTTTATTGAAACAAGTTTTTTTCAATTTTTATCACTTTAAATGTTATTTTTAGTGGATACTCTTATCTGAAATAAGTGATAAAAATCTGTCAGATTAATAAATAAAAATCCATTGCTTCTTTAGAAAATTGTTTACATTTGGATAAGAAACTGAGGAGATATGATCATTTCGAGGAATCTATGAGGAGAAGGATTTCACTTAAAAACACTGTTCAGACCTTGCTTGATTGACAAAACTTCTTCATGGCCAAGTCGGTTAAGGCACGTTGGATCTGATGAAGGTTTCCCTCTGCTCAGGGGGATGCATGTTTGAATCCTGCCAGAGAATAAATAAGATTTCTTGAATTTTCAGGATGGTAGATGAAAATAAATAAATATACTGTTTAATAAATGAACAGTGTCTACTCAAATATGAGTATCCACTAAAAATGACATTTAAAGTGATTAAAATCTGTTGGATTAATAAATAAAAAATTCATTACTTCTTCAGAAAGTTTTCAATTTCTCTTGGGTATGTCCATTTTCTTTTTTTTGGGGGGGGTTCAGAAGTAAGGATAAGAATGGCTAAAAGGGTCAGGTTTAAGTCAGTCTTGCACTGAATTGGAACAACCAAAGTCATTACTTCATGAGTGGAACTGCTAAACATGTTTGAACAATGTTGTCAGAAAGTAGAAAGAAAGTTTAATCGTCCCTCAGCAAACTGAGGAGATTAAGGTTCCCAAGTGGGAGCATAATTACCACATGGTGCTTCATCTTGGAGCAAAGAGGAGAAAGAGGGTGACACAGGAAAAATGCTTGTCTTTTTTATAGACTTAAGCAGCATCGTCTAATGGCATTTGATGAAACCAAGTGGGGTAATCATATTTCCAGTTCTTTTACTACTAGCATCATGAAAAAATGTATTTCTTTTATTATTATTTTATTTCATTTTTCCAAAAACTGTTTCTGAAAGTTTCTTAACTTATTCAACTGACCTGAAATCTACAGAGTAGTTCACATGAACTGGCTTTACCATAAAACAAGCACGAAAAACAGGATTAACAATTCAGATAAAGAAAGTAATGAAGATTTTCAAACAACAAAAAATTTACATTCACACTAATGTTGTCATCTTTCTTCTTGTTGCCACATTTCAGCCCTTGTAACTTTCAACTTTCTTCAGGAGTCTGTCAACCTGGGTAACCTACCGGGAATTTCTGAATGTAAATGATAACCTCTTGTTGGATTAACTTTCTTTCCTCTTCTTTAATTATTATTGTCTAGTTATGTGACCCATCACAGTCACTAAGTGTGTAATCATGCAACACCCTCTCTGGTTGTCCAAGACTGCCAACACCACGGCCTGTCACTGAAGTGATCGCTTCAATCCAGAGCTAACCTTATCCCACGTTGTGATTTGAGTTTGATCATAAGGCAGCCAAGATTGAATCGTCACAGCAGGGCAATGACATACAGGGAAAAAAATAACACTTGAATAAATTGAACAAAAGTAAATACTGTCCTCTGTATGATAATTGGTTTACATCAGAGTTTGCATACGATTAATTATCAGTCCAACCTGCAATTTCACAGTGAGGCCAATTTTCTATTTTTGATGATTGCAAAAACAGAAAGATTAATTTCATCACTTCGGTATGGCCATCTCTGGTTAGGTGCTCCTGCTGTACATCTGAACATTCATGACAAAATTCAAAAAAGGGTCTTTACTGTAACTGATTCTGACCAGGCATCTCGACTTCAGTCACTTTCTTGCTAATGGGACATGGCTACCCTCTGTCTTTTCTACAAATATTCTCATGGCAACTGCTCTGATGAACTTTTTCCCCTGGTGCCCTGACTACATGAATTTAAGAGATTGGCAACCAGGCATCACCATTTTGTTGATGAACTAGTTAGATGCAACCATCACTTTTACAAGGGTTTCTTTCCTCATGCTTCCCACCTGTGGTACTCCCTTCTGATTTCTTGCTTCCCTGATAATTTAAATGCATCAATTGCCATCTTTCGTCATCTTGAACTCTGTTCCTTTTTTGTCCTTTGCTCAATCCTCCCCATTCTCAATCTTCTCATTCACTTTCACTTTCATTCGCGGTAATGCTCTCCATTTTAGCAGCATTATTGCCTTGCTTGGGGTGAAACGAGTAAAAAAAGAAAGGGCTCAAGATGTGAAATGTAAGTTGGAGATACCAAATTTAAACAAGTACAAAATTTAAATATCTAGGAAGTATTGGAAAATGCAACACCAAAATCTGAAGGTGTACTGGGAGAGCAAAATATGTCTTCCAAAAAGCTAAGCAAAGTATTAAGAAACAGGAAAATTTCATTGAAAACAACAAAAAAAGTGTACTGAACTGTTATGCAATATTAATACTCTTAAATGCTGAACCATCTCATCACAGACGGAGAAGAGACTTGTGGCAACAGGAATATGGTTCTACAGAAGGACATTGTGAATATCATGGACTGAGCATACAAGCAACAACAAAGTTTTAGAGAAAATGGAAACAGATATTGCATCAAAAGGGGACAGTTGAAATTTCTAGAGCACAAAATGAAGAAAGAGGGCTTGGAAAATTTGACACACACAAGACCTAATGAATGCAAGCGGAAAGCAGAATGAAACCTACCTAACAAGTTCATTTAAATGGTTGGCAGAACAGGGATTGGGAGATATAGTAAAAAGAGAAACTTTACTAAGGGCTATAAAGGACAGAAAGTTGTGGAGAGCCATGATCGCCCACATCCCCAAAAAGACATGACACATAGAAGAAGAAATTGCCATCCAAAGCTAAAGAGATACTATCTGCCCATTAGGTAAGGACTTGAACAGTTTCTTCTGTGCAGTTTCACTTGCAAGAAAGAGCAACACGACAGACACCGATATATTAACACCCACCGCAGCAGTGAATGGCCAGTCTGTCAGACATCACAGGTGAGAATGTAAGGTCCGCATTTTGGGTGAGGTACCCACAGCTGCAACCACACACACTGGCTGACAGAAACTGATGAAGTGCAGAGTTGAATAAAATGTAGTGTAACACATGAGAGATTCGGTCTTGCGTCATCATTAGTCATGACGGCAAATGATTTCCCGTCTGTGCTGTTTACTGACACTGACTATCATTCTTACCGGTTGTAATGAGGAACAGCTGAAAGTTCAATAAAAGAAATGCTAGTCAAAACAATAACAGTCCACTTTATGACCAATTGTTTATGGGTCATGTAACATCTATCGTGGTGGTTGTCCTCGATATGACGATAAACTACGTCCAGCAGAAAGGCATCTGATCAGGAAATTGGAGGTTTTGGGGAGCATCTTAATAGCTGTTATTCTCAGGTCCATCCTGACCCAGGGTTCCAGCTATGGGCAAATAGTGAAACCCCAATCGAAAACTAAACACCATCAAAGTATAGAAATATATATTTTATGGTAAAAATACAAACAATACACTGTTATATAAAAACATTACCAACAATACCTGTTTATAGAAAAATGACCAGCAATACATTTTATCTGTAGTTGAAGGCACACAATTGTATTCAAAATATATTTAGTTGAAGCCATAAAACTGTGTTGCATTGTCAAGGTGAATAATACACAGAGGAGAATGAGTGCTTAATATATTTATTCAGCACCAATATCCAATGCTAACAGATACATACAAAAAAACACAGAACAAAAAGTTGCAAAAAATTAAAAGACAACTTACAAGGAATAGAGGAGAGTCAAATGCTGTATAGCCAAATGAAGTAAGATCAGTCCGAATATTAATCAGCTTAGTATCAACTTATTAATCAACTGTTAAAAATGTAGTCCTTAATCATAAATTAAGGCTATAAGCCAGGATATCTGAGTGCTGAAGAGGTGCTGGCTACTTGTTATGGTAATTTACCCACGCACATGAGGACTCTACCAGCTATAAATAGGAGCAGGTACTGCCTTTTGGAGAAGGAAGTTTCCAGCAGTCAGCTCTGACAGTCGGACCGAACATTCTTGCTGTAACACTCTCGTTTGTATATGTTTGTATTACTGTTTCTGTTAATATATTTGTTGAACTCAATTCCTCTCTTTGTGTCTTTATTTCTGGCCCCGAACAAGGCCACAACACTACTCTCCAACAAACTGTACAAAATATTTAGATTTCAGTATTAAATAACCTATAGAGATTGATATGTCACTAAACAAAATAAACCAACCAACCACAGGGTCAATCTGTGGTATGTTGTTTTTTTTTTGTTTTTTTTTTGGCTACTTCCTGAATGGTATTATGTGCTGGGAGTGTCACCTCAGGTCGATGTTATCAAGAAATTGGGCATGGTTAGATTCAAATCTGGGTCTCTCAGCCACACCAACCATAATGAATCTAGCAAAGCTAAATTTTGCTGAGAGTAATTTGTTAATTTGAATTGTGATTGGATTAAAACATTAATACAGTTTTATTGGATAAAATATCGATGACCTGGGTGTAGGATTACCAATCCCCTAAAATGAAAGTGTGGGACAGAGGTCACTTGGGTTTCCTAACCATGGGGCTGTGGATACTATGAACAGATTAAAGTCGTGTTCTACAGACTCCCTTAGAGACTGGTTTGCAACCAGAGTTACATGGCGCCACGAATCTGAATTAATTCAGTTTGGTATTCTTGAGTGATAAGAATTTATATGTAACGGATTATTAGAGACGTGTCATAATAGATCATTTCCCAAGGAAACATGACCTCGTGGATAAAAGTGTTGGTTGATTGATCCATAAAAAGTAACTTGAGCCAATGAGTTGTGAGTTCAATCAGCAGTGAGAACAAAAACTTAGAGAGTTGAGTTATCAAGGCAAATTAGCTAAAAACTGAGACATCCAAAGACATAGTATGTAGGATTAGAACAATCTACTCCTGTGGACTAAATAAAGGTTTCAGTTTGAAATCCCAACAAATATCACCTGAAGAAGGCTGGTGCATACAAAGGCCGAAACATCATAAATGTTACAATAAAGATGAGGACAACAGTCTGAACAATGTAAATAGTTACAATACCTCATCTCAGAAATATGGATATAAATCACCAATGTTTTGTGGTAAGTTTTTAACATCAACTTGAGATTTTTCTTGTTAAAAAATTGAAGAGTTTTAATGCATTCAACATTATGGATAAAAAAAAAGTAGTGAATTTTATATAGTGTTTTTTTTTTTTTTTTTTTTTTTTTTTTCGTGACAAACAAGTTCATGGATTTGGATGACAAAAAATGGGCCCCCAGAATGGCATTGTAGCAACTGCTACGCTTTCCACGCCCACAATTTATCCGTCTGCGATTGGCTAGTAAATCAATACTGCCTTTCCATAAGACAATTTAGCAATCGCAGTCATCACTTTGATTTTTTTCTGCCATGAACTTGCTCACATGTTTCTTTGTTAAAAATCAGTGATTGGTTGAATTTTAACCAATCAAACATTTTTTGTGCTAAATCAATTTTCCCGCATTTTTCGCTGGAGCCTACCGGCAGTCTTAAAAGAAGCAATATTTTCCACAACCGTCAGTAGATTCCAGCTATTTAAGCCTGTCTACACAAATCCACGACTTTACTCACAACGCACACACAGACACAGATTTTTGTATCACATTACACATATTCTTCCTCTCTGTGACTAAGCCAAGTTCATGAACCAGCTCTCTCTTAATTTCACAAAACAACACACTTCTTAATTAACTGTATTCTGTTCTAACACCAGACTCTATTCAACATAGAATCCTGAACATTCTTAGTCAAGAGAAATTCTTTTGAACATTCAGTTTTAATCGGAATACAGTTAAAGGGAAACAACTTTTTCTCCCTTAATTACTACACACCATTGCGTGATTGTTTTGTATGTTATTTTTTCAATAAATTTTATTGTTAATTCACAATTGGAGTCCCGTTGTTTTTTCTTGAATCGTTAAATGTATAATAGATAAATGCTCTTAGAACACGCAATTACATTTACAACATCAAAATCCACAAAAAATTGTTCATCCTTTAATAGTTACTTGTACTTGTACTTGATGCGGCATTCACCCTGGGCGGATTGAGTCGGCTTCTTCCTGTTGACGCACCGCGTCATGTGAGAAGAAGATTCTTGGGATAAATTACAGAAGTAGGGTACCCAGGCCTACTCGGATAACGTTCTTGCTTGCCGCGGGGTTCCCACAGACGCAGAGACAGGAACGACCAGAAGCCGCCGGTTGCCGATGCAGACGCTCCTTGGATTTTCACCAGAGCCCTTGTTAGCCGGCGTGTGTGTCAGACCTGTCCGCCTTGGGTGGCCCTACCAGGAACGAAGTTCCGGACGGCATAGCTCTGACGCCACCGACTGTGAGGTAAGGGTTGGACTTTAATAGTTGGCAGTACTTAGTTTAATTTGTAACGTATATAAATGTCAGTAGAAAAAAAGCGAATGTTGATAAAAAAGCAAGAGTCACAAAGCCCTGCCCAGAACTCCCAACCAATCTTGAGCTGTCCTGCTCCCACCCTGCCCAGGCGGGTGTAGTACACGCTGGCCCTGAAATCCTGCATTTTGTGAGACAGCTGGCAACTCTAATTTGAAGACTTTATTGATTTACTTTTAATTTTTTTCTTTTCTTTTATGCTTGAATTAAAAGTTTGGTTTTTCTTTATAGGATACAAATCCTATATCATTCCAACAAATGATTAAAAAACACAAAGTAGATTTGCACACCCGCAAAATCGGATCAAAATGACCAAAAACAGATTTCACAATAAGGTGTGAAATTAATTTTCTGACCAATGAAAGGAGGCGATTTGCTAAACCAAAAAAAAAAAAAAAGATAACGAGCCAGTGTGAAAAAAAAGTCAACAATAAATACAGAGTTTTCAAGTCAGTCGCCAGTCAGAGAAGGGCGCAAAAGATCACAGAAGATTGACAGTAAATTTCATCACTGACTCAACCCGAAAGTGGATTAGGAAAGAACAACAACAACAACAACAAATTTACAACTGACTCCAAAACAATTCATAAGTACATTTTCCTTTTATCTTTATTCCACATTCACACTCTTTTTTCAACTTAAATTGCTCGCCCCTTTTTCATTTTACAACTATACAAAAACAAAAGAAACAGACATTATTCTGCTACTCTGTTAAAAGACAGCGAACACACACACTTTTATAAAAATCACAATTTTTGCTTAAACGAACTAAAACATTAATCTTTTTTACCCTATTCACAAGATAATAAATATACAATGTTCTATTTTCTATAAACGTTCCTTATCGTGTTGTTTCTTCTTGAAATTTGCGTTGTATTTTGTGGGCAGGGTATCCCGTATTAAATTCTCCTTTAATCCGGGTACGCTGAACCCCATAACTTTTAGTATTACACTCGTTTCATCCTGGCTATTATTTTATGCCCTTTATGGAGTTAATTGGCCAGTGACAAAGAAGTAGGTAATTATCAGTGCGCCTGTAATGAGTATGAAATAATAATGACTCTCTTCACCCACTCCCTTTAAATTCAGAGGACGGAGGAAGAAGAATGAAATAAATTTTTTTGTCTTTTACAGAAATTAACTGGTGAGCCAAGAAGAAGGAAATAAATTTGCGAGCCTATGTGAAATTCTTTTTGAACCAATGAAGACCTTGCCTTCACAGAAATTAACTGGTGGGCCAG
Source organism: Acanthosepion pharaonis (assembly GCA_903632075.3). Lineage (NCBI taxonomy): Eukaryota > Metazoa > Mollusca > Cephalopoda > Sepiida > Sepiidae > Acanthosepion > Acanthosepion pharaonis. The sequence goes on from CAHIKZ030002190.1 coordinate 650,938, forward strand.
GATGAAGGAGAGAAAGTAGCGAGCCTATGCAAAATTCTTTTCGACATAAAATGAAGAGAAAAATTAATCAGTGAAGAGTGCAATAATGTAAAAGGTTTTCTTTTAGTTCCTTGCAACCAGTGTTGAAGTATTCGCTAATTATATTATCAGCCTCTAACTGGTAAGAGGCACTTCAAAGAATTTTCTCTCAGCATATTGGAATTTAATTTGGGAACAATATTTTACAAGTTCACACTCTAGCCTATTTTTCTAAACCTCACTCCAATCTTTTTTTTTTTACTTTCAAAACCGGCTCCCAAAGCCTTGATTCTTATCAGAGATAAGAATATATTTTCTGACTAACGAGAGAGCTGGAAAATATAAAAAGGGATTCCACCACCATTATTCTTTCCCTGGTGGCATAAAGTTTGGGGGAAACCTCACAGCTTGTTCACTCCAACCTTTTTTACTTGGTTTCAAAACTGGCTCCGAAACCTTGACTTTTATCAGAGATAAGAATGTGTTTTCTGACCAATGGAGGGGCCAAGAAATTTGTATAACAATTTTGGGGGGAAAAGTCCCCGTTTCTTGTGAGCCTCCCAAGTATCCATAAATTTGGAGAATCTTCGCCTATTTGGCAGTGAGAATTCGACCCACTGTCTGTGACGTCGGCGATGGAGAACATCAGTCATCTTCGGAACCACTTTCAACCAAAGAACTACATACTTAAGTTTTAAAGGGTTGTCGAGAATGAACGTCGGTCCATTATCAAAGACCAGTTGAAAGCTGCCTCTTGTCACCTACAAGACTTTGTCGTCGCACTCTTACTCAACTGCAGAATTCCTATATCTACCAACATTTTCTTACTCTGCAGGAACTTTGAAGGACACTGTGAGTGTTTCTAAATCTTAACAAAATTCTACTCGCTTGAAGAACTTTTGGGCACTTTTTAGCAATATTTTGAGCAAGCCTTTTTTATTTTATGAACATTTTCTCTTCCCTTAAAGCACTGTAGTGCCACGCCTACATTTTCTCCATTTCTAATTGGTCAATAAATACATACAAAAAATTGACAGGACAATTTATCTATCGCATTCCACCATAGTAAATTTGTTCCTACACTTTGTTCAAAAACAAGCTTTGCTACAAAGTCGCTGATTGGTCCATTTTCCATCCAATCGGATATTTTTCATGTATATTCAAAAATGTAGCCAGCGTCTGTGCTGGGAGCCACCCTAGGTAGTATAAATATTGGATGCATTCCAAAAAACCAGTTAGTAGTAGTTCCAGAACCAGAGTCGAGTACATCCGGAGACAATAGATCTCATATACTCACTCGTGTTTTAAATCCTACTAACTCCGCACATACATACATACAATACAGAACTTTATTTGATACACCACCAGTTCTCTGTGGACACACCAAGTTAAATCAACTCTGTAAGTTGCAACAACTGAACAATTTTCTAAAAGAAATATTCTATTTTTAACACTGAACTCTGAACATTTTACTCAGACAAATCTTCCTTAAGACATTTCCTTACAGTCAATGGGAAGCTACTTTTTTCTCCCTTTTTCACTCATATTACAACTACTTTGTATTATTGTTGAATTTAATATACATATATTTCTTCGTTAAACAAAATTGGTTCTCATTGTTCTTTTTCCTTGATGTTTTAAATATTATGTATGAATGTTTATTACCTTCTCAACACGCCGCCACATTATCTATTTAACCCATTCAACACTGGTGACCACAACACTCAAGAATCAATACATTCAACAATTGGTCAACCAGACGTTCTAATCAACATTCTACAGCACCTTTTATTCTCCCTCTCTTTCTCTCCTATCTTGTCTTTATCCCTGTTGTGATATACTTATAATTCTTTGTATTCATTCAGTTAATTATTTAATACATTCTACTTATCTGCATACGAACTGTTGTGAGATTTTGCGTGATTTTGCGTTGGTTCACGTCACGTGATCTTGTGTTTATAAATAACGGTGGGAGGCCTCTTTCTTTCTCTCTGGCGTCCGTTCGTTCATATCTTCTATGTAACTGGTAACAGTGTATGCTTTTATGTTGAATAAAACCTTAATATTCAACTTTCTAAAAAGGTCTCTTTTCATCACAATCCCTTACCCCCCCTTTTTGTATATGTGTAGTGGGAGCATGGCGGATACCACTTGTTGAGGGTTCATGGCTGTTATGTTGTTGATAGAAGTCAGACGTAGAAGAAACGCAACTAAGGTTCAGATACTCCTGCCCGCCGGGCCCAACTACATAAAAAGGTTGGACTTTGATTAAGTCCAAAGAAGAAGGCAAAGAAAGCAAACAAAACACAAGACCGATAATATATGTATATACAAATATATATTAATAACAAGTTACAAAACAGTGGAAAAGGATGAAGTGTATGGGGATGTGCGTGTGTGAATATTCTGTATGTGCATGTGTGTGTATTGTGCTTAGCGTGTTTCCACGCTATCCCTTGTTAGCGCCTACATTTCGAGGTTGATAGCTGAAATCCTGAAGGAAAAGAGAAATTTACCTCTGTACACAGGCCAGTGTGTGAATATTCTGTATGTGCGTGCGTGTGTGAATGTTTGCTTAGCGTGTTTCCACGCTATCCCTTTGTTAGCACCTACATTTCGAGGTTGATAGCTGAAATCCTGAAGGAAAAGAGATTTACCTCAAGGTGTCGGTGCACAGGCCTGAAGGAAAAAGAGATAGAGGCGAAGAGTCAGCGGCTATTTATAGCCAGGGAAGAGAGACCCCTGGTGAAAGGGTTAACGGACTGAAGGAGGAGTTAACTCCGACATATGTAAATAAACACCTTTTTGTTACACACCAAGCAGGAGTTTTTCACTATCCGTCCCCGCATAAAAGAGTTTGTCCCCTCAAATCTTACCGTTTTTATTCGCATTTTGTCGCAATTTTTTTAAACTCAACCCTTTGATGCAGAAAAGTTGGGACAAATTTCCCAGCAAACAATCCAAGAGAGCTAAGTATTTCCAACTATCTCTCTTCGTCTACTTTTGAACGTATGCAAAGCATATATCCATTCGGTGAACGATGAACCACCTTACCTTTTGTCTTAAACATTTTTTAATATTATTTCATATCAGATCATTCAATCTGTTGTATGAACATTTCCTCTTCATGACAATATGTTAAAATTATGGACTTTTGGTATCTGAAATGATCTACTGACACTATTTCAAGCATGTAAATTCGTGAATAAATTCCTTATTATATTATTCATGTGTTTCCTCATCATTATCATCCTTCATAAATCTTCTTGGCGTGGATAAATCAACTGTTCATTTTAACCCCTCAGCCCCACGCCGCTATACACTCCGTAACTGAATGTATTGTAACTCAAGGTCTAGTTTAATGTGGGTTTACTACTGTTATAGACAAGCGTATGGTTGCAAGAAAGAAATACAACAACAGCAGAAATAGATTTACGTGATTTATTTCAATAGGAACGTGTGGTTTTGGGACAGCTACCTTGTCGCATAGTTCATAGGCCGGCTGCCGACCTGGGTTGATCTCTCATAGTAGTTCTCGCTGGTTGGCGTGGCGCTCCTCCTGCTGAACGTGACAGGTGTTTTCCCTGGCCTCCTGTTGGCTGCCGTTGTACTTCCCCGTGTGAGCCTTTTATGGCGTTTTTTATGGCTTAACAGGCTCGAAAAACGACGCGAGTGTAATTAGGAGGAAAGCATTTTTATTGGTCGAAAAATAGAAACACTTTAAAATATTATTTTATTTTTCGACCGGAACTCGTTCGTCGGGCTTATGCGTAAACGACGATAATGGTCATTTTGTGACGGGGCCTTGTCCTGTTTTGCCTGCAAATCAGCCGAGATATGTCTTATTTTATTTTATAACACTACTAAATACCATAGAAAAAATTGCTCAAGCCCCCTTGGTAGTTCCTCTTTTTGGTGATGCTGAGTAATGAAGCCAACTCCCAGGAAGGGTACTGATGGCCCCATGAGGCTTGAGTTGTTATTATTTTCAGCTTGCAGGGCAGAAGCGGAATTGATCATGCTCTTTACTTTAGGAGGTCAATAAGAGGGACGCGTGTAATAGTTTAAAATATACCAAAAGTTTGAACAGAAAAATAATGTAAAGAAAAAGAAAAGGACAATAATTGAAAATTAATTTACAATTACCGTTACACTATTTGTTCGGACTGTTGTCCTCATCTTTGTTGCCATATTCGCAACATTTCAGCCATTGTCCGCTTCAGCCTATTTTGAAAATGGCAACAGAGATGAGGACAACAGTCCGAACAATATAAATAGGCTAGCGTAATTTGTAATTTAATTACAACCTCATCTCAGAAATATAGACAGAAATTGAAATTTTGTCGGTTTTTATTCTACTTTTGCACACACAAAAATAATGATGATGATTATGAATAATATTGATGGAAATTCAAAGAATTTTTAACCTCTACAGAAATGAAACTAAAAACGAAGGACTAATTAAAAGGGATTTATCTCAGTCGACACCGGTTACTTCCTAGTTACCGGCCACTTCCTCGATAGGGAAATCCTAGTTGTTTCCCGCTTTCTCCAAGCGAAGTTGGTACTGTTTACAAGGTTAGTTTGGTAAGCAAGCAACATTTATTCATTTTTTTTTTAAATGAGTTGTTAAGTTTTTTAAAAAAAAGGATTTTACAGCTGAATTTGTAGCTGAGCGTCTCAAATTATTATAGTTTTTTGTGAGGGCGCCCCGGTTAGTTAACAATAAAAAAAAAATCTTATGCTTATCAGCTTCTTAATCTTATCTAATTTATATTTAATTTTTTTTTTTTTTTAATTCAGTAATTTTTTTAAGAAAAAGTAATAGAAACACTTTTTACTTGCTGTCTGTATTTTTTTAAAAATTTATTGAACTTAATACGTAATGTTCAAGTTTTTAAAAGTAAAAAGAGGGTATTCTAGACAAAAATAAACAAACACCGTTAGTTATCGAAAAAAAATAAATTGACCTTTATTTTAATTTTAAATGTTGGATATATATATATATAATATATATATATATATATTTACACCTTTTTTTTTAAATTACAGTACCTGTTTATTATTTTGTTGTGGTTGACCAAACATTTCTCACAACAACCGTGATATTTGGGGGCACTTAATTACGGGATCACCGACTTTCTATTCAAAGGTGACAGTCGGTGTCTTTTTATGATATAACTTATTTTGTTTCGATCTACGCTAACTGAAACAATGTATTTTTGTTAACGAGCTAGTCTGACCCTTACTGAATGTTGGGTTCGACTTGTCACGCTTAAACAATTGAATTAATTTTAATTTTTATATGTTATTAAGCAGGCTTTTGTTTATAATTTATAAACGTGTTTATGTTTTGATCGCACATTCCTGACTATTTTGTATGTCTGTCAATCGTTTCACAGAGTGAGAGATTTTTGTTATTGCAGTAAAACAGAAAAAATAAAATAAAATACGCGTTATTTTGCTTTAACTAGTTTGGATAAATGTACCAGTATTTGAAATCGCGGACTTGAAAAGAAAGAAACAGTAAAAATTTTACACTTGACTACAGTGTAGTAAAATCCAATTCAGAAAATGTCTACATCGTATGAAATTTAAAAATATGTTTCAGTATAGGGACCTCCACTAAATTTTCGGTACCTAAGGTTTAAAATGAATTTTTAAAAATGAAAAAGCATTCTTGAAGCTTTCTTTTTAGCTTTAATTGAAAGCTAAATGATTATGTAATCATTTTTTAGCTTTCAATTAAAGTATTTTGCTTAGCTTACTGGAAATAGTAAATGTGTAATCATTACATTTTTACTATTTCCAGTAAGCTAAGCAAAATATTCTGGTGTATTTCAAATAGAAATTATATTGATTGAAATCTCAACTTTTTGGTCGCTTTCAGAAAATCGATGAATATCAGCCATTTTTACAGATTTGTAAACAAAAGTTAATTCTCGGTTTTAAAAATCTTCCAAAAATAAAATGTATATTTCTGAAACGTTATTTGAATAAAATTAGCAAATTTAAAGTTAAATTAATCTGATTTGAAACGAATATTACTTATAGCATAATAATGTAATATACAAGCATTTCTTGACCACGGGGTCTTGTTTTTCTGGTGTGTTAATCAACTGATTGGCAGCCTAACGTGTTGAAAGCTAAGTATGGTTGAACAGAAATTGACATAAATTTATGAAATCTAAGTGAACACTTTGTTTTTTGGTTTAGTAATTTTTTTAAATTAACATATTTTCGGCAATTATTTTATTGAATTTTAGTTACTTATATATTTATCTATAGCCTTACGTTTTTATCAAAATAACTTACAAAAAAGAATAAACTTAAAAAAGTAAAAAAACTATTAACAAAAATAAATATTTTTATGAAATAGGACTTAAAGTAAAAATAATTTGAAAGGAAATTTCAAAATGACATGCAAAATAAAAAATAAGAACTTCAAATAAAAATTGAATAAGAAAAATTTAATTTAAGTTAAAGTAAAAATTATTTTTTTGTAGAATTGGATTTTGTCTCTAGGTTCTTTCTTTAAGTTAAACTAAAAAAAAAATAATGATTTAAATTCTTCAAGGAGTCCTGCTTTTAATTAATAAAAAGGTTTTAGGTCCCTCCAAAGATTCGTTAAAAAATTAGTCTACAGGACAAAAAAATGCCCAAACAAGATTTAATAAAAACAAAGTTTTACTGTTAAAAATCTTTGATTAAAAATTTAAGAAGAGAAAAGACCAGAGGATTTTTTTAATTTTCTTTTTTTAATAATCCTTTTTAACACCTCTGAAATTTTAGTTTAAAAATCTTGCTTTTCTAATGTCAACATGGGACCATAAATTTTTACAGAAAAATTTGAATGATTTTTTTTTTTTCTATAGAAATTCTTGCAAAAATTAATCTGATTTTAATTAGACTTTTAGGACTGAAATTATTTTTTAGAAGATCTTGGTAAAAAGAATTTTTTTTTTTCATATTGCTCCACCCACCATATTTAATTTATGAAATTTCGAAAAATTCATTTTTGCATCATTTATTGTTTATATTAGTTACAGGGACAAATCCTCGGAGAATTTTTTTTTTTTTAAATCATCAAATACTTTATGTCTAACAAAATCTCCTCTTACAGAAAATCTATTCTATATTTTTGCAAATATGGACAACCATAATGACATTATCTGAAAGTAAGGGAAGTAACTATAGTAGATTTTAAATTTACTGGTAATTTCTAACATTTCCTCAACAAGTGTTTTCGTAAATAAGATTATAAAGCCAAAGTATTTAAAATTCGATAAAATATTAGAATGCTTAAAATACTTTTAAGATTACTGGGTAGTTAAAAAAAAAAAATGATAATGTTGTTTATGTGTATTTGTCATGTAATTTTATATCCATTATCTCATCCTTAGTTACATTTCCCAAATATTAGGCTGTCAATAAATCTGTCAACACCTCATAAAAATACCCACCTACATGTTAAATGCTTTTCTCTGATATTTAAACCTAAAAGTAATATTTGTTTTGATTCAGATTAATTAAACTTCAAATCAGTTAAGTGCTAATAACCACATCACATTGAAACACTGATTCCGATATGATCACTAAAGTTAAGCAATGTTGAGACTGGTCAGTACTTAGATGAGTGACTGCTTGGGAATACCAGGTACTGTAAGCTTGGATGTGCAGCTGTTGTAATGGATAATGGCTCAAAATTGTTAATTGGAGAGACAAGTTTCAATTCTTGTTGGGTTCATTATTGTTATATACTGTACCTATGAACACTAATGGGTATGTCCAAAACCTCATAAATATGTTGGACACTATTGGGGGGTAATATACTGTCTATGTAGTCACATCACTAGCAGTGGTTTACCTACTTCATGCCGCTGGCGAGTATTGTATTTTGTTGATGTTATAAAGATTACCATTTCATTTCCAACCTCCGTTTTGGTTATTCCTCATTCAGTAGCCCTTCCGAGGTTACAACAATTATATTTACTGACATACAAAGGCTCTTGAGAAAGGTATAAATTCACCTCTTCTCCCCCAAGCTATGGGTTAATTAGTAAGACTTGTATCAGTAAGCCATTATTATCTCAAAAAAATATTCTTACAATATAAAAATATTTTCTAATTCTAAATAACCTGCAATGTGTGGATAAACTGTAGAAAATTATTCAAACAAATCAGGTAATTTTTCTCAATGTTTTAGAAAAGTATATTTTATTTTTGAAAGATTTTTTTCATAAAGAGAATTATGTTGTGTTGACAGATTTGTCAATATGTGCAATTTTACTGAAAATCAAATAAAATCACTCCAATAAATTTAAATTCATTCTGAAATAGAACAAAGTATTTTGCTTATTGGAAATATTAAGTTTAATCTATTATCTTTGTTGTGTACGATACACCTAATTTACATAAGTGGAGTACCGACCATATAAATATGGGTTAGTACCGGAAGACGGGAGATAGTGGGTTAGAAGAAGACATCGAATCGAGAGACTCTGCCCGACTGCGATTTAGTCAACCCATTATGCAGGAACAGTCTTCCCAAGAATATACCAAAACTAACTGTAAATATTGTGTACCCTTTCCTTGTTTCAATACATTTTGTTAACGTACATTTTGTGTTGTATTATTATTATTCCATGCTTATCCAAGTTTCAACAATCTTCAAATTAAAACCAAAATAAAAGCTTCAAGAAAGATTTTTCATTTTTTTTTAAAATGCATTTTCATCCTTATGTATAGATTTTATTTTTTGGTGGTGGGGAGGTACCTAGTTATTATAAATCTTCTGCTTCTAATTCTCCTGGTGTTAGTTTAAACTGATACCTTCATTTGTCTATATATTGTAAGAATTTTTATTTTATATTTTATTGATTTTAGATAAAAACTTGAGAATTTTCCGAGAAATTTCAGTGTTCTTTTATTTTTGTATTTTATAATTTTTATATATATATATATATATATATATATATATATATATATATATATATATCCAAATGTAAAAGAACAAAAGTGAGATTTCAGCCTTTAAAACAGCTCAATACAAAAGTAGAGCTGTAAATATTTATTATGCAGTGTTACAGTATGTTAAAAAAACCTTTTTAACGTTTCATCAGGCGGGGAATCACTATGTGATCCTCATCTCCACCTGATGAAACGTTAAAAAGTTTTTTTAATGTTGAAACAAGATGTACAATTTTGTAGTGGGTATGTGCATGTTCTAATGTAACATTGCATAATGAGTACATATTATATAAAAGGCCATATATATATATATATATATATATATATAGATAACTATACTCGTTTCGAAAAACCCTCGAATTTCTGATATGCCAATAATCAAATCAATCTCGAGTGGAAAAAAGGTTTTAAAAAAAGAAAGAGCTACAAACATGAAAGTCTGTCGAAAAAAATCGCACAAATACAGGCTTGAAGCCCAAAGAAAAAAAACCGATACGAGTAAACTAACTAACAAAAGAGCTCAATACAACTGTAGAGCAGACCTAGATAAACCTAGTGAGCCAGACAAACCTACCTAGGTTTCACCTAAACGGATCGTCAGGGAAAGCCGACTTTCCCTGACGAGCCGTTTAGGTGAAACTAGGTAGGTTTGTCTGGCTCACTAGGTTTATCTATCTATCTCTCTCTCTCTCTCTCTCTCTCTCTCTCTCTCTCTATATATATATATATATATATATATATATATATATATATATATATATATATATATATGGCCTTTTTCGATGATCAGCAGCAGAAAATAGGTTATCTTAAAACACATCACCGCTCATGACTAAAACAACCAATGCACAATCAGCACGGTTTTTGACAATGACCACAGTAGTAGAATACTGTGGAGTCATCCACTGTGGGGCATTTGTGTCTTTGTTTAGCCCCTACGGTGCACTGGACTCTATTCTCTTCATAACTCTTTGCCCCCACGAAAACAGCAGTTCGATCCCAAGCAACCACATTTCAGTTCACAACATTAATTGAAAATTCCATCATGGAAGTTTTACACTGGTCCTTAAAGTGAAGCTTGGGTATTTTATAATTAAAGTTTAGCTATATGGGAAAAAAATAAGTGTCACTTTGAACTGATGCCAGGGCCATACGCGGTAAAGGAGAAAAGATAAGAGAATGCTCGCAGTGTTATGTAAAATTTGCCTGCATGCAATCTTACAAAGAGCAACACTTTGATATTCATATCATTAAAAATCTATGGAAATTGAGTGCATTTTTGCTTTTAATGCCTGAAACAAATTTCACACACCAAATACTGAATGAATCTTTGATATTTTTCATCTATCCTCATATTCTGATCATATATATTTCTCTATAAATTTAAATAAAAATTAAATATGATACATTTGAGATTTAGAATTTGTAAAAACCAAATATACAGTGTAACCCGGATATAAGAGAGTTGTTGGGACCAGAGAAGAAGTCTCTTATATCCGGGTTTCTCTTATATCCGGGTTTGGTCTATTTTATATACATTAACACAGGCTCTAATTTGGGACCAGAGAAAATCTCTCTTATATCGGGTTTCTCTTATATCCGGGTTACACTGTAAAAAAATAAAAAGGTCAGACTTACATCCATTTGAAAAATCTTATATCAGGAATCAAAATAAAAAAAATACCATAGCATCTAAAATGTAATATAATTTATTTTATTTCTATCTGAGTTTTTGGGATGAGGTGTTATCAGTTGGACTATTGACCACGTCTTTGCTTTTATTATCAAAATGTTTTGGCCATTGTGCCTTTCAACCTTCTTCGGGTGTTTGTCTATTCAGATAACCCTTAGGGAATTCAAAAATCTTCAGGTGTAGATTGTTCGCAGTTTAATGTCAGTGTCTAGAGGTGTCTTCTTTTTGTGCTGCTCAGTGATTTCAGGCTCTGTTTCCACAGAATCTAAGTCTGTACTACCCAGCTCAGGGACTGAACTCATGATTACAATGTCACCAAATTCTAGTCCTGTTCTCACTGAGTCTGAATCTATCCTACCTGACCCAGGTTTATTGAATATAAATAGAAAATGATGACTAAAATATCTGTATTGTTTACCAAAATATTAAGTTCTTTCTCTTTTGGGTTGGGATTTGAGAAATCTAGTAGCAATTGCTATAAAATAGCAGAAACGAGACTGCTAGTTATGCCTCTGTGTTTTTGCTCCATCCACAGAAATGAAGGTGTGCTTTTCTGAGGTGGTAGCTGTCTGACCATGCAATCTGAAGCAAACTTCTGACAACTCAGGCTATGATCTCAGGCCTGACCTTCTTTGTGTGTCTCTGGTCTGGTGGGTCTTTGTTTATGTAGATGACTCCCAACTTAAAATTTGACACTGATATATCTAATTTCTCCACTCTGAAGATCTGCCGGTAACCACATGGCATTCTCTTTGTTTTAGAATTTTCTGTCCTTTTTTTTTTTTTTTTAAAGATGAAGTTTTGGGTGGAGAGCATCAATATAAACAAACCCCAAGTTTTGGAATTAGACAAACCTAGATGCCTTCTTTGTTTAAAAGAATTTGGTCCATTCTTTTCTGTAGGAATATACACATTTTGGACTGATAGTATGAATATAAACAAATCCCAAAATTTGTTTTCTCTGGCCCCCAAACTTGAGACAACATGTTAATCATGTCTTCTTCTTATTGGTGGGAAGAGGACTGAGTGCATGAAACTCGGAGTTGAGCTACCGGAAATGAAAAGTCAGGTGCTGATTAAAGTGAGTTTTCAGTCAGCATCTGATGATTGCACTGTGCATGAAACTCAGAGTTAAGCTACCAGTGGGGAAAAAATGTATATTTATTATTAATATAAATTATATCTGTTATTATACATCAAGCACTATTTTATTTGCACCAGCACTCAATGTGTGATATCCATATATATATATATATATATATATATATATATATATATATACGCAAATAAAAATAATATATAAATATATACGCAAATATATATAATATGAGAGAGAGAGAGTGTGTGTATATAGCATGACATTTTGAAGAAATATATATATAGAGAGAGAGAGTGAGTGTATATAGCATGATATTTTGACGAAATATATATAGAGAGAGAGTGAGTGTATATAGCATGACATTTTGAAGAAATATATATATAGAGAGAGAGAGAGCGAGTGTATATAGCATGACATTTTGAAGAAATATATATATATATAGAGAGAGAGAGAGTGTATATAGCATGACATTTTGAAGAAATATATATATATATATATATATATATAGAGAGAGAGAGAGAGTATATAGCATGACATTTTGAAGAAATATATATATATATATAGAGAGAGTGAGTGTATTATAGCATGACATTTTGAAGAAATATATATAGAGAGAGAGAGAGTGAGTGTATATAGCATGACATTTTGAAGAAATATATATATAGAGAGAGAGAGTGAGTGTATATAGCATGACATTTTGAAGAAATATATATATGGAGAGAGAAAGAGAGTGTATATAGCATGACATCTTGAAGAAAATGTTGCAATATTTCTAACTACACACTTTCTTAGTGAATAAGAATAAAAAGAAAATTTTTACTGGAAATTTTTAGTTTGTTCATTGATTTTTAACAAAGAAAACAGATAAAGCATTTCTTTTTGTTATACTTACAGATCATCCTGTCACAAAAATCAAAAGAAATCCTTCCGCTATTGCACAAATAATTAACAAGCAATAAGTATGAACACAAGCGCTGTTAAAAAGCCGTTTAATTGCAAAGACTGTGGTAAAGTCTTTTCCGACAAATGTCACCTTCAGAATCACACACGGATGCACATGGGCAAAAAGACCTACCATTGCACTCTGTGTGATGTAGACTTTTTTGGAAAAGGCAATCTTCGGAAACACTTACGTGCACACACCGGTGAAAAGCCATACCACTGTGACACCTGCGGTAAAGATTTCTCCAGCAATTCCCGCCTGGAAAGACATTTGCGTTCACACACTGGAGAAAAACCATTTCACTGTGATACCTGTGGTAAAGGCTTTGCTGAAAATTCCCACCTGAAGAGACACGCGCGCATCCACGCTGGAGAGACCCTGGGAACGCACATAATTGAGAAGCCATTCAGTTGTGACACATGTGGTAAGAAGTTTCCACATTACTCCAATCTGAAGCAGCACATGTTTGTACACACCGGAGAAAAACCTTTCCATTGCGATGCGTGTGGTATGGATTTTTCCCAGCGTGGTAACTTGCTAGCGCACATGAGTGTCCATACTGGGATCAAAGCGTTTACATGTGATACGTGTGGCAAGAAATTTGCTAGAAAAAACGGGCTTGTCAATCACACATATACGCACACTGGAGGGATGCCATTCAAGTGTCAACTTTGTGACAAGGAATTTTACCGGGAACAACATCTGGACTTGCATATACGCACACACACCGGCTATAAGCCATTCAAATGTGAGACTTGTGGGAAAGAATGTTCACAGAAAGGCGACATGATGAAACATATTCGTACGCACACTGGAGAGAAGCCTTATCGTTGTGAGATTTGTGACAAAGGTTTTACGCGCAAAGGTAACCTGACAAGCCATAAGCTTTTACATGCAAAAGACAGTGTTTCTGAGAAAGACACTTGATGATGTGCGCAGTCAAGGGATCTAGGTTCAATTTTTTATTTTTTATTTTATTGATGATGGCTCAGCAAAGGGGAACTCGAAGCATTTTTTAAATAAAATTTTTAAAACATCACCAATGATTTGCATAGAGTATTGTCTTTTTTCGTTTTTATTTTTACATTAAGGTTTCGTTAGACTCATATGAATATTTTTTCACGAAAACTATATTTTTCAGTATTTACATTAGTCGGACTATTGTCCTCATCTTTGACGCCATATTTGTCACAACGTTTCGGCCTTCTTCAGGTGGTTGGAATTTCGAACTGAACCCTTTATTTCAATCACTGGGGTAGACCATTCTAGTTCCACGTGCCATGTTTGATGGATGTCAGTTATCAGTTATCGAAATAAAGGGTTCAGTTCGAAATTCCAACCATCTGAAGAAGGCCGGAGCGTACAACGGCCGAAACGTTGTGACAAATATGGCGACAAAGATGAGGACAATAGTCCGACTAATGTAAATACTGTACATAATACCTCATCTCAGAAATATAGACAAACTATATTTTTGCAATGTAGTTCTATTATTTATTGAAAGGATCTTTATTTCTTTGAAAAATTGACCTCTTTCTTTTTCTAAAGTGGTTCTAAAGTGAGTGATCTAATTTACAATCTCTCTATGTCAAACTGGATCCTGCCTATGTCAGATATTTTAACATCAAATGTTCAATTTACAATGTAAAGCTTCTGCTAAACTGAACCCTGACTTTGTATCCATGTTGGAGTCTTTGCCCATATCATTATGAAAATATTATTTTTGACCATTAAAATAGTAAAACGAAATTTTGTAAAAACTAGCAAATATTTTTACATGCCAAATTCTTTATTATTCTCATAATATGATGATTGTTGTCTCAACTTCTTCAGTACTGTTGTCAATAAATAAATCCCGATAGTAGTGGGATTTTACTCGCATGGTACTTTTGGACAAGTTGAAAATATTAACATTGAAATATTTCTTTTCTTCATTTAGAAATTTACTTATGAATGCAGGAAAGATAGTTTAAGAAATAGACAAATAAACAAAAAAGTAGAATTCATGTTAAGTGTCTGTGACGGACCTCTCCACCAATGTATTCTCAAAATATGGAAGTGACTGGATCGCCAAAAAGGAAACCGTGTTTACAGGCAGTAAAAGCGGCCATATTTGGGATAGAACGGATGCAGATGGGCAAAACAACCATATTTAATAAGGACGTTACAGGATGAATCAAGAAGGAGTCTCAATAATTATGCTTTTGTCTGAAAACTTAATATAACGATTTTTGGTATGGGGGGGGTCAAGCAGTTATCTGCTTGTCTGGATAAACATTTGTCTTTTTTTTTCTGTCTGCAACTCTATCAGGTGTCAAGATGTAAAGAATTCTTGGCTAACTTTGCTACCTTCTTCCCCCCCCTTTCATCCTGATGAAGTAGACAAGTGCATAGGGAAAGCAATCTGTCTGCATACAAAACAGAACAGATGCCAGGTACCTGACTCAGGAGAACGAACAGAAGATCCCAACTCAAGAAGGATACCAGTTTGTTTAATCCCAGACTATGACAACTACCATGGCTTGTATAGTAAAAGGTTGACGACATCCTAACGAGGATCATAGATTCACGAGTTTTTATTTAAATAATCTTCACTCATAAAAACAATTTTGTTTTTTTTTTAAATTTCATTGCAAGCAAGATGATAAAGCCACTAAGATGCAAAGGGGGTTACTGAGTGAAAGAATTGGAGAAAAAACATTATTAAAGACAAGTCAAAAAAAGAATGAAAATTAAAGAGGCAGAAGATGACAATTGATATTGCATTTAAATTTTTGAAGACCAAAGTTGATTGGAAAGCAAAAAGTTGAAAGAGAATTCCACAAGAGAAAAAAAAACACTATTAGCATAAAACTTAGGGTTTCTTAATAGTATTAAACTAAAAGACAACCTAAAAGTTCACTATTTACATTATTTGGACTATTGTCCTCATGTTTGTTGCTATATTTATCAACATTTCGGCTGCTCTACGCTTCGGCCTTCTTCAGGTGGTTGGAATGTCGAACTGAACCCTTTATTTTGTTTGCTGTGGTAGACTGTTCTAGTTCCACGTGCCATGTCTAATGGATGTCAGTTATCAGTTGTCTCCTGTTAATTCACCTCTCCAAGTTCTCCACTGCCTTAAACTCACACACTTTGGGTCCTGTCATTGGATCTAACTAACGCCACTGTGCCATGTGTCCTTAGAAAGAACATGGAACTAGAACAGTCTACCCCAGCGAGCAAAATAAAGGGTTCCGTTTGACATTCCAACCACCTGAAGAAGGCCGGAGCATACAACAGCCGAAACATTGTGATAAATATGGCAACAAACATGAGGACAATAGTCCAAATAATGTAAATAGTATACATAATATCTCATCTCAGAAATATAGACAAACCTCAAAGTTCTTTATGTAGGTACCTCCAAAAATTGCTAAAAAAAGAGCAAGTTAAAAAAAAGGCCCCAAACTTGATAAAAACGTTTTATTGTCAAAATCATTGTTATTATTAAGAGGAAAGACCAAAGTATTTTTTGATTATTTTATTAAATTTTTTAATCCTTTTTTAATGTTGAAATTCTTGGCTAAAAATCTTGTTTTCTTGCATCAGCAGGTGGGCCAAAGATTACTATGGTATCGTGTTTTTTTGTTGTAAAACAATACCTTGTTTTGTAAATTCTTGCAAAAATTAAATAATTGTCAGATTTTAATGAAAATTTCAGGGCTTATTCACAAAGAAATGAAAAATCTTGGTAAAAATACATTTTTCTACACCTTTTACCCCCACTTACTTAACTTTAAGAAATTTCGAGAAATTAACATTCCACCCTCTTCAGAATTTACATTATCAATTTGTTTTTGTCAAACAGAAACACCATTTACCAAAAATCTGCTCTGAATCATAAAATAAAAAAACTCAATATAACTATAACATTATTTAATTAGAAAATCTTTTAATTACTTCATAAATAAGATTAAGGACACTATTGTCTTAAGAAAAAAAAATTTGATGAATAATTTTTACAAGAATTGTTTTCACATTTTAAAATTTTAATAAGACTGATTTAAGTTTAAAATCTTTTAAAACTCTGTATTAATTTCACCCTTTTAGATGATATTAACTGAAAACTATATTTACTCGTCATAAATGGAAAAGCTTAGTACAAATCATCTAACGCCAATATTTTTAAAAGAATTTTGAATTTCTTTTGTATGTCTATATAAACATACTGATTTTTATAGATATGGATGATATATACATGACATTATCAGAAAATAAGAGTGATAACTGTGGTAAATTTAAATTATTATTATTATTAAAATACACCTTTAAGTGCCGAATCTAGATGCGTCGTCAGTGTTGTTCCTCCCATGTCACTAGAAGTTTCGGGTCTAAATGAACAACAGACTTCTTATGGGCGACCCGACCGAATATGATCAGTATTATTCGGCCCGCACCTAAAACAAAAATTTGCCACTAGCTTTAGGACGTGCATTATATAAGTTGCCCCAGCAAAAAAAAAAAAACAACCAATCAAGACTTCACTTGGGCTATTCGAAGTTATAAATTAGGTCTGCATGGTTGTAGTGATCTTCCTACATGCGGCCAATGTTTTTTTGGAAGAATAGAAGAAAACAAACCAATAAATATATACACACACACACACACACACACATATATATATACACAAAAAACCCCAAAAAACAAACGATTTATTTTATTATATTGGCTCGTCTTGCGACTTGTTCTTTCTCTACCTCCCCTTAAAGCCAGAAAGTATATAAAAATTCAATAAAATATTACGAAGAATATTTTCTTAAATTTTAAAAATTGTATATAAAAGGCACCCATGCTATATTCAGTTATTCTTTACGGTTAACCCCCCCACAACAACATTAGGTAGCATTTGCTATCAAGCTGTCAAACATGTCAGCAGCTTAAATAAACAACTACCACTGTGTTAAAAAAAATGCATTTCTGTGATATTTTAAAAACTTAAAGTAAGATATATTTGTTTCAAAACAGATTAATTATACTTTAATATTCCTCAAAGTTTCCGAGGGTATATTTTATTTTGGGGAAATTTTTTAATAAAGAGAATTACATTGAGATGAAAGACTGCCAAGCAAAGGGTGCTAATTAATAATTCTGTATTAATTTGGTACCTCCAGAAATTGCTTTAAAAAAAAAAAAAGAGCAAGTTAAAAAAAAGGCCCCAAACTTGATAAAAACGTTTTATTGTCAAAATCTTTGAAGAATATTTTCTTAAATTTTAAAAAATTGTCTATAAATTGTATATTGAATATCACACCATACTCTAAACATGATCTTCTTTGGATGAAGTTCTCCTCTTACTTGTTGAGCAGGTCTGTTTCTTTAACTGATCCACTCGTGTTACATTCAGTTATTTTTTCCAAATGTAAATAATGTAGATAATAGGGGACAAATCTGTTAAGAAAAGCATCAATGGAGAGAAAAATATTAGAGATATACTTGTATTTTTCACAAAAAAAATATCTCCTTCTGGTCAATTTAAATTACTTTAGAAATGCAGCAAAGTATTTTGCTTATTGGAAATATTAAATTTACAAGGTTGGCCAGAAAGTCCTGACTCAATTAGAAAGTGGAAAGAAAACAACAAAATTTTATGGAGTAATAGCAACAGGAAGTTATATCAGCCAAAAAGTCCTTACTCATATGCGAAGCAGGTGTACTTAGTTAATCATGATTCGGAGAGTAAATGGATTCTGTGAGGTTAACATCTGTCATCTGTTCCACAACAAAATCAGTTTGACAAGGTTATGATGTCTGGTGGAATTTTCAAGGAGTATTGTATTTTGATCTTGTTCCATATGGTCGTGCCAACAACACTCACCTGTAATGCCAGCAGTTCGTATGTATAATAAACTAAACTTGACTTAGGAGAAGAGACTCTTCCACATCCACCATTCAGTCCTGATGCTGCTCTGAGTGACAGGCCTATTCCATTCGATGGCGCACATTTTTTTGCAACCAGCGATTAAACACCTGAAGAAGTAAAGGAATACATTAAAAAAATTACCAACAATACATGTTCATAGTAAAACAAAAAGATTAAAAATTACCAGCAATAATTATTGGAAAAGAATATTACCAAAGCTCACAAGAAAATAAAATTTTGGCATTAAATAACCCATAAGGAGTTGATATGCCATTAAATAAACAAACCAAATCAAATATAGAATTAGATGAGATACCTCTAGACATGGCCTGTTGAACGCGAACAATATAGCTCTCTGGATTAAGGAAAGAATTCAGTTCTAAGATTTTCTTAAGTTTACCTAGATTGACTGAAACATGAATGTCAGAAGACACAACAGCTATTTTCATAACAAAGATGAGGACATTAGTCTAAATGTAAATAAGGTAGATAATTCAGATGCTGGCATGTTGCTAGCTGAAGATCTTCGAGAATGATAGACTTTATTTTGAAGAATGTTGGTGTTGCTCTATAAAATTTTGTTTTCTTTCCATTTCCTAAGTGAGTCAGCATTTTCTGGCCATCCTAATAATTAGCTTGAAATTAAAAATAAATAAAAACTTCAAGAAAGATTTTTCATTTTAAAAAATTCATTTCAAACCTTAGGTATTGCGTTTTCTGTGGTGGTACCTATGCTTATGTCTTTAAATGGCATTCAATGTTTCCTGATAATGAACTCTTTCCCAAGTCTGTCATGAATTCTTACATTTCAGCATTGACTAAAGTTTTCTTATGTCCGTTGTTGATTTGATTAGTTTGTTTAACAGCAAATCAACTCCTTGTGGGCCATTTCATACAGAAATTTAATTTTCTTGGAAACTGTGCAGTAATATGATATAAGTTTATTCTGCTTTCACAGTTGAATACATGGTAGATGATACTTAATTTTTGTGCATATACATATTTGTGGGGACGTGATTACTAGAGGCAGTGATGAATTTGTTGAAGTTATATTTTGGAATACAGTTTGATTTCTTTAAGAACTTGCCATGAAAGAGTTCTTTCATGTTGGTTGCTTGATTTTGTTTGGGGGTATATCAACCTCCAGGAGTTATTTAACCACATCTTAATTGCTGTTGTTCCCAGGGCCAGCCTGACTCAGGGTAGTAGAACCTGTTAGGGTCCCAGCTATGGGCAAGTAGTGAGCCTCAAGTCAAAACATGAAAATATAAAAACACATTAAAAAAAATTTACCAGCAATACATGTTCATAGTAAAACAAAAAGATTAAAAATTACCAGCAATAATTATTGGAAAAGAATATTACCAAAGCTCACAAGAAAATAAAATTTTGACATTAAAAACCCATAAGGAGTTGATATGCCATTAAATAAACAAACCAAATCAAAAATAGAATCAGATGAGATACCTCTAGACATGGCCTGTTGAATGAGAACAATATAGCTCTCTGGATTAAGGAAAGAATTCAGTTTGAAGATTTTCTTAAGTTTACCTAGATTGACTGAAACCTGAAGAAGGCCAGAGGGCATAACAATTGAAACATTGTTTTAATAACAAAGATGAGGACATTATTCTGAATGTAAATAATGTAGATAATATGGAACAAATCTATTAAGGAAATCCTCAATGGAGAAAAAAATATTAGAGATATACTTGTATATAACTAGCATATTCAGCCATATGCTAGAAAATAGTATTTGGGGGTTAACACTTCTATTAAATAGCTATGGATACTGGTGACAAGATCAGCTGGGCTAGTTTGTGACTATTCCAATAGCACTGTCATAGTGAGTATGTCAGTGTTCTAGTATCAAGTGGTGTTCCTTGTAAGTTATTCGGACCTCATCCCAGAAAGGATAATGTGTGCCTTTCTCTTATTACATATGGTCTTCTATTCCTGATTTCATACCACTTCTTTGCCAATGGCTTTATTATATTTGTTGAACATGTTAAGAGATTACTAGTTTCTCCCTACCCCATTTAAGTATGGTTTCACATTTGCATCATATCAAGCAACATGAAAAGTTAGATACCAGCGCAAAATGCTGGTGCAGAGGAAATCCATTAATTTGGCAGTTTTGAAATGCTTTTTGGCAAGGTGGTCAATATTCAACTTTGCAGAAAATGAAAGGACATTAACTTGTATGGATATACATCTTTAGCTTTAAAAGAAAAACTAAAAAACTTACAATAATCCTTTACATTCAATTTGAACCATCAATTTTGAAGGGACCTATACTTTTACTGTCCACAGTTCTATCCCAGAACATTGCTCTTCTTCTGCCCACCACCATTGTTTCCTAAATCATGTTAGTTGGTTACTTCCATGAAGGACACAGCATCTAACCCAGCCATCAGGTTTAGCCAATGTACCCGGTTGAATTG
Organism: Acanthosepion pharaonis; assembly: GCA_903632075.3. NCBI lineage: Eukaryota > Metazoa > Mollusca > Cephalopoda > Sepiida > Sepiidae > Acanthosepion > Acanthosepion pharaonis. The sequence goes on from CAHIKZ030002190.1 coordinate 672,007, forward strand.
AAAGTTCTGTCTGATTTTATTGTATGTTACAAATACAAATGCTGAGACTTATATAAATATCTAACCATCAATATGTCCTCCATTGCTTCTTAGAACCTCATTCCATCTGTCAAAAAGTTTGTAGAAGCTTCATTTGTAAATTTTTTTTAGGTTTTGATGTAAAATATGAAGCCAGCTCACGTTCAATTCCTTCTCTGATGTCAGCCTTGAGCCATCCAAATGGTTTTGCAAATCTGTGAACAAGGGATAAATCAGAAAGAATAAGGTCAGCAGAATATGGAGGATGAAGCAATTTTTCCCAACTGAGATCCTCTCAGAGATCTTTAGTCAATTGTGCAGTGTGAGGACAAGCATTATCATGATGAAGGACTACTCTCTCTCTGTTGACTAAGGATAGTCAAGTTTTGTCCAAAGATGTTTTTAAATGCCAAAGTTGTTGATTAACATTGATTTTTTTTTATTATAGTTCATAATCTTCCTTCAATATCGCACCATACTCTAAACATGATCTTTTTGGATGAAGTTCTCCTCTCACTTGTTGAGCAGGTTTTTTGACTGATCCACTGACAATGGTGCTTAACATTATGGTAAAGGATCCATTTATTACCAACTAGCAGCATGGTCCGACATTGCCCGTGCTTGATTCAAAAATCGTACGACTCATACAGCAATCGCTATCACTTAAAATATTTTTGCCCTTCCTTGCCTTTAAAGGAGTGCCCTTTGCCGTGCTGATGTTGCTACATGCCTTACTTCTTGCCTATCTCACACTGCAAATTTTTTTCTAAGCTCTCTACTAAACATTAAATCTGTTTAAACAAAATGAACACAAAACGCAGCTTTAAAAAGGACTCGTAACTGGAAAACCGAATGAAAAAAGAATGTTAACAACAAATTTTTTCACACCCAACCCAGTTCTGCGGAATCAGAATCAACGTTGATTTTAAGCAAGCGAATGAGCCAATTGAAAAGTGCCATGCAGATTAAAATTTTTCCCACTTGTGACGAATGCAGCTATCGATTTTTTTTGCATGCTAGCATGTTAGTTAACATTCGTGTCAGTCATCTGTTGGCTCTCACGCTGGCCAATAGAATCTTCCTGCCTATTATGGCAGCCATCTCACTCTGGCCAGTAGAAAATGGATAACTACATGAAAACTGCCGTTGAAGCATGAAAAAAATCGATTATTTCCACTATTGATGGGAGTTGGGAAATGCAAAGTCGGTCTTGGCCTTGAACTTGGAGCATGTGCATGTAAATTTTGGTGCAAATCCGTTGAAAATTGCGGCCGTGCATTCGTTACACACACACACACACACACACATCCTGCCTTTTATAGATAGAGATAACAAGCATGTTCTAAGAGGGCACTTGAAGGTGTTGGGTAAGCAACGACTCACAACAATTGTCGCCGATTCTCTGGAGATGGGTCATGCAGAGCCCATTTTCCAACCACTGAAACTTTTCCAGTCCTTTTCAATTTTCATAGGACTGTCGTATGTCTAACATTAAATTTTTCACCGTGTTCCCTAGCTTTAGTGACTGGTTTTGCCGTAACAACAGCTTCCAAATCCTCTGAACTGAGTCCTTTTGGACTTGTCCTCTAGGTTAAAATTCCCAGTTTTGAAATGCGGAAAACCACCTTTTGCAACTTCTTTTGTTCAATTCATTGACCCCATAATCGCACTGGACTGATGCATTTTCACCTTTATGGAACTCACAGAGTAAAACATTTCTAATATTTGATATTTAACCGGAACGAACATAGGGTAGGAGCAAATTCTAAACTATATTATGAATTAATATTCATTAATTTATGAAAGAAGGCATTCGAAAATTTTTAGGTCAATGGAGAACAAAATGACATTCACTGCGTTACTGGCCCTAAGAACCTGCTGATATATATATATATATATATATATATATATATTTTTATATGGACTGTGATTGGACGGTTCAAAGGTGAACCGCCCCTTTTGAAAGGCAAGGGAGAACTGGGACTGGACCTGACAGCAGTTGGAGACGACACAGCTTAGAGAGAAGAGGTTCGTTTTCTCTCACCCTGCTGAAAAGGCAGGCAGCGTTTGTCAATAAGTGAAGGATGCATGGGTAACAAAGTTGCTGAGGTCAAGTTTCGCCTTCAGAGAAAGTTTTGAGAAGTCCTCTTGAAGAAGTCCCAGACAAGAAAGTTTGAAAAGAGGTCCGTAAGTGGAGTTTGAAGCCAAAGCCGTTTGAGAAGAAGACGAAGGAGCGAACACGTGCGTTTCCAAAACGTGTTTTACCACGTGTTTAAAGTAAATTTCCACCTTCTAGCGGCCGAAAAAGAAAAACGTATTTTCCTCCCGTTCGCCTGGGAATTAAGTGAAGAAAGGGGGGAGTTTGGTCACCAGGAAGAGAACCATGTCTACACAAGAGAAAAAGAAAAAGGATTAAAAAAACTTTTGAAACTTGAAAGGACTAAAAGTGTACTGTAGAGCTAAGGCTCTCCCCCACTCTTTTTATTGTTATCATTGACACAGCAGAGGGGTGAATTCTTTTTTCTTCTTTGTTTTTGGTGCATTGTAATAATGTGAACGCTGATACTATATTTATTAAGGTACTACAGACTCTTTCAATCCAATTTATCTTCGTCCTTAAATATGTTTTTAAGATTTTTAGTCTCCATTTAAATTTCTAACTTGAAGACATCTAAAGATTTTTAATCTCTTAAATTTCTTTCTAGAGAGCATTTTTAAGAATTATAGTCATTTTAAATTTCTTTCTTGGAGACAATTTTTGGCTTCTGTAGAGGACCCCCTGGAGTTGGCGCGATATGAGATGGGCTGTGAGCCCCAATATGGGATAGATGTCACAAGAGGCCCGCTAGCATTTTAAAAGAAAAGACGTAAATCTGACATGTCAACAAGAGGATGTCGGTGTTAACTCCTCCTTTAGTTCGTTAACCCTTTCACCAGGGGTCTCTCTTCCCTGGCTATAAATAGTCGCTGACCCTTCGCCTCTTCCTCTTTTTCCTCAGACTTTCAGCCTTACCACCTCGCAGATGTGAACGCTCACACAGATACAGCGTTTCCCAAATGCTGGGAACACGCTAAGAACAATACACGTACGTACGAACACTCACCACAACACACACACGTAATATTCGCCACACGCACTCTGTCCATGTGCTTATAACTTGTACTTGTTGTTAATACATATATTTGTTTGCATATATTTATCGGTCTTGTGTTTGTTTTTCCTTTGCCTTCTTTGGACTTAATTAAAGTCCAACTTTCTCATGTAGTTGGACCGGCTAGCAGGAAATTTCTACCCACGTGTATTTCTTCTACTTCTACTCAACATCGCCGACACGGTCCACTACACACTTATCCCCATTTTTTTCTTTTATTATTATTTTTTTTATGATTTTTTTCCTTTTTTCTGCACACCCCATTTTTAACAATAAATTTCCGAAATTTCTATCCAAATGTCTTATCCTTCTATTTGTTCCTTCCCCATTTTTTTTCTTTTCATTTTATTCTTATTACCTTTTTTTTTTTTTTTTTTTTTTTCAATTGTTCCTACACACTTTTTTGTCTTGTCAGATTTCCCCTCCTAATTCACAGCCCGTGTTTCTGAAATTTATCCTGTTGCGGGGCCGATAAGGATGTCAGCCCCGCAAGCTTTTAACGAAGAAAGATGTGAACAGCTAAGAGAATGAGGAACAAAGGCAGAAGGTTTAGAATAACAAACGTCGGATTTATTTGTCGATCTGGTCAGTCGTTCAAGTCCGGCTGATCGGTTGAACTCTCCACCTTCGGGCGGGGAGGAACCCGAAGGAGGCTACGCCGAAGGGCGGATTCTCTTTCGGGGAGGTAAACCGACCCTGAACCCGTTTATACGGGTTCAATGGGCATATTTTTGGCCGAGCCCACGGACTCGGAGATCCCACGTTAAGCCGGCCTTGTGCCACATGATACCCTCGTTTGTGACTAAATATAGTCGCTCAGTGGGGTCGGTCAGTCAATCGATGCCGGACGACCATTAGTCGGATACTAAATATAGATCTGTACAAATGTAGGTACAGGAATTGGCGCCCAAAAGGTGGAAGAAATCGGCTGTGTTTATGTCGGCTGCGGTTAGCATCGTAGCCGGTTGGCAATATCTTTTGGTTGATGACTAAAAATTACATTCCCCATTTTGACTGTACACATGGGTTTCATTTGGACACCATGTGTATATGAAGTAGTTTCTGCTCATTATTTTTAGTTAGGGCGGTTTGTATATGTTTATGTTTCGTTAGTTTTTGCTTTTTGTGTATCGTTCTCTGAAAAACGCTGAGTCACCGGAAGTTAACGGCATTCGTTCTGTTTTCCGCGGTGACGCTTTCGGTGCGATAATCCTAACCAGAGCCCGTTGTTCTGAAATAGATAAGTTGGACGAACAATTTACGGATACACTGACCACACAGGAGATGTCTCCCCAACCCCGTATATATAGAAAAAATTAAAATAAATATAAGTAAAAATGCCACAATTTGGCCAATCTAATTTTTGTATCTGACAGTAAAAAAAGGTTCGATGAATTGTCAATATATATATGAATAAAGACAAAAAACTTATTGACTTTTATTCATATTATTTTTCGGGCAAACTTGAACCTTAATGTGTAAAAAAAAAAAAAAAAAAAAAAAAACGGAATGTCAAAAGGACAGTTTTTCCCTTGACACCACTATTATTTTAACTACCTTCACTCCTCAGGAATTTTTATAGCTTTAAAAAGTGATGATTCGAATCGTAATAAAACCTAAACATATAAAAGTGAATTTATACATTTTCTTTGTTCTTGAGAATTTACAACAAAAAATAATAAACATTATTTTTTTATTATTAGATTCTTTGTTCTCTACCTTAAGTGTCCAAGTTTCGAGATGGAAATCCTTCAGAATGGGTAGAAAATAGATGAAAGAAATTGGTTTTTATCCATGCGTTCGTCATGCTGACAGTATGTAATAAATTTGCGTATGTAATCCCGACAGAGTTATTGACATGGGCACCTCGGGGTGGTGTAATAGCAGTGGCGTAGCTAAGGGGGTGGCGGACCGCCCCGGATGCCACCACAAGAGGGGTGACACAATGTCACCCCCAACAAAATTTTTCAACCAGGCTAAGGTGCCAAAAATAGTCTAAAAACAGTGGTGGAGACACAGGGTTTCGCAGGCGGGCATATGACCCTCCCCCACCAGAAATAATTTATGACCCTCCAGTTTTGTCTCCCCGTCAGAAATTTTCTAATAAATTGTCGGGAAATTTGTGAGTAGGAAAAATAGCAATGTTTTCAGCTTTTGATTTGAACTGATTATTTTATGGTATTGGATTTTGTCTTGGATCATACAAAAAAACAGTAACGTACCGGTCAGTAGAGAAAAAAAGTAGAGGTAGAGCATGTATGAAAATTTAGCTACAGCTAACCATTCAGCATAGGGTGAATGGGGGTCATTGGGGTGACATTTGAGCAGACCGCCCCGGGTGACGTTTTTACTCTAGCTACGCCACTGTGTAATAATTAGCAAGCTTGTCTAGAACAATTACGACTGAGTAGTGAGTTCAATACTCACTGGGTACCCATTACTTTCGGCCTTGTACCACATCCAAGCTACGCTTGGAAAAACACTTTGGGCACCTCGAGGTGGTGTAATGGTTAGCAAGCTTGTCTCGCTAGATCAGTTACAACTGAAAAGTGAGTTTGATCCTCACTAGATGCCCTATACTTTCGGCCTTGTGCCACATCTAAGCTATGTTTGGAAAATAACTATAAGTTATTGACATTTGGAAAAATGTTCATTAAAGTATGTTTTTTTGAAAAAAAAATATATCCGATAATGCATTTCGCCTCTATGGCTTCATAGAATATAAAATGTTAAACGATTTTTTAAAAAGTCACTCATTTTCTTTCTCTTTCTTACTTTCAAGCAATGCCATCTTGGGAAAAATAATACAAGATTTAATTTTTTAAAACAAACAAATGCATACACACACAACATATTTTTTGTTATCCATCTGATGAAGCCATAGGGGCGAAATGCATTATTAGATATTACTTTTGAAACATAATTTCATGAACATTTTTCCAAATGTCAATAACTTATAACTCTGTCGGAATTACGTGCCCAAATTTATTACCCACTATTTATTATATTATTAATTGGAATAGTTAGCAAAATAATGGCCAATTGCCAATCGATTCAAACTTTATAAAACAGTAAATAATAAGGATTCTCTTACAGCAACTCGGTGGCGTAGCTAGAGTAAAAACGTCACCCGGGGCGGTCCGCTCAAATGTTACCCCAATGACCCCCGATTCACCCTATGCTGAATGGTTAGCTGTAGCTAAATTTTCATACATGCTCTACCTCTACTTTACTCTACTGACCGGTACGTTACTGTTTACATGTATGATCCAAGACAAAATCCAATACCACAAAATAATCAGTTCAAATCAAAAGATTTTTAAAATGCAACTGTTCACTTTCAGAACAACTAAATACAAAACACGGCAATACACAAAAGAATGACATTCGATACTATGGTCTTAGAATGAATGTTTTCTTGCTTTCATTGTGGCAAACTGGTCAATGACATCATCAAAATCTGTTTGTCTTGTAAGCTCATTTTCAATGGACAGCACAGTCAGATCCGACAGTTTCGACTGGCTCATGGTTGACGTAATTTTCTGTTGCTAATTTTCCGATGTCCAATTTTCCGTTGCATCATTTACTGGGTACCATTTAAAATTATCAATGATGTTTGAAAGTATTTTTCTTGACAAAAATATTGTATTTAATTTTTAAGCATTCTTCAGAACATTGTAAATCAACTGCATTCTTTTAAAGGTTACCTAGAGAATTTATGCAAAGTTTTTTTTTTTTTTTTTTTTTTATACAAGTAAAATAAATTTACATTTTTGATGTTATTATGATTTTAGTTTTAGTGATAATTTAAAAACAATAAATATTTATCATTAGTACCAATAATGGAAAATTAAGTTAAAAATTTAAAAGAATCGTTTTTGGAATCGGAAAATAGGCACAAATTTTTCCGATTCCGATACCCCAAAAAGTTCCGATTTTTCCGATTCTCGATTCCGATTCTCGATTCCGATTCATCGTCCCAACACCAGTAGATATATTCAAAAGTATATCGCTCACTCAATGGAAAATTGTATCTCAGCGAATTGATACACAGGCAAGACTGAAATTGTTGCACTTTACTTTTGGCTTCGTATTTCGCTTTGTTGTTATTAATGATGCAGAGTTAAAACACCATATCATCCGATAAAATGTTACAATGTCTCTTGTTAGTAACCAAGATTGTAGCAACTGAAACACATGAAAGCTGAAAACATTGCTATTTTTCCTACTCACAAATTTCCCGACAATTTATTAGAAAATTTCTGGAAGGGGAGGGGGCTCATAAATTATTTCTGCGGGGGGGGGTCATATGCCCGCCTGCGAAACCCTGTGTCTCCACCAGTTTTCAGACTATTTTTGGCACCTTAGCCTGGTTGAAAAATTTTGTTGTGGGTGACATTGTGTCACCCCTCCAGTGCTGGCACCCGGGGCTGGAATAGAATGCTGACTTAAAAAAGAAGCTAAAACATACAGGGTTTGAGCAACGCTGTCTTTGAGAACATGTCTTTTAATAGCTCTTTTTTTCTCTCTCTAATTTATTCTGCTTATCATTTCTTTACAGATAAATGATGACAAACATCACGGTAACTCAGCAAATGAAAAGGCATGCTGTAGTCATTTCCTTAAAGGCAAAGTGATATAATGGAATATGCATACACTTGTGTTCCCCCTCACTGGAATATAATTGGCTGGTGTCCGTCATAAATACAGACGGACGTGTAGGTACGACAGAGTTTTAAGTCTATGATGACGCCTATTGAACTACGCCACTGGTCTACACTTATTACCTGCGACTACGACGAGTACCAATCGATTACTGCTACCGTGTACTACTTGGTTATAGTAGCCAAACCGACTTAGCTACTTCGATCAAATATATCCCTTTCCGGGACATATCACAAAGCATATTGATTTAGAGATTGTCAAAGTTCCCTAGGAGCTACTAATGGAGATTCTAGAGCAGTAGCCAACCTACAATGCCTGTTAAGGGTCCTGATACCGTCAGAACACACAAATTTGTACAAATGATGTACAAAATTATCAACAAGAACCCCCAGAAAGTCAGCACTGTTGTTCCGAAGCTCAACGTTTCAAGACACCCTATCAGAATTGTCCATGAGGATCTTCAATACAAACCATATATGATGCAGAGAGGCCAATTCTTGTCTGAAATGACAAAAGATAACTGTCTGATCTGCCCAAAGCGCTTGTTGAGCGAGTTGAAGAATGCTTTCGTTTTTCTTTGGTAAGAAAAAAAAAACTTTGATCAGGAACAAAAGGTTTTATGGAGTAGTTTCACAGTGGAGGCTTGTATTTGTACTAAGTCGGTCTTAAAATAGGTTCGACGTACAAAACGTTAGGAACTTGATATAATAGGTAATGGCACAGAAAAATCTAGTTGTGGTCGCTGATACTTTAGTATTCGACTAACGGCCGTCAGGCATCGACTGACTGAGCGACTATATTTAGTCACCCTCCGCCCCCCACGAGGGCATCATGTGGCACAAGGCCGGCTTAACGTGGGATCTCCGAGCCCGTGGGCCCGGCCAAAAATATGCCCATTGAACCCGTATAAACGGGTTTAGGGTCGGTTTACCTCCCTGAAAGAGAATCCGCCCTTCGGCATAGCCTCGTTCGGGTTCCTCCCCGCCCGAAGGCAGAGAGTTCAACCGATCAGCCTGACTGACCCACTGAGCGATTCCCTCGTTACTCTTACTACTCCTACTTATTATAGGTGGGAGAGTCTATTAACTAATAGAATAGGTGTGTTCCACTATAACAAAAGGTCAGCCAAAGGAATGACATATGATTATGCAGAGACTGTAGGAATGTTCCAACGATCATGCACACCGTTTCCGGCATCTGTGATGGTTCTAGAAGTCAACAGCAATGAGTCATACATCCTCATTTCTTTCCTCGGGGCTTAAGTGTCAATGCTGCTGAATATAAGGTGTTGGAGGGGGTTGTGAGACATTGGATTGAGAGTATGAGCAAAGGAGGACCATACACCTACCAACATGACTCTACATCATCTTCTAAGACCAGGACACGCCAAGTATAGATAGATTTCAATCTTTACTATCATGTTACCCCAAACATATGGCCTTTTAACTTTCCAGAGTCACGTTCCAATTCCATCCAGGTCCCCCACCATTCATTTAAACGCAAATACTCTTGGGAGAGGTATGAATCCACCTCTTCTCCCTATTGTTTAATTAATACGACTTGTATCAGTAAATTATTATTATATCCAAAAAACTCACAATCTAAAAAATATTTTCTGACTTTAAATAACCTGCAAAGGGTTGATAAGCCGTAACAAATGAATGAATGAATCAATCATTAGAATCATTTGCCTTGTATTTTGGGGGATTTATCATGTTTATAGAGGTTAAACATTTAACTGTTTTATTAGCTCTATCAGTAGGCTAGTAAATAATTTATCATTTAATATTTACATATATTTTTTTTAATTTAGGGCCTCTTTATCATCTAGGGCTTACGGACATTTTGAAACACCAATTCTCATACGATCACCAAAGTTAAGCAATGTTGAGCCTGGTCAGTACCCAGGTATGAAACTGTTTGGGAATACCAGGTGCTGTAAGTAGGTATGTGCGGGTGGTGTAATGAATAATAGTTCGAAATTGTTAATTGGAGAGCTGAGTTCCAATTCCAGGTACAATAACTATAAATCCAGGTAGAACCATTTAGGTGTTTGGGTGTGAATGTTTACCTCTGTTCGTCAGCACTTGCAGTCCAGCCAGGCCTAAATGTAATGCCATAAATTTCCTTTGATCGCAGTGGTTTGCCTGGGAGGGGGGGGATTTTGTTTCAACAGCACACGTCTTTTATACACCATCTACCTTACTCACTGGATGTTCCAAATTTTTGACCTTGTGTTACATCTAAGCTATGCTTAGAAAATCATTTGGAAACTTTAACGTAGTAAGATGGTTACCAAGGCCAGTTACGACTGAGTAGTGAGTTTGATCCTCACTGGGAGCTCTACATTTTTGGCCTTGTGCCAAATCTAAACTAACCACCACAGAAGACTCGGCACTTAGTAGATCTGATCTCCATGGAGCAAAAGCAATGCCATTATCTAACAAGATAGACAGAGGCTTGCTGATCTGACATCGCTTGTCTACTAAAAGTTACTTTTTTTACACTGACTTTATTTTGTTAAATCTTTTAATACCATGTAATGTTATCATTGTAAAGACTAATAAAAACACAGGTCTAAATCTCTCATATGTAAAATTATTATTTCTTCTCCACTGGCTTCATTAGTATTGCTGTTAAGGTGTGTGACTTTAGGGTCTTTCTTCAAACATGGATCGTCTAAAAAGGCATTGTTATTGCAAAGACAAATTACACAGGACTAAATATATATCGTATATAAAATTATTATTTATTTACTCCCTGACATCATTAGTATTGGTGTTATGGTGTGTGGCTTTGGGGGTCTTTCTTCAAACATAGATCTTCTAAAAATGTAATGTTATCATTGTAAAGACTAAAAAGAACACAAACTTAAATCTCTCATTATGTAACTGTTTGTTCAACCCTATACTTTGTCAATTATTAGCAAGTGGGTGTGCTACTTTTCTTCAAACATGGATTCTTCTTGTGAGGTACTATGTTTTTCTTGCTGGGTGAAGTGCTTACTATTTGGCTATTTACATTCTAAGCACAAGTAGATTAGCCACTGACACCTTGTGAGGTGTGACGTCTACACCTGACAGGTAGGAGGCCACCTTCCAGGTCAATCCACTGATGTAATCAGTGATGATGGTATCATCTGCCCAGTACATAACCAGTACATGCCCAGTGAAAACAATAGTAGGTTTGAACTTTTGGGCAATGTTTAACATTTGAGGCAGCAAGAAAACAGTGTGTCAAAAAAAAAAAAAAGAAAAAAAAAAAGAAACGGTTACTCCCTTGTCACCATTAGTTTTATAAATTTATGAAAAAAAAGATTATTTTTTATTTTTTAAAAAAATGGTAAACAATAAATATTTTATTAAAGTTGGTTTACATATTTTTTCATAAAGTTGTAAATATTAAATTATTCTTGTAAATAAGAAAACTAATAAATATTGAAGGAAACATGGTGGAGTAATGGATAGCGGCTCGGAGTGAGGAATCAGAGAGCCAAGTTCGAATTCCTGTTGAATCCATTACATTCACTTACCCTTAGAAAAGGTATGAATCCTATTTTTCTCCCCCCAGGTATGGGCAAATAGTAGGACAGATGGCAACTGGTCTACTGCAGAAAAGAAATGGCAACCAAGAAACGTCTAGTCAGTCATGTATCGAAAGATATATGATCGCCCAATCGTGTATCATGCAAGGCACATAACTGAATAAATATTGATTTTAGTATTGTTGTTAATTCTCAACCAGAGTCTTGAAAAAATAATGTCTTCATTTTCTTTTGTTGAAAGTGATCACGACCGAGAAGACTGCACATAGTGAGCTGACACCCAACCTTGAATGTCATCACAAGTGTAGTGAACGATGAACGATCAGAGAACGTTGTGACACTATTTAGCTATTGGTAATTGGCTAACTAATTAACCATAGAAATTAAAACAAGAAATAGTGAGAACAGAAAGAAGATATCCCGAAAGATATACCGTTCGATATTAAAAAGATTTTATTTTATTTCCAAAGAAGTTGCTTTTCACAAAATCCAGTAGACCCGTAGAAAAGCCATATGTGAGATTTTGACAAATTGATTAATATTGTTTGTAAAGAAATGCCTTACCAAGAGAAACATGAGATTCAGAAAAAGCAAAGTGTTGTGGTATCGGACAAACCATATGGTGGTCATAAAAATTTCGGCCTGAGATGATTGCCGATACAAGAGAATCAATATTAATTATCTTCCCAAGATATCATTTTCTTTTTCTTGAGTGCCGGCAAGGCAAAGCCATATGGTATTTGTGAGAATTTTGGCATGAGAAAAATTTGTGTGGAGAGAATTGTTATTATTTACTTTTCCAAAGTGTCATCTTCAGGCGCCGACATGTTGAGTAGCAATATCGTGATTATAAAATTTTGGGCATGAGAAAAGATATCATGGAAGAATCGTAATTTGCGAGATAGAGAATTTAATTTCTCAAGAACCCAAGGGTTCCAGTAAAAGCTAACTTCAGGAAGGGACCAGATGACAGACTTTGACAGTGATTGATGGAATTTGTAAAGGGTGACCAAAAGATCTGAGATATTTTAAGTGGCAATGTGGGATTCTTAAAAATTTTGGCTGATGAGAAAAAAAGAATTTTGTAAACAAAAATTCTGGGTTATAATTTGAAGGAGGCCAGCTTAGCACACCCGCACAGCCAGGATGCCATTGGTCGAGTGGTAGCAATGGTGATAGGCGGAAGTAATTTGATGAGAAGGACGGGGAAGTTATTAACGCCCACTGAAGGGATTGGTACGAGGTATCAATGTGAGAGAGGAGGAGTTTAGGAGGATAGCTCTCCTCTGGACCTCTCCTCACGGACGAGGAGATCCCCCCTCAAAATGGAAAGAGATTAATTTTCCAAAAATGAGAAGTAATCAATTTTCCTGGCCTGACAACAAAGAGATTTCTTGTTGGGAATCGAGATTTACCGAGAACCCCAGACTGCATCTAACCCCGCACCGGTTTTTGGTTGGTACCCATATAAACGAACATCCTCAGGCCGTTTGACAGTCAGTCATTGACAGTAGAGTGTTGCCGTGCAAAAACTGACCGAGAGATTCTCCGACCTCACCTATCCTACCAATAGCAAGTTATACTGACGAACGAAGCCATGCCAGCACCTAAAAACTAAACCAGTTGACTTAAGATGCCAAAACTTGCTTAAGAAGCGTAGAAGTCTCACACTCTGTAGAAAACAGGCGGGGAGAAAAATACACTCCTGTATATATAACAGACAGATAAAGTTAATTTGTTATTTTTTAACATACTGAACCTCTTGGATTTTTTTTATTTCTTTTTATGCTTGTGCGATATCACATCCAGTCTAGACTCATCTTACACTATGGCCCGACAACTGATTGATTTCGTCTATCTAAGATCAAAATCAAAACGTGGGTAGGTTAGACTTCAGATCGAAGCAGTTACTTCGGTAACCAGGCGTTGGAAGTGAGCTGGGAATGACGGAGCTGGTGTTGAACCGGTTACAGTTGGTGTGAAGCCGTTAGCATTGACCGACCATCCCACTTGGTACCCTGACCAAAGGATTCCACTGGGTCGTGACGACCAGGATTCGACCTGGGACAGGCCAGTGTCACATATTGGTACCCTGACTAAGAAATTCCACCAGGTAGCGATGACCACCGACCGACTGGTGGCAGTGATTAAGAGTCAACCCCCAAAACGCCGGTGGAAGAAACATTATAGTTTCGCGCCATGACTAAGTTGACCATGGGCCGATAGCTCAGTGTCACAACGTCGTCACAAAACACATCACAATTTCACCATGAATGGCGTCACAAAGAGGTTATTGATTTTTTTTTTTTTTTTTTTTTTTACAGCTTATCAACCCTTTTGCCGGTTATCTCAAGTCAGAAAATATTTTTAGATTGTAAATTTTCTTTTTGTTTTTTATTTGAGATAATGATTTAGTGATACAAGTTTTACTGATTAACCCATAGTGGTAGGGAGAAGAAGTGGATTCATATGTCTTCCAAGGCTATTTGTGCCTAAGTGAATATAACAAACCTAACTGGAACTGGAACTCAGCTCTCCAATTAAAATCTTTCTTGAAGCTTTCATTTTAGTTTTAATTCCAAGCTAATAAATTACATTTAATATTTCCAATAAGCAAAATACTTTGCTGTTATTTCAAAATGAATTTAAATTTATTGGAGTGCTTTGTTTTTTGATTTCCAGTAAAATCACTAAAATCATCCATATCGACAAATATGTCAACACAACATAATTCTCTTTATTAAGAAATTGTTCCAAAACAAAATATACTTTTCTAAAATTTTAAGAAAGATTTGATTGATTTGTTTCCTATGGCTTATCAACCCTTTGCAGATTATTTAAAGTCAGAAAATATTTTTAGAGTGTAAGAATTTTTCTTTTTGAGATAATATGGTTTAGTGATACACATCTTACTAATTAACCCATAGCCAGGGGGAGAATAGGTGGATTCATATATTTCCCAAGAATATAAAGATCCCAACAAGAATTGGAACTTGACTCTTCAGTTAACAATTACAGGTTATTGTCCATTGCACCAGCTGCACATCCAAGCTTACAGCATTTGGTATTCCCAAATGGTTACCCATCCAGGTACTGACCAGTCTTGATGTTGGTTAACTTCAGTGATCATGCAAGAACTGATGTTTCAACGTGATGTGGCCAGAAGCCATACCACCTGCACATCCAAATTTATTGCATCTGGTATTCCCAACTGGTCACCCATCTCAGTACTGACCAGGCTCAACATTGCTTAACTTCAGTGATTGTACAGGAACTTCTATGACATCTTTTCTCTGTCCATTGTATTTTAGCTGATTCACTGACCTATCAAAAATAAATATGACAATTTCGTCTTCATCTTTGACGTTGTTGCTCCTAAAGAGAACTAGCCACTGGAAAAAGTTCTTTGTAATTTTGTTCCTTCTGAGTTTATACTATTTTTGTGTGAACATGACTGTTTTTTTGTCTCTTTTTTTTTTGCTGCATAAAAGTCTTTTTTTTTTTTTTCAAAAAAACTATATATATATATATATATATATTCCCATTTTTTAGTTGAACATGAGCTGGATAAAAATATGAACACATGTTAAATTAAATTTCCTCAGGATTTCATAGTCCTGAAGTTAGGTGTGAATATTATTAAACCATTTGTATTTAGTCATTTCCTGTCCCATTTGTAGTGAGAAGGGAGGTAAATCAATTTAACTTAGTACATTTACGAGTGATTACTTCCTTTAGTCATTTTAATAACCTATACAAATAAAATATTTATCTGCATTTAGACAAAATTAGTTCCCAAGCAAAATGAACCATTTAATTAATCATTTCTTTCTTTTCTACATTTCATAGATTGCAGCCTTAGTTGTTGAAGCCTTTCATGTGAGGCACTCAGATACCTTTGTCTACTAAGTGATTGTCTTGCTTCAACTTGATTTTGAAATCGTCTTTTTAGCCACTGATTTGTTAATTTTTTTTTCTTCTTCTGGGTGATATTTCCATTTCAGTTACATTAAACACAAAATTTGAAGATGAAAAGATATTGAGGAAAATGCGTTTTATATAATATCAGGAGTAATCAAGTAATCATAGATACCATTAAACATCTAGAAACAAATCAGATTAATGAAACGTTTTTTTTTTTTTTTAGCGTCTACTTTAGTCATGAATACTTTATTTTGGCTTTGTTGAATCTCAATACATTGTTTCATCACATCTCCCTATTAAAACTTTCTAACAATTACCATTATTTTTTTTTTAATGGCATGGTTCACTACTATGCAAATAATTTTGTTAAATTCCCTTACTGTTTATTTATTTATCTTTTTTTTTTTTTTTTATTAGTCCATAGCAGTGTTTTTTTGTTGAAGCAAGTAAAAACATTGAGGGGAGGAGGGGCTCCAGTGATTCTGTTGTTGTGAGATAACAACTGTTGTCTAAATTGCAGAACCTTAGTTATTGTTGTTGTTGTTATTATAATACTAATCATCATCACCAAAAAGTACAAAGTTTTAAAAGTATGCCCTTTTTCGTTTACTCTGAACGTTTTTATAATAAAATATGTAAATAATAAAGAGAAAAAAAAAAGAAAGCAAATTGTCAAGTTTGAATCATAATTTTATTTGGACAAAAGGTCAGTAAATTAGTGCTTGAAAAGTAATTGAATATAATGTGACAATATCCACTGTATATATTGTAAATAACTACAAGGTAATTGTCAAATTAGGTTTTCAAACAAGTGCCAGTTTTGACAAAAAGTGACAAAAAAAAAAAAAAAAAAAAAAAAAAAAAAATAGTTTAAGTTAGGGGTGGAGAAAAAGGAAAAAAAAAATGCATAGTGAAATATTTTATTCAAAATTCCTGGAATTAAAGTGTCTTTTAAGGCATCCAGTTTATTTATATATATATATATATATATATATATATATATATATATATATATATATATATATATATATATATATAATATGAATAGCCTTGTGTAAAAAGACATTGGACAGTGGCAAGTAAGAATTTAGGGTTAAATACTTGAATTTTTTTTTAAGCAGAATCTAGAATTAGAAGTATATCTGATGGAAAACTGAACCTAGGATCATGTGTTAATAAGGCATCACTATTGTGTGATCATGAGTCATGTTGTGGGAGGAGGAAGCAAGACTTACGGTCACTAGTGAGCATGTGACATTCTTGCAAATTGCAATTCTGCATGCAAGATTTAGAGGTAGACGTAATGAGCCATGTCTGTACCCCAATATTAATAAACAATCCTTCTAACATTTTCGTTCGGCCTGTGCTTTATCAGCAACTGCTAGCAAGCATGAGGTAAGTTGACCAAAGAGAATTAGTGAGTGAAAATATAAACATAGAATGCCAAAATATTTCTTTTTTTTTTTTTTTTTTTTTTGCGACTTACAACTGGTCATGAAACTCCAAATTAGCAAGCCAAGAGATACAGGGACTATATGGGGCTGCATTTAACTTTCTTTTTTTTTCTTTTTTAAATTATACTATGCTGCTACTATAATGAAGTGTTAAAGAAAGAAGCCACATAATCAAAAACACTTTTTTTTTTCTTTTTTTAAAAAAAATTGTAAAAACACTTGATTTCATTGAAGTTGAATTAAAATTAATAAAAACTTGTAATTCCAATGGATAATTTATTATTCAAACAGATATATTTCGGAAAACTTTTGCAATCCTTGATCACTCTTGAGAAATAAGTGAAACATTGTATACGTTATAAATTCAAATTAATAATTTAATTTTATTAATTTTTTTTAGGATTAATGAGCAGCTTGTTCACCTAGCGACATGTACGCCTTTTATGTGGGTCATGAAAGGAAAAAAAAAATAATTTAGCTTCGCTTTTTTTTTGCCACTGTTTTTGAAAACGCTTAACAGATTACGTCATCACACAATCTTTTTCCATTGCTTTATGAATAAATAATCATAGGCATTGTAAAAATGCTTGATTCCATTGGTGAAGTTGAATTTAAAGAGAATAAAAACTTGTAATAATGGTAATTTATTGTTAAGACAGATATATTTCGGAAAGCTTTTTGTAATACTTGATCACTTGAGAAATAAATGAAACAGTGATTAAGTGATTAAGCTTGATTAAGATTAAGATTGTATAAGTTATAAATTCAAATTAACTAAAAAAAATTCAATTGAATTGAGTTTGAAAGACATGCCTAATCTGAAAGTGTGAGAATTACTTAAAGAAAGATCGATTTTTTTTTTTTCCCCCCCATTAATTTGAATTTATAATGTATACAATGTAGCGTCATCACCATTTCATTTATTTCTCAACAGTGGCCAAGGATTGCAAAAGCTTTGCAAAATATATGTTTTAACAATAAATTATCCGTTGGAATTACAAATTTTTATACTTTTTTAACTATACTATAAGTGTTTAAAAATGTATTTCCATAGTAATATCTGATCATTCAAGATTAGCTCAGAAGTTGTTGCATTTACATTGATATAGTACAAAAGTAGATACAAATTTGAATGTATAAGGATACTGGAAATAGGCCATGCAAAAGTGATATACACTGACAAGAAAAGCATTAGGTTTCATATTTAAGAGACATAAAAAAAAAGGTCATAAATCAGTACTTTGTATGGTTTGCAAACTAAGGCCACAACTTGAAGCAGGATGCATGTTAAAGCTTCGGTTAGTCCCAGCACAATATTTTGGTGATTTCATCTAATTGGTGAAAGACTTGCAGTTCAGGAGGTATGTTTACAATTATTAACATTGCGTTTTTATTTTAATTCTTTTAATTATTACAGGATTTTATGGTGGGTATTAATGGGTTAATGTTACTTTTCCTCTAGCAGTTCAAGTCTTTTGCACGCCCTACTTGCAGTATCATCATGTATTTCGATGTGCCTCTCACTTTGCACCGTATCAATGTGAATGCAACAACTTCCATTACAGTCTTAGGTGGCTGCAGATACTGTCCTTGATATTATCAAACATTTTATAGCTGCTCAGTAAAAATTATTTAGTCAGGTGGCTTATTTCTTTTACTTGCCATCTTGTGAGAGATGTGTTCATTGATAATTACTATATAATTAATGATAGGATACAGAGGTCAGGTAGAGTTTGATAAATTTTTGATAAATGGAAGACTGTATTATTGACTAGATTATGTGCTTCGCCATCTTTAGATAGGTTTCCTAAGATCAGAATGAAAGAAATGTGTTTGCTTCAATATTAAATCATTAATACTTTAAGCTAGCGTCCCTTGTTCGGAACGAAACAACAAAATTGTGTAACTTTCCTTAAAAAAAAAAAAAAAAAAAAAAAAAAAAGCAGTTATTTTATGCTGTTTTTTTTATTCAATTTTCTTGTTTTGTTGACATTTGTTTATAATATTCTCGCAGCTCTTCTGCATTGAATTTAAGGTAAATCCATATCCAATTTTTCAAAGTGGGTTGGAAGTAAAAGATTAATATATTTTAGCTATTCTTAGCAGAAAAAGTATTAATATTGAAGGAAACACCTATATTTTCTTTTATTCTGAGGAAGCCTTTCTAAAGATGGCAAAAAAAACGTAATCAAGACAATAATACAATTTACATCATTAATTATTGACAAAT
Source organism: Acanthosepion pharaonis (assembly GCA_903632075.3). Lineage (NCBI taxonomy): Eukaryota > Metazoa > Mollusca > Cephalopoda > Sepiida > Sepiidae > Acanthosepion > Acanthosepion pharaonis. The sequence goes on from CAHIKZ030002190.1 coordinate 690,994, forward strand.
GGAAAAGTAATATTAAAATATAAACAAAACCAATTGCATTTGCTTGCTTGTGAATCAAATGATTACATACAAATATACATTTCAGTGACAGTCATGCTTTGGTGTGTGTGTGTGTGTGTGTGTGTGTGTGTGTGTGTGTGTGTGTGAGAGAGGCAGTCAACTGGCTCTGTAAAGTAATTGATCTAAAAGGCTCATGAAAGTATTTTGAGCGTGTTGGTAACCTTTACCCAAATATGTAAGTAAAGATCGCAGAGCTGTTCCAAAGTGCTGTATAAAGCCTATTGGCAAACTGACTCAGTAGGCTGGATAAGAGTGGGTATTGTTCAATGTATTGTTCAGTCTGAGATCATGACAAATATATATATATATATATATATATATATATATATATATATATATATATATATATGTGTGTGTGTGTGTGTGTGTGTGTGTGTGTGTGTGTGTGTGTAAAAGCAAATATGTGGATATAGATCCAACAGTATGAAGAAAATATGGAAAAACAAAAATCCAAATATGTATGAATTTGTATGTTTTAATAACTATGTCCTGAAGAAGGTCTACTAGACCAGAAACGTCCGACGTTGACATTGAAAAACAACATTAAAACAGCATACTTGCATATTCGGATTTTGTTTTCCATATATATATATATATATATATATATATATATATATATATATATATATATATAAATAAAATGTTACTGTCTATTGTTTCAAACTGAGGTAAGAATCAAGTTTTTGAGTTCCCTATATGAGGCGGTAATTATCATCAAGATCTCAGGCTATGTGCTATTGTACAATAGCTCACTTTTATCTAGCCAACTGAGTCAGTCTACTAACAGGCTTCATACATTTGGTGAAGTTTTGTAAAGTGTTGGAACTGCTCTGTGATCTTTACCCATATCAAATTTTTGGGTAAGGGTTACCAAAATTCTCAAAATGCTTCCCCGGGCCTCTTAGATCAATTGTTTTACAAAGCCAGTCAAGTGTTAGCGTAATATGACGAGTGTTGAGGGTGACCAAAAACCAGAAAAAAATCTCATTCATCATGAAACAATTTTATCAGCATTATCACGTACTGGTAGAAGTTATGGAGTCTGCAAGGAGCTCCTTATCAAGGAACTTTCAGTTATCACAGAACATAATCATTATTAGCAAATGACAAAAGTCTATTATGAAATTCTTTTATACTTTCTTGAAAAACTGTTGCCAATATCTAACTAAAATTCCATCCCTGTTAGGCATCACCGAACGACCAGTGGAATCCAGTTACGGTTTGCCTATTACATGTCCTTAAGACATGATAACATAACTTGAAGGAGTGTAGATTTGCACCAAACATCTCTAGCTTTAGTCAACAGAATTATTGTTCCCCATGATTTTCCATTCTGCATCCTCTTTCCCCAGAGAGAGACAACATCCCAAGCCTAGTGCTACTTCCATTGCAAATATCTTATCAGTCTTTAGTTCTACCAGTTCAGACCTCTACAGCTAGCACATGTCATCACATGTCTATGGGGTAGAATGACCTTTATTCCTGCTGTATTCCAATTTCATAAGGGGGTTTACAGCCACATCACTTTGAAACACAGGCTCACATAAGAACTGAAGTTAAGCACGCCAAGCCTGGTCAGTACCTAGATTGGTGACTGCTTTGGAATACTAGGTGCAGTAAGCTTGGATGTGCAGGTGGCGTAATGGATAATGGCTCATAATTGTTAAGCGGAAAACCAAGTTTCAATTTGCGTTGGGTTTGTTATATTCACTTACATGCAAATACATTTGGGAAAGGCATGAATCCACTCTTCTCCCACCTAACTATGGGTTAATTAGACTTGTATCACGAAACCATTATCTAAAAAAAAAAAAAAATAAAAAAATTACAATCTAAAAATATTTTCTGGCTTTGCAAAGAGTTGATATGCCATAGAAAACGAATCAATCAATCTAAAGACAATTTGTAAGGAGTTAGCTCCTCTCAAACAGCTTCTTCCCAAGAACCTTGTGGAACAAGCTCCCATGTGGATGCTTTCCTGAACACTATGGGTCAATCGTTATCTGACCTCCTTATTCTCATACTGTTCACTTCCTACCACTTATTTTTACATTCATATCACACCTCATTCAGTAAACCCCTACTTAAGTGCCTCTAGAGCTATGTATTTGGTGAAGTTTAATATAAAAAAGAAATTTACAAGGCATTTGCACAATCCAATCAATATTTTAAACTCACAAGAAAATGACATCTGAACTCTTTAGCATTCAACCTGCCCAATGTATATTCTGCCATAATATATGACGACTTCATTGCAAAAGATGCAGGAAATCATGCAAACAATGAGACATTGACCACACAGAGCTGGTATTTACAGGGCGGATTAGAGCGTTCTCTTAAGCTGATTTCTAATAAAAACAGCAAGAAGATCAATCCAGTATGATTGGAATATTTCTTTTTATTCACAATCCTTTCAACCAGGAATAAAATTAGTTTCCCCAGTTGGCTTTCGTCATTGCTAATGTTGATTACAATTGTGACAAATTCTGTGGTTTCAAAAATGTTTTCTTTTAATTTTCTCTTCGAAAATGTCATTACTTCTCTAACATAGCACACCAAAATTCAATCTGCTTCTGATAATATCTGATATCTTGCATTAAAGTTCTATTTAATCAAAGATTGTGAAAACATTTTAAAAAGTAGAAACCAGCAAAAGAGGGTTGTGTTTCCAATATTCTGGGCAATAGCCTTTGAGGTGTGTATGTGGTCGGGGGGTAATTATTATTAATATTCACAAAGAAAACAAGTTTATAGTCTCTTTTCTCCTGCAATAGCATAAAACAGAACAAACATTCTGTGTGTGTGTGTGTGTGTGTGTGTGTGTGTGTGTGTGTATATATATATAAGAAATCTACACTTGAGACTATGCTAATTGAGGGTTGATGAACCAAGAAAGGGTATAAAAACAAAACCAATATTTGCCTAGATCTTGAGAAGATCGGTTGAACATTTTTCAGCACCGTTCTTATAATATACACTTGAGAAACTTGTTAATTTTTTTTTTTTTTAAGTCACTTAAGTGATTTTGCTCAAATGTTGAAATTAATCTATAACTTGATTTTGTTTTGTCAGATGACCGATAAAGTTAACTTCCAGAATACTTTACCTCGTTTCTATTGTTTGATATTTTAAATGTATCAGTGATCCTATTTGACAAAGATTGATGCAAAAGTCGCTCACTCAAGGTTTACTGCAGTAACTTTAAGAAATCGTTTCTATAAGTGTGCATATTTGAGAGAGTGCGCCACATTTGGATCTGCGTACTTGAAATTTGCAAGAGGTTAAATTGCTTGTAGGATGTGTAGGTGGCATAGTAGTTATTGTTGTGGAAAATGGAATCAGAAAATCAAGTTCAAATTCTCACTAAAACTGTTGCATTCAATTTCACACTAAGACTAAGGGGAAAGGTATGAATCCATCCTTTCTCTTTCATTAAATAGTACGGTGGAGCAGATGGTCTGAATTCAAATTTATGGATCAGATCTATAAATTCATTTGATAATTAAAAAAAAAAAAAAAAAAAAAAAATTTTTTTTTTTTTAAATTAATTTTCTTCAATTTAGAGAGGATTTACTGTACCCATTTTACTTAGGGGCGGGAAGTACATGAAAATTTGAACTCTATATTCAATAAACTTAACATTTGGAGTTTTCCATCCAGTTACAATTCTTGTTATGGTTGGGCAAACAAGGCTAAGAAAGTATTTATGAAAGTGTTCAAAAAGTAAGCACATATTACACCACTATGAATTACATGTCACCCAACCAAGGCAGAAGCGACATGAAATTGGTAGGAAATTACATCTAGAATTAGTTTATCATCTTTTCGGCAATATTTAAACTTCATGCCCACAAGAAAAGAAAAACAGTATGTCAAAAGGATGGTTATTCTCTTGCCACCACTGTTACTGTATACACTTTTGACTCCCTCAGCAATGCTTATTTACAAGATTATAAAAATATGTGAGCCAAGTACAATGCAATATTATTTACTTTTTTATAAATACATTTGAAAAGAAATCAATTCAAAAAAAATTTATAAAAAATTACAAGATTATCAAATTATATAAACCAACGACAATGCAATATTTGCAGTAAAAAAATGAGACATTCTGTTATTAAACACAAGGAAAACCTTGTCCAGCCAATGAATAGCGAGATACACACTCAAAATATTGAGTGTTTGTAGTCTCATCTAAAATTAAAAAGAATGCTTGGTTCAAAGTAAGAGATACTTTAGTGAAAATACATTTTTGAAAATTTGTAATTACAATTACTCATCAATTATGTGTTTATTTAAATTTTCTTGTCCACAGACATTTATGAATGAAAAAAAATCTTTTCATATTTATCTCTTTATGAAATGGTAAATAATAAATATATTCATTATAGTTGGTTGAAATAGTTTTAGAATCTTGTAAATATAAAATTATTCTTGTAAATAAGCAATTTAATATATAGTGTTTAATAACTTGTTATAAATTCTCTACAACAAAGAAAATGTATAAATCCACTTTCATGTTTGGGTTTAATATGGGCATGTGGCTGAGTGGTCAGAACATTTGCATTCTGACCATGAGACCTGGGTTCAAATCTCACTAGGATCGATTTGTCAGGAAGGAGACTTCCTGATATTATCATACTTGAGGGGGTTGATCCCAGCGTGCGACACCTTTGCAAAGGCGCCTGAAAACCATACCATGGGTTAAAGCAAGCCCTGTGAGTAAAATGAATAGATAGATCTCTTGGAGGTCATCAACAGCTGTGCTAGTATGAAGTCACAAGTCATTGTGTCTGAGGCCTTGAGCATGCTGGCCTTGGTCAAATTGTTGATCACGCTAGATAACACGCTCTTTCCCAGAAACTGTAACCAAGGTTTGCTCAGCATAGTTGCAGTATAAACCACAGGTTGGCTCTCTAGGTGTTGAACAAACACAAATGTGCCTGAATGAGTGTCTGCAATAGGGATTGGCTCGCTGCCCTAATAGATGGGTATCCTTGAATATGAGTGGCCAGCTATACATATACATATTTGGGTTCATTAAAATTCTATTTATTGCTTTTTGAGATAATGAACATTAACGAGGGAGTCAAAAATATATACAGTAATAATATCAATGGAAAAACTGTTCTTTTGGCACATCGTTTTTTTTGTTTTGTGGGCACAAAGGCTAAACTTTAAACAATACTGAAAGAAAGAGTAATGGTCTTTATTACAAAAAAAAAAAAAAAAAAAAGGAGTCAAAATATGTATTTTAAAGTTTTTAGATTTCAGACGGATAGCAGGTCATTTTTTAAAATATCTTTGTTGTTAATTCTCAAAAATAAAGAAAATGTATAAATCCATTTTCATGTTTGGGTTTTATTAAAAATCTAATCATTGCTTTTTAAAACTAAACATTGCCAAGCAAATAAAAGAAATAAAAAAAAAAAAAACATAATAGTGATGTCAAAGTTATAACCATTCTTTTGACACATTGCGTTTTTGTGGGCACAAAGGTTAAACATTGCCATCTTTTTCATCAAACAATGTCTCATTAATAGTAGATTTCAGAGTTTAAGTTGGGAAACTAACTTGCAAAGTGGGAAATTAGGTCCCTCACAAGTTGTCACTTGAGAAGCAATCATAATAATCCAACATTTACAGAAGTCTTAACCAGGAACATTAACATTTCAATTTGGCTGTTGCATTGTTGCAGGTGATAAAAAAAAATAAATAAAGATCAATCAATCAGAACAAACACCCACAGAAGTCCTTTTTTTGCATCTGATGGCATAGAAAAGTTGTCGTTCATTACAAGCTAATGGAACATGGAAGGACCATCAATGCAGATGTCTACTGTCAACAACTTGATCAGGTAAACAAAGCATGACGTTGAAAGTGCCCTGCTTTGGTAAACAGAAAAGATGTCATTTTTAGACATGACAATGCAAGGGTGCACTTTGCAAAACAAATGCAAGAAATAAAATAAGGTCTTTAGTATGGGAAGTTTTTCTAACATCCTCTATATTCACCAGATTTAACACCAACAGATTTTCATTTGTTCCAGTCACTAGAACATTTCATAAGTGACAGAACATTCAGAAACAAAGAATAAATTGAAAATAGTCTTTCAAATTGTTTTTTTTTTTTTTTTTGCAGGAGAAACCACAGATTTCTTTAAATATGGAATTGAAACTTTGTCTTCCTGTTGAGCTGCAGATATTGAAAATGAAGGTGATTACATTTTTGATAATATTTAAATGGAATTTTTTTTTTTTTTTTTTACAATGAGGTTCACCCTGTACAAGGCCCAAGAGCCACTCTAAGTAGAGGGTTACAGAGTAAGAGGCACAATTTATGGGGAAGTTAACAGTTAATCCTAGACTTGAACAAGTTGAGATTTCAGTGATCAGGGAAGCAACCACTTGGGAGCCGGTTCCACAAAGCAGCCTTTTATATCCTTTCTGGTAAAATGTAATTTCTTTTTAACACCCTTATAGACAGTAAACAATATGTTAAGCCTATAGAACACTTTATAAGTGGCAGAACATTCAGAAGCAAAAGAAGTTCAAACATTTTCTTCTGGAAAAGAAAAAAAATATCCCATCCTGTTGGGTTGTTATTGTTGAAAATGATTTTTTTTTTTTTTTTTTTTTTTTTTTTTATAAATAATGTTTAAATAAATTTCACATTTGTTTTTCTATAACCTTTCTGATAAAATCTAAATTACTTTTCAAACACCCCAATATTATTCTGTATTTTTTTTTTTTTTTTTTTTTTAAAATATCCCAACATCATACTTACATATTCAATTCTCTGGAAGAAAAGTGAGGTTGGAAGGGGGAGGGGGGGGGGAACTGGGGATCCAGAAATTTTTCCATGGAAAATAACAGCCTGTATTTTTACAGTAATATTTACTACAGTATATAGCAGATATGGTGCAGGCAAAGTCCACCTGAGTCATTCATAAAAAGCTAATGTTCACTCAATGAGGGCCGTATTTTAAGCCTAATTTTGAATAAAAAGAGCATTAAAAATATTGATTGGATGATGAAATCAAAGTCTTGAAAAAATATCAACAGGACTGCCAATTATTTTTTTTTTTTTATGTAAACGTTTGCAAGAAAGTAAAAATGCCAATCTGCTCAAGACTGTGGGAAGGATTGTATCTAGTATCCAATACGACATGAGAACAGGGAGCTGAAACACAAATCACAATATTTTCAAGTTGAGGCATCTGGAATATTACCCATATTTTCTGTATGTGTTAACATATGTTGTTTGAAAACAGATGGTTCTAGAAGTTTGTCTTTGTCATCTGTATATGTTGTTAGTTGTTGTTTGAAAACTGAAGGTTCTACAAGTTTATCTTTATCATCTGCATACAATGTCATATGTTGTTTGAAAACAGACGGTTCTTGAAGTTTATCTTTGTCATCTGTATATGTGGCTAGTTGTTTGAAACTTGGAGGGTTAAAATTTTTATCCATGTCTTCTGGATGTGTTAATATATCTTGTTTGAAAGTTGAAGGTTCTAGAATTTTATCTTTGTCATCTGAATATGTTAGCATATGTTGTTTGAAACTTGAATTGTCTGGAATTTTATCTTTGTCAATTTCATATGGCAGCATATTTTGTTTCAGACTCGAAGAGTCTAGAATGTTATCTTTGTCATCTGCATATGTTAGCAAGTGTTGCTTCAAACTTGCAGGGTCTGGAATTTTATCTTTAAGGTCTGACAATGATAGCATATGTTGTTTCAGGCGGGAAAGTTCTTGAATTTTATTCTTGTTTGCTGCATGCGCTAACTTACGTTGTTTGAGACTTGATTGTGAATTTTTTTCCCTGTTTGCTGAATGGGTTAACATATGTTGTTTGAGACTTGGACTCTGGGAAAACTTAGCTCCACAAATCTCACAAAGGTAAGGTTTTTCTCCAGTGTGTGTTAACACATGTCGCTTGAGACGTGAACTGGTGGGAAATTTTGCAGGACAAACTTCACAGTGGAAAGGTTCCTCTCCAGTGTGCGTTAACATGTGCTGTTTGAGATTTGAATCCCTGGTAAATTTTGCTCCACAAAGTTCACAGTGAAAAGGCTTCTCCCCATTGTGTGTTAACAAATGCCGCTTGAGAGTTGAATTTTGAGAAAACATTGAACCACAGATACTACAGTGGTAAGGTTTCTCTCCCGTATGTGTGAGCATGTGTTGTTTGCGATTTGAATTCTGTGAAAATGTTGCTCCACAAACCTCACAGTGGAACGTTCTCTCCCCAGTGTGCAATAATTTATGTCGTTTCAGATGCGAACCATGAGAAAATCTTGCTCCACAGACGTCACACCCAAAAGGTTTCTCTCCAGTGTGTATCAACATGTGCTGTTTCAAATTTGAATTCTGGGAAAATTTGGCTCCACAGACCTCACAGGGAAAAGCCTTCTCCCCAGTGTGCATGAACATATGTCGTTGTAGATGTGTACTTCGAGCGAATGTTGCTCCACAAACCTTACAGTCAAAGGTTTTTTCTCCAGTGTGTGTTAGTACATGACGCTTCACATTTGAACGTCGAGAAAATGTTGCTCCGCAAACTCCACAATGAAAAGGCTTCAGGCCTGTGTGTGACCGCATATGCTGTTCCAATTTAGAATTACAGGTAACTCCTAATCCACAAATCTCACAGTTCAAGGGTTTCTTTTTTGTCTCAACGCTCATGTTGTTTTTATGGGCTTAGATAAAAGTCAAACTGAAAAAGAAAGAAAACTAATTAGTTTCCTAATAAAGTTCAAATGTATTTTAATACAGAATGATTAAAAAAAAAAAAAAAAAAAAAAAAAGTGCTTAAAGACTTTCATTAGACCCCAAATATTTTAGATGCCGACACATTTAATGCAGTTTTATAGAGAAATTCTTGAAGTTTATAACAGCAACGCAATACAATTATCAGGAGGGTAAGTAAAAAAAAAAAAAAAAAAAAAAAAAAAAAATTTATCCACACTTTCGCCATAACATATTTTCAGGTCTATCACACTGCCTTGTGCTTATGCATGCTTATAGTTGACACTGTTGTGGTCAGGTGATCAAAGTTCGAGTTTGATCATGCCAGTTTTCTTGCTGCTGTTAGAGATTAAACATAACTGCTCAGCTAGCAGTTATGTTCCAAAGTGGAATCAAAATATTTACTGGCAAAGGTTAAAGCCAAAAAACAGTTCTAGAATGTAAGAATGTTTTTGGAGACAATATGTTAATTAATGGAGGAACAAGCTGAATTAGAACATAATAAAAAGGCTGTTTAGGTCATGAAAAAAAAAAAAGGGGTGGCAGATTAAAGGAACTGACAAACCAATATCATTTATTAATGAGGCTAGGAGATAGACAGAACGAAAGGTTCAGAGCATTGCATGATGTTATCACTTCATTAACCTTCCTTCCCTGCACAGAAAACGCCAGCCGAATATGAAGAAATAACGTTCTATGGGCTGTGTCCATTCAGGATGTTGGTGATAAAAATATATTGTAGACTTTGCAAGCTAATTCTGTATGGTTTATACTTGGCAAACTTAAAGGCAAGTTTGAAATTGTAGGAAATGAAGATTATGAGGAGGCATGAAAATGTTTGACACTTGATTTGAACATATCCATATTGAAATGTTCAGGGAAGCAACCACACAGGAGCATTCCAAAAAGTGGCAGTTTTGGAGTGTAAAAAAAAAAAAAAAAAAAAAAATGGTTGAAATTTTTCTTCTTACATTTGGAACACAGGAAATGAGGATGATTTGACATCGTGGAAGTGGCAAGGCAAGTCCTTGCTGTAAATGTCTGAACTGGTGGAATTAGATAATGGAGTTCATCTGAACATTTGCCATGGATATAGCAACAGAGTAGTGACACATAGTATTAATTCTGAAGCATTTTGCTTGAATAAACACATTAGAAATCTCTGATGAACAAAAATAAAAAAGTTAAAAAACAAAAACAACAATTAATAAATAAACGCAGTCACATTAAGATTACAGTATCATGGTTAACAAGCTATAATTGTAGAGAGTTTTATCTTCCTGATTGCTTTCTATGTTTGCGCATAGCTTACATTATCTTTTCCTTACTACTTGATGGATTGTTTATTATTGCTTATCAACATTTTGTGGGTTATTTGAAAGCGAAACATTTTTGATTGTAAAAATAATTCATTGATATTTTTTTTTTTCGAAGTGAACATTGCATTAACATTTCATTGAGAATAGATGATTTTTCCAGATGTAAATCTTACTATTTAACTCATAGCTGGAGGGAGATGGTTTCATATCTTTCCCAAGGGTATTTATATTTAAGTGAATGTAACAAACCCAAATGGAAATTGATCTCTCATTCCAAGCCGCTATATGTTACACCACCTGCACATCTACTCCTTGATATTAGGCAAGGGTATGCTAAAAACCAGAAATGCTGAGACATTTATATCATGGGTCAAAAATTTACCAAATGATTCAAACCAAAAAAAAAAAAAAAAAAAAAAATGCAGTTTTTCCAAAGTGGTCATATTGTTGTACGAGTGGGGTGAAATGGATAGTAGCTCGTAATGAAAACTCAGAGAGTCAAGTTTGAATTCCAATCAAGTTCATTTATGTGCAAATACCATCGGGAGAGGTACGGATCCAGCTTTTCTCCCCCCAGTTATCAGTAAATATAGGCCCTATAGCCTTGGTTGGTAAACAGCCTGGGAGAAAGAGAACTCTAAATTGCCAAAGACGCACCATTGCTGCTACAGCTGCAGCACATGTGGTGCCCCTACAACCCTAAAGGATCATGTGACTCATAGTATTTTACATCTCCTAATCTCATTTTTCATACAAGAGAAATATTTTTCAGGCATTTGCAAGAGGGGCGGATATGGCTTAAGACACAACAGGCAAGAATACTGGATAAATCCAGATGTCTGCTGAGAAAGAGGAGTTTGAATGACTCATGACAAGAACAAATGCATATGAGAGGAATACAGGTGATCAAACATCAAACCAAAATTACTAAAATTACTGAAGAGAAATTTAATCTTTATGTACTTTTAAATTCTTCAATTTATATTCATTGAACTCAGACAGTACAGAACATCTATAGTTTTTACTTGCCCTCTTTTTAGTTTAGGCACATTTTAGATAAGTCACCATTTTTTACCACTTCCTGTCCTGGCCATAGTAATCACTGGATCCAGTGCAATAAAGCACAGACTTGAAGCACAAGGTTCACAGGTTTCTTACACTCCTAAATTTATCCCTTATGACAACATTGTCAGTATTCTATCTTTCTAAACTTATCCTGTCTCTTAATATCATATTATTTGAACATTTTCTTTTTTACACTGTTCCCAAACTTTAACTTCATGTAACTTTCTTCCTTTCTGGAAACTTATCACGATAAACTTAACATATTCATGTAAGCAAACTATTTGCTACCTTTTTTATACACTGTTGTAGAGTAGTTTTCACAGTGGAGGCTTGTAATTCATTAAGTCGGTCCTAAAAGGGTCCGAGGTACAAAATGTTAGGAACTTGAAATAATAGTTAATGACGCAGCAATCTAGATGTGGTGATTGATACCTTAATGTCCGACATTGACTGACACACCAACTCCACTGAGCCCTGGCGACTGCTACTACTACTTATTATAAATGGGAGAGTCTATTAACAATAGAATAGGTATGTTCCGGTATAACATACACTTAGACCGACAGTCTTACTACTGCTTTTGGCTGCCTCTGCCGTATTCCTTTTTAATTGTTATTGAGACTAAACTAGTCTCAAGTTTGTATTTATTTGTCTTTTTGTTCCACCCTTATGGCTTTTAATAAACCTGCTGATGAATAGCACTGTGTCTTTGGAGTTTTCATTGCTGTAAGGCATTTATTTGTCTGTCTTGAGGTACACGTGTGTGCGAGGACGCATACTGGGAGGCAAAACAAACCATTGTCATGATTTTCAGAGATAAAATTACCACAGCTGAGAAAATTTCACACCTGAAATCTCTCTGCAGAATCACAACCACCATTTAGCAAACTCCCCCATAACATCTGGTTACTTACTAGCTTGCCGACGTCAACAGGTGATAGCACATGAAACACCGCTATATTTTCGATAGAACTGAGTCAGGGAATGATGAAACGAACGGCGCTGGGCATTTCATGTTAAATATGACCACGTTTGAAAAAACATTTCTTTTAAAAAGAACCATATACGAAGCTTGGAGCAAGATTTAGAACATGTAGGGGTAGCAACCCTTTTTTTGAAAAAGGGTTTCTGTCAGGTCAGAATATTAAGCTTTTAGTATTTTGCAACGTGGCCCCAATTGATATCATGTTAAACCCTAATGATAATGATCTAAAATTAAATATATATTGAAAATCCACCAACAAAAATGATCTCAAACTTTTATACACATTATAACAAAAAAAATGTACATCAAGAATAATTATGAGTTTCTGCTTAACAGTATAAAGAATTTGTAGGCCTCAATATTTGTATGATGAAGAAAAATACATTGAAAGTACTTTTAAATTTCTTCAATATATAATTCATTTCATAACACAAGCTTAGAATTAAAAAAAATTACTTGATAAAACCGGGCCCATAATATTACCTATCAATTTCATTATGACTACAACTGAAAAGACCGTATCTAAACTTAATAGAAAATTTGTCACAGCTACTTCAAAGACAATGAAAATGACAAAACAAAATAACTTTAAACCCAGGAATTTACAAAATAAGACCGTAAAAAATGTCCACCAAAATACATCAAAGAATTTAAATAAAATACAGGGTGCAGCAGAAATACTGCCCAGATAATGGTAAGACATTAGTTAGATGAATACACCATTGCCACTAATGTTTTAGCATTAGGTGGAAGGTATTTCTGCTACACAGAAAGGATCTTTTACAAGACAAAACACTGTGCATTATTTGTTCATTGTAATAGGTCTGATCAGAATTTTGATTTAAAGAATTCAGATATAATTAAAGAAAGAAGTAATCTTAGGTAAAAATTTATTGAATCTGCACCAATTTGGGAATCTTCCACAGTAAATTTGCATCCAATATTACAGAACATATTTTCTTTCCTAGCAAAACTACTAGTGCTAGGGAGATGTTAAGGTTACCCTACTCTTACTCTCTGTGAGGTATTTTGAAGTTACCTTCTTCAAGCCTTTGCCTAAAGTGGGCAGGACCTACAAGGTAGAAAGAAAGTTTGAATTCAGAGTTTCCTTCTCTCAGACTGGTTACCAGCCAAGGCTAAATATCCTGTTATTTTACCCAGAACTGGAGGAGAACTAAAAACTTTAAAAACAATAACAATAAAAATAACAAAGCTAAATAAGGTTGGCTAGGTGACATGTCAAGAAAGCTGGACGGTGCTGGCTAGGTTATGCATCGAGAAATATTCGAGATCAAATTTTCTTTTAAATTTAAACTAAAACTTAAGTGCCCTTATATCTTCAATACATAATATATGTATGGCAAACATGGACCTTCATGCTCGCATTGTCAAAAAGAACAGTTTTTCCCAGGACAGCTCTTTTTTTTAAAACTGCCTTCACTCCTCGACAATGTTTGTCTTAAAAAGCAGTGATTAGAATTGGAATGGTTCTCAAAAAAGGCTAACGCCAACTGATTTGAAAATTATAAAATGCTAAATAAGGATTTCTTTATAGTTGTTTAACATTTTAATAATTTAGTAAAATGTTTATAAATTTATGAATAAAAATGGTTTTCATATTTATTTCTTGATAAATTGTTAAATAATAAATATTGCATTGTATTAGTTTTTAGAATGATGAAAATATAAAATTATTCTTGTAAATAAACAATAGTGTTTAATATATTTGTTCTAAATTGTCAAGAGCAAAGAAAAAAAAAGTTAAATGTATAACTTCACTTTTATCATATGTTTAGGTTTTATTACAATTCTAATCATCAGTTTTTAAAACAAACTTTGCCAAAGAATGAAGGTTGTTAAAATAAAAGTAGTGTCATGGGAGGGGAAAAAATATCATCCTTTTGACACTCCATTTTATTGTGGGCATGAAAGTCTATGTTTGCCACACACACACAAGTATATGATTGGTGTATACAGAATAAATTCTAATAGATTTTCTAAATGTTACCTTCAACCTAACAAAAGGCACATATAAACCATACAGAAAACCCAATGATAAACCACTCTACATACACACATCTTCCAACCACCCGCTTTCTATAAATCAAACAGATAACAAAATCTATTAACCACAGGCTTTCCGACAATTCCTCCAATGAATCCATATTTAACAAAGCTAAGAAAGACTATGAAACAGCCCTAAAAGATAGCGGATTCCCAGCAACACTCACATACTCACTACAGAACACAAAAAAGGCCAACAGGAAAAGAAATATCATATGGTTCAACTCACCGTACAGTAAAAACGTAAAAACAAACGTAGGAAAAATATTCTTCAAACTCTTACACAAACACTTCCCAGAATCAAGCACCTTACACAAGATATTCAACAAAAAACACAGTAAAAAATCAGCTACAGCTGCACGAGAACATGGCACAAATAATAAAAAGAGCACAATAGGAAAATTATCAACAAACCACATTTAACAAATTAAACTCACGTGCAACTGCAGAATAAAGAACAAATGTCCCTTAAACGGAAATTGTTTACAAAACAACGTAATATACCAAGCCACGATAAAATCACCAGATAATGAAGAAAAAGTATACATAGGAGTAACTGAAGAACCTTGGAAACAAAGAAATTATACACACAAAACATCTTTCACAAATAGTAAATATGCAAACAGTACAATGCTTTCTAAGTATATCTGAGAAATTAAAAACAAAATGCACATCACACCAAAAATATCTTGGAAAATAAGGAAAAGATCATCAGCCTACAACAACTAATCAAAAACTTCAAAACTTTGCTTGGAGGAAAAATAGCTATCATTACTTTCCCAGACCAAAATAAATTATTAAATAAAAGATCCGAAAGCTCATCTCAAAAATGCAGACATGAAAACAAATTTTTACTACGTTACTTAAAAATTGAAAACGGAAAAAATAAAATAAAAACAAATAAACAAGTAAACAAAATAACAATAAAATAGGCAAAATTAATTAATCAAAACAAATTACCAAATCACACCTGTTAAAATAGACGAAATAGAATAACAAAAAACAACGAACCCAAATAAATAAAGTAAATAATAAACAAAGTAGCAATCCATTATACTTAAAAATCAAACCAAAAAAAAAAAAAAAAGACGAAAAAATAGCTATAACTGTTATATAACGATAAAAAATAAAATAAAATAAAAATAGATACTACATTACTAAAAATAAAAAATCGAAAAGAGAAAATATACAAGTAAAATAAATTGACCTAAATTCATCCAAGTAAATAAATAAACAAACCAATGCCGATAAAGTTATCCTTAGAAAAAACAAATAAAGATAATCAACAAATAAACCAAATAAACACAAATTAAAAACTGTTCCTGCCAAAATAATAGTTAGAATAAACCAACCCCAAAACCGAACAAATAACTTTAATTAAATTCTCAAACCAAAACAAAACTATTAAATAAGTGATATAAACAAATTTTTACTATGTTAATAAAAACACCGATTAAAAAAAAAAAAAAGTAAATAAATAAATAAAATAAGAAACAAAAAATAAAATTAAATAAAAACAAGTAAAATAATTTAACCCAAATAAATAAATGACTTCCGTTAAATAACCGCCATAATAGACTACCCACAATGTACCACTGACCCATATATGTATAGATAGCCGAGAAAAATAACAGCACACGTGGCCTGACGATTGCATATAACATGAAACAGACTGTCGCCTCTAAGTGTTGACTTCTATGTTCACTTTTATATCTACACACGCTCTATCTCTGATATTGAGCACTTTATCCCATAAATATAGCACACCTTAAGACTATATATTTTCATATATATATATATATATATGTTTATGTATAGTTTTTGTAATAATAGTGTTTAATATCAAGAGATACAGGATTAATAAATATAAATAAAGCACTGTTTATTTAATGAAAATAAATAAATATACAGTTTAATAAAAAAAAAAAAAAAAAAAAAAAAAAATGTAGCATATACCCAAATATGGGTATCCACTAAGAATAACATTTAAGTAATAAAATATGTCTGATTAACAAATCAAAAAAAAAAAAAAAAATAATTTCTCTAGAAATTACAAACAGCCACATGATCGAAGTTTGAGTTTGTACCAGTTTTCTTGCTGCTGTTACAGTGCAAACATGGCCACTCTACTAGCAGTGTGCACCAAGGAGGAACAATGAGCAGTAATTCGATTTCCTTGATCAGAAGATGTGTCAGAGGCTGAAATTCATTGGAGGCTTTTAACACAATACAGCAACAGAGCATTACCACATAGAATTGTGCACGAGTGGATAAAGAAGTTTTAAAAGTGGCCAGTCAAGCATGATGCACAAAGGAGCAGGACGCCTGTCAATATTCACCACTGATGAGAAGATTCAGCAAGCTTGAGGGATGGTAATGGCAAACCAGCAAGTTATCAGTGATGAGGTAGCATGTTCACTGCAGATTGAGATCACTGATCTTCGTACCTCCTTGGCACAAACTGTTAGTGGAGCGGTCATGTTTACATTGTAACAGCATCAAGAAACCTGGTGTGATCAAGCTCAAACATTGATCACGTGACCACAACTGTACCAACTATAAACCTGCATGAGCAGAAGGCAGTGTGGCAAACCTAAAGCCATGTTATGATGAAAGTGCAGATAATTTTCAAATTACCCTTTGAGATATATATTAATATATATATATATATATATATATATAACTTTAAACAATGTATTTAAAACTGGCCAGACAAGTGAGATGCACAAAGAAGGAGCAGGGTGGCCATCAACCTCCATCACTGATGAGAAGATACAGCAAGATCAAGAGATGGTAATGGTAAACTGGCAAGTTATTAGTGATATAGCATGTTCTCAGCAGATTTGGATTACTTGTCTTTGTTCCTTCTTGGTGCACACTGCTAGCATAGCATCCATGTTTACACTGTAACAGCAGTAAGAAAAATGGTGTGATAAAGCACAAACTTTGATCATATGACCACAACAGTACCAACTATAGCACACATGAGCAGAAAGCAGCGTGACAAACCTAAAGATGTGATGAAAATGCAGATAATTTTTTTTACTTACCCTCATACAGCACAATACGGCAACAGAGCATTACCGCAATGAAATTGTATCAAGAAGTTTTAAAAGAGGCCAGTCAAGCATGATGCACAAAGGAGCAGGACGCCCGCCAATATTCACCAATGATGAGAAGATTCAGTAAGCTTGAGAGATTGTAATGGCAAACCGGCAAATTAACATTGATGAGTAGCATGCTCTCTGCAGCAGATTTAGATTACTGATCTTTGTACCTCCTTGCTGCACACTGCTAGCAGAGTGGTCATGTTTACACTGTAACAGCAGCAATAAAAACTGGTGTGATTAAGCTCAAACTTTGATCACATGACCACAATAGTATCAACTATAAGCCTGCATGAGCAAAAAGCAGTGTGACAAACCTAAAGATATGTTATAATGAAAGTGCAGATAATTTTGAATTACCCTATATATATATATATATATATATATATATATATATATATATATATATATATAACTTTAAACAATATATTTAGTTGATACACTATTGTTTAAACTGTAATTTATGTCTATCACCTTGTGCATTAAAGAGTCTTAATAAAGAAAATGTGGCTTTCAGCAGGGTTTGCATTTATGGCAATATCATATTAAAACACCGGTTCTCATACCAAAGTTAAGCAATGTTGGGCCTAGTCAGTACTTACATGCATGATCACTTGGGAATACCAGGTGCTGTATGTTTGGACGTGCAGGTGGTATAATAATGGATAATGGTTCAGAATTGAAAATTGGAGTGCCAAGTTCCAATTCTAGTTGAGCTCATTATATTCACTTATATGCAAATATTCTTGGGAAAGGGTATAAATCCACCTCCTCTCTCCCCAGCTCTGAGTTAAATAGTAGGTCTTGTATAAATAAATCATTACCTCCAAAATGTTCTTACAATCTAAAAATATTTTTTGGTTTTAAATAACCTGTAAAAGGTTGATAAACCATGAAAAATCAATTAATCCAACAGAATTTGAACCCGTTTTCCTTGTTGGGGAAACCACTGTCAAACCCAGTATACTTTTAAACCACACAGCCACTGAAAGCTTACAGTCAAAGTTCAATTATCTTATTCACTAATAATGTTCACATTTCTTATATCTACTCTGAGCTTCACAGAGATTGTATCCACTCATTGGGCTTGATTTATTAATAATTTCGTTGTTGATAATATATTTATAACAAAACCTGTTTAACAAATAAAAGAAGCATCTACTCAAGTGTAACTACTAAAAAAATAACATTTAAGTAATAAGATGTGTGTGTGTATTTAGTGTAGTGGTTATTGTCATGGAAAGCAAGACTGGATAGTAGAGTTCAAATTCTAGGTGAGGCAGCTGCATTTGTTTCCACACAAATGCCCCATGGAAAGGCATGAATCCATCTCTTTTTTTCCCCTCCTCATAGGGATTAATAATAGATCAGACCAAGCCCTATAGCCTTGGTTGGTAACCAGCCTAATGAAAAAGCAACTGAATTCCAAACCGTTTAGGCATGGGGTGAGTAACTACATGTTCATAAAACCCTACTTGTTACAGAAATCAAATCAGCAACGCTTACTGTAGTGAGGCTGTGGCCCTGTAGGTTCAACCTGAGCATCTACAGTAATTACAAACACTTTTTTACAAATTTGCTATACTTATGAAAGAAGAATGCTCAATATACAGAGATAGACTGCTTGTAGATATAGACAGTGTGGACATGGCATGACGATTGTGTGAGGCATGAAAACTGTCACCATACAAAGTTGATTTCTATGTCTGCACTGTCCAACCTCAACAGAGTTCAAAAATGATTGTGCTGCTTTGTGGGTGATGAACTTTTCTCCACCTGGCAAACCTTACCCACAGGCAGAATGTTGCTAGTCTCTCACTTGGTCAGTTACGTGCCCCGCGCTTAGGCGATCACATATCTTTCGATACACGACTGACGAAGCAGATTTTTTTTTCCGCAGTAGGTTGACATTTCTTTCTGCGGTAGACCAGTTGCCATCCAAGGCTGTAGAACCCGGTCTGTTCTATTTTACCCATAGATGGGGGGGAGAAGATTTCCCAAGCATGTATGTGCTTTCCTTAGCATGTAAGTGAATGTAATGGATTCAACTGAAATTCGAACTTGGCTCCCTGATTCCTCAATTTGAGCCAGAGAGCCAAGTTCTAATTCCAGTTGAATCCATTACATTCACTTATGTGCTAATACCCTTCCTACTCTATAGTTACTATGACAAATGGTCAGGAGTTACATTGCTTAATTCCATCAGCTAGCCCCCCATTCTATATTCATGGTGACAAATCATCGTAATTCTCTTCATGCTCTGTTGATAAGGAGTAAGTCCCATTCAGATTCTTCCTGGAACTGTTAATTGGTGAAAATTTTTCCAAGAAGATGATTCCCTGACAACTTCTTGTAAAACACAGCAAAGGGTGTATTGAGGCTGGGGGGAAATACCTAACTGATTGCTCTCTCAAGAACTATGAGGTAACAGGCAGAGGGGTGGGAAGGAGACGGGCAGAAACAAAAACAATACGGCCTCAGAAATCACATCACAGCACAGCAAGTGACTTGAGGAACAAAATGTCCTAGGGACCGACTTCACAAGACCCGAGCCTCACCAACTGCCTTCTGCCAGGATTTCGCATCGCTTTTATTGACAGGGAGACAGCCGACAGAAACCCAAATCTGAATATGTTAAGCACTTCTGCTGCTAACAGGTAAAAACCCAGGTGTAACTGATTTTGACAGACATGTTCACAAACAATCCGGAGCTATTTGTGTCTGTACTGACGTGCATCCCCCATGCAACTACAATCTTGGTCTCTTTAAGCCCAGGGTCAATGAATGTCTATCCTACACATCCTCATAATGTACACTTCTTGATACCTCCTTTCCCCTCTGTTACAACAATCTTGTTCAGTAGCCCTCTACTTTGAGAGTCTCTTAAGCCTTGTATTGGATGAACTAACAAAAAAATTTTTAAAAAAAAATATAATGGATATCTTAATGTCAGGAAATCATTTAAAAAGGTAAAAAAACAAAAATAAAAAAATGTGGAATTTTCAGAATTTCTCTTTTTAGAGATAATAATGTTCTAGTGATTCAAGTCCTACAAATTAACCCATAGCTGGAGGGAGATGTGGATTCATGCCTTTCCCAAGGGTATTTGGATGTAAGTGAATATAACTTACTGAAAATTAGAATTCAGCTCTCTGATTAACAATTCCGAGCCATTATTCATTACACCATTGCACATCCAAGCTCACAGCACCTGGTATTTCCAAGTAGTCACCCATCTAGGTACTAACCAGGCATGATGTTGCTTAAGTTTGGTGATTGTACAAGAACTGGTGTTTCAATGTGATGTGGTTGTAAGCCATAATTCTGTGTGGATTCTGAGAATGCAAATATGATTCTGTAATAAGCATACGGAATGTAAGTGAATTTGCTTATTACTGGTTGTTTTGACTTTATGTATATAACTTCTAAAATTTGTAATCACTTTATTTTTTTTATGTTCGTTTCACTGATCATGTCATTATTCACACAGGTTTCTTGCTGTCAAAATTATTGTTAATAGATCATTTACAGGCCAGGACCCCTGAATTTGTAGTCTTATGCCAGACTAAATGAGACTGGACATGGAAATATAAAGAAAAATTATTCTGCTGTGTTTATTTACACAATAATCAAAAAGGTACTGCAAACAGAAATAAGCACTTTTTCTTTCATACTACCATAGATTAATCATGCCAGACCAAAGTTTGGTTTAATGGCATATCAACTCCTTATGGGTCATTTAATGCCAAAATTTAATTTTCTTGGGAGCTTTGGTAATATTTTTTTTTTTTTTTTTTTTAAAATACAAAAACATTTTTATACTTTCATAATGTTTTGCCCCAGTTTGGGGGTTTGCTATTTGCGCATATCTGGGATACCTACAGGTGGTACCATCCCACTCCAGACCAAGAATATCAAATTATATATTTTTAAATTTTATAAACATGGGGGTCCAGTTTGCTATGTAAATTCAATGTAAATTGATCCCCCTATGGAAACCAAAACAAAATATGTTTATACCATGCAAGCTTACAGCCACATCACACTGAAATGACAGTTCCCATATGATCACCAAAGCTAAGTAACATCTTGCCTGGCCGGCAGTACCTAGGGTAACTGCTTGGGAATACCAAGTGCTGTAAGCTTGGATGTGCAGCTGGTGTAATGGATAACGGCTCAGAATTGTTAAATGGAGAGCCAGGTTCAAATTTCAGTTGGGTTTGTTATATTCACTTATGCATAAATAAGTTTGGAAAAGGTATAAATCCGCCTCTTCTCCCCTCACCCATGGGTTAATTTGTAAGACTTGTATTACTAAAATCATTGTTATCTTAAAAAAAAAAAAAAAAAAAAAAAACTGAATCTAAAAATATTTACTGGCTTTAAATAACCTGCATTGGGTTGATAAACCATTGAAAAAAAATTAATCAATCATACCATGTAATTTTTTTAATATCGTAACCAGGAGTGTTTAATCGACAGTAATATGAAAAATAGAATGCCAGATTATGAAGTTAAAAATTTATTATTTTTTAATTTTAAGAAATAATTAATAAGTATATTTTGTCTCGGCTTCCTTGGGGGGGATAAATGTGGTTCTACAGAAGGATCCTTGACTGAACACGTGAGGAACGATGAAGCTTTACAGAAGTTTGGTGATGCCTGGGGCCCAACTCCTTGATTGTATACCCCTCAAGTATGGCCTCGTACTGAGAAATGGGAGAAAGGAAGATATTTTAAATATGTAGATGCATGAAATAAACACTAAATTTTTTATTTGACTCTTTGATTGGATGCCCTCCCGATATGGAAGCCCAGGGTCATTGCACCTTCTGTCCCCCCCGCCCTGCACGTTACAAAGAGACTGTCAACATTTCTTGGGCACATAAGAGGGTTTGGAAAATTTGACATCCACATGACATACTGTTTACAAGAGCAACAGAGGATAGCAACACATGACCTACCTAACAAGTTTGTTGTGTAAATGGTTGACAGAACAGAGATTCAGTCAGTTTTTCGTGCCATGCGTTATAAACGCTTGTGCGATCATGTATCTTTCGATACATGACAGACGAGGCAGGTTTTTTCCCCCGCAATAGGTTGCCATTTCTTTCTGTGGTAGACCAGTTGCCATCCAAGGCTATAGAACTCAGTCTGTCCTGCTATTTACCCATAGCTGGGGGGGGGGGAGAAGAGGAGGCTTCATACCTTTCCCAAGGGTATTTAGAACTCGGCTCTCTGATTCCTCAATCGGGACCACTATCCATGACGCCACCGTGATTGTTAAAAAAAAAAAAAAAAAAAAGTTTCGCCAAGGGCTACAAAGGACAGGAAGTTGTGGAGAGTAATGATCGCCTTAAATGATCTGATAATTGTTCGGTGCGCTGGGAAAGAGAGTTCACTGGTGCAAAGTTCACATGAACTGCCTCAGCTGGAGATCACGGATACAATCTTTCATTTCCGTATCGACAAACCGATACCTCCAACATTTTAAAACTAAATAAGTAACCGTGTCATTTTAAAATGGTAGAATACTGCTGCTAATTATATCTGTTTTAAAAAAATTATCTTATATAAAAGGACTTTTTCGTTAAGTATAATTAAAAACTAAAATAAAAGGGAAACCCTTTAAAAGTAAAACCTTTTTTTTAAACGCCAAAGACGGTGTCTACCGACATTTCCACGAGAGGAGTGAAAAATAGAAGAAAAGAAAAAAAAAAAAAAAAGTTTTTATTTTTAGATATACGACTGTCAAAATTTAAAGTTATATTTCAATTTTAATATGTTATTTATAATTTCATAAATATAAAATCGTGGGAGGGATAATAAATAATTTATTAAAAATTCGTATCTTTTCACATCATCATCACATGATTATACGCCACGGATTAGTAAACATTATCCGGTAAATAGTTTTAAGGCCGCTTTTGGATTAAGTTTATAGATTTAAAGTCGTTAGTTATTTAAAACAAATTTTTACACTTTAAAAATTTTTTAAATTATTATTTATTTTTTGGTAAAGGGTCATATATATATATATATATATAGTTATTTTTACCTTTTAAAAACCGATAATTATTCTCAGTAAATTACTATCACGCACCATTTGCATTATTGCAGTTCTTGTAATTTAAAATTGTCTTTAAAATAAAATTATTCTAAACAAGAGATTCATAAATTTAAACAAAAAAAAAGTTTTGGAAATCTAAATAAATAGTTTAAATGCCGAAAGTATGGGAAAAAAAAATAACGAGAAATGAAGGCGAATATTCTAGATTCCCGAACGATCCAACTACTACTTTTTAGTTACAATAAAATTATTCATTTTATTTAGATACATGATTTTTCCATCCATAAAAAAAACAGAATCAGAAAATAGATTATCTAGACGTGATATACAAGATAGATATCAACATGTAAGTAAAAAAATATAATTACCTTCGAAATGAGTCACGCCTTTAAATAAAAATACATTTTTCTTTCATTATTTTCTGGTATTTTTTCTTTTCGCTAAAAATCCAAAACTTCTCTACTAAGGAATTTTACTTACTTTAAAAAGAAATATTCGATTTAATTACTTACCTTTCGGATGTTGTGTAGATTGATTAAGTTAAAGAGGGAGGAAAGGCACCACAGGAAAAAAAAAATATGAAAAAAAAATCGAAAAAAAAAAAAAGAAAAAAAAGGACAACGTGACCTTCAATGATTAGGAAGTAAGAGTGAGGGGGAGGGTGCCTGTAGAAATTTGATCCTCCGAATGTGGTTTCTGCTCTAGGAATTCTCGTTCAGTTTTCGTGGTATTTCAGTCTCTGTTATTAACAACAATAATGTTGAAATTATAAAGACAATGACGGGAGTCCTAAAAAAAGAAAATAAAAACAAATTCTGACAAAAAAAAAACTGTTCGTCTGGAGACTGGGTAGAACAAAGGCGATCAAAAACCGGTGACAGGTTGTAGCAGTCGCTTCTGTATAAATGGACAAGGGACATTCGATTTTGAGTACGAGTGAAAAAAAAAAAAAAAAAACAGATAGAGAGGTGGGGGGAAAGATCAATTTAAATAAAAAAATAAAATAAAATAAAATAAATTGTATATTCTATTTTTTTTCATCGCCAGTAAAAATAAAAAAAGACCATATTGAAAGCATGAACAAGATCTAAGGAAGTAATTTAAAAATGAAATTTTACAAACACTTATTCACTTCCAGGTATTTGACAAGAAGAGGTTTTTTTTTTAAATTTTATTTATCCGCGCGCCCACGTCGCAACAGAATGTGACAAAAGGTCGGAGTTTAGTTTATCAATGTGGGATTTCCGGAAAGCTGTTCAAAAAAACTGCTGAAGCTCCATCCCATCGGTACTTTGGAGGGGAACGTCTTAGGTACCGGGTAACAACCCTAGTCCCCCTCCCGAAGAGGTAATACCTGAGGAAATGTTTGACAGATGTAAAAATAAAAAAAATGAGAAAAAAAAAAAAAAACAAAAAAAAAACAATGACTGGTTAAAATAAATTAAAATCAAAATATAAGGCAAATTTTTATTAAAATCAGTTTAAAATCAGTTTAAAAATGAATAAAAAAAAATTATGTAACTTTTTAAACGTACATGATTAGCGATTTTTTCTCCTTAATAATTCATTTGAAAATGAACAACACTCAGACAGTCTAACTAGCTGGATTAGAAGGTTTACCTAGTGGTTGAGGAAGACTACCTGACCACCTATTTCCCGAGGGTGCCAGGTCTTTATTGAAAAAATAAAAATGAATAAAATATTAAAAAATTAATGTTAATTTTCGAAGGCCGACAGGCAGGTCCACCTGTAGCTATGACTGAGCCATAAGCAACGTGATGTGACAGCCAAAAATTTGACGAATTTTATTATTAGGAATTAAAAAATAAAAATAAATTTACTGTGGAAATTTGTAAAAACTCGTTTTTAAAAGTAAACCAAACTTGTTAAACATAAATTTCCATTCATTTTTCCGATAAATAAACACGACATGAAAATGGCCTAAAAAGAAATTGAAAAACATCCCAATTCTTAATGATTGATATTTAGTCACAGATGTTGTTAAACATTGAATTTTGAGTTTTTTTGATTGGTTTTTTTTTTTAACTAAGTAGGAGTAAACATTTTATTTTTTGGTTATTAATTAATTTTATTTTAACTTAAAATCTTTAAATGAAAAATTATAAATATAAGCGAGCCCACTAAATAATAAAAAAAGTACTGAAAACTAAATTAATGATTAATTAAAGAATTACAAAAGTTTTTTTTTTAATTT
This sequence comes from Acanthosepion pharaonis, assembly GCA_903632075.3. Classification (NCBI taxonomy): domain Eukaryota; kingdom Metazoa; phylum Mollusca; class Cephalopoda; order Sepiida; family Sepiidae; genus Acanthosepion; species Acanthosepion pharaonis. The sequence continues at coordinate 716,632 of CAHIKZ030002190.1, forward strand.
TTAAATCAACTATTATTATTTTTAAAACCAATATTACAAAAAATCCAGTTTTTAAAAAAATAAAACTATTAATGGTTTTATTTTTAATTTAAAAAAAAAAGCATAATTATTTCGCTGAAGTCGATAATTTCATTATGAATCAACAACAAACCGAGTTTGCATGCCGGAATAATGTATGGATGACCACACTTGAAATAACTGGAGATTGTACTTCCGGCAAATTATTCGCACTTTTTCTTGTTCAGGAACTCGCGTGGTTGTAATCATAAATATCTTTATATAATCTACGGGGAAAATTAAATATATTAATGTACTTTAAAAAATCATTTAACTCCTTTCTGTTTAAAAAAAAAAAAAAAAAAAGGTTTCGGTTACCGGAAATAGACTTTTTCGATGTTATTGTCAACTATTGACATGAATAAACCAAGCAGCTAAAACCGGACCGGCTGATAAGGTTGAAACTACTAATATCATTCGTTCGAGCTTTTATCTGTCGTCCCCAAAAGAGGAAGTATAGTGGGGTTTATATATATTATATATATATATATATATATATATATATATATATATATATATTGACGTAACTGTTTGACTTCATTCCTTTGAGTGGGCGTGTGGTTAAATCTTAAAAAAAAAAAAAAGAGACATCGGAGAGGAAAAATTTAAAAAAAAGATTTTTTGATTCTAAGCTGGTAAGGCATTGGAAATAATTCAACAATTGGATTTCTGGTGTTAGCTGGAATTGAACAACAATAGTACCGGAGGGCGTTTAGCCACAAAATCCACAGTGCTATAGGGGTGGGTGGAGGTCTTCAGCATACCCTCACTTTACTGGAACTGCAAACTAAAAAAGTAAACCGTAGGTGAACTTTGTCTTTTTGGCCTCAATCTATGACAATACTATTGAGCTGAGCTGTATCATTTGTCTAAAAAATTATTGCTACCATTCACCTTCAAAAGACAAACTAGACTTCATAAGTTCATCACCCCTTCTTTTTTTTTTTCTCTCGAAACTAAAATTTCTGTACAAGTCATATTTTATATGCAGAAAACTTTTCTGAGAAAAGTCTATGTCTCATTACAGAAAATAAGTACAAACGAAGAGGAAAAAAGGTACATTTTTAACATCAGCAAGGTGACAATGACACCAGGGCCGGTGCAAGGGTCTTGTGCCCCCAATCTATGATATTGGACCACCACCACTAATACATCTCAATTTTCATAAGGTACTATACATATAAAATACAAATTTTATTCTAACGGATCATATGCAATATAAGTGAACAATAATGGATCATATGCAATATAAGTGAACAATTCAACTAGAAAAATTGAAAATAAATACAATGTATCTAAATACGAATTAGATACGTCATCATAGATCATTCCATCTTAAATAAATCAATAATGTTTTGTGGCAATTTTTAACATCGATTTGAGATTTTTCTTGTTAAAAAGTTGAATAATTTTAACACACTAAACATGGATAAAAACCAGTGAATTTCATTTAGTGTTTTTCGAGACTTAGCATGAGCAAAATAAATTCATGGCTTTGAACGAAAAAATAAAAACACCCCAAAATGACGTCAAAATCTGCGAAAAATTTTCATCCTTTCATAGTAAGAGTCATATAACTACAGAATGAACTCTTCCTAACACTATGTATACTACGCCTCTCAAGAGAGAGGGTCGACCGTCAAGCCGAGAAGCTCGGCTTGACGGTCGAACTCTCTGCCTCTGAGCAGAGAGGAAACCGGACGAGGCTCCGCCGAAGGGTAAAGCCTCGTTCGGGGAGGTTGACCAACCCGATCCCGTTTATACGGGTTCTACGGGCTCGGGAAACCCACGTTAAACTCGGCCTTGTGCCCCATGCAACCCTCGTAGGCGGGGTGGCTATATACCGAATCGGGCCGAGCTTCTCGGCTTGACGGTCGAACTCCCTGCCTCTGAGCAGAGAGGAACCCGGACGAGGCTCCGCCGAAGGGCAGAGTCTCGTTCGGAGAGGTTGACCAACCCGATCCCGTTTATACGGGTTCTCCGGGCGCATTTTTTGGCCGAGCCTACGGGCTCGGGAAACCCACGTTAAACTCGGCCTTGTGCCATATGCAACCCTCGTGGGGAGGTGGCTAGATACCGAATCGAGTCGAGCCGATAGTAGTTCACTCTAAACCAGATGGACAATCATACTAACATTTTCCACATCTTGTATTATTATTTCGTGTAATATACGTTCGTTATTTCTACTCTTGTGTTCGTGTTGTTCTTCCTTGGTCCTAACCTGGATCATAACAGTAAGTTGTGCTTAGTTTAATTTGTAATGTATATAAATGTAGGTAGAAAAAAAGCAAATGTGGATAAGATAGAAAGGGTCACAAATCACTGCCTGGGGCCCCCAATCAGTGGATACTGGGAGAGAAAGAGAATGAAAAGACTTTAAAAGGAACTGGAAACCCAATACTAAACAAGGGCCAAGGTATAAACATCTACACCTGTGAAAAAAACTGGGGAGGAGTAGAACAGGACGATAGGTGAAACTATATACTACTATGGAGAACAAAATAAATATATAATTAGTGAAAAAAAATTCAGAGTTCAGGCGGAGATGTTAGAAGTGTAGACTTGAAGTAGACTTTTTAGAAAGAACTGGAAACCCAATGCTAAACAGGAAACAAGGGGTAAATCTTCACTCCTGTTCAAAGACCGGGGAGGGGTGTGAACCGGACGATAAGCAAACCTATCTACTCCTCCCAACTTTGATCTTCAACTATTTAAAGGCAATGCCAAATGTTATCTAATGACGCCTTAATTATTGTTCTTGGAGTGAAATGATAAAATAAAGCATCAGATAAAAAAAAAAAAAAAACAGAACCAAGAAAGAACCTTTAAAACTTAACGTCAAACTTAGCCCCACACATACACACACATCTTACCCCCCCCCTTTTTATTTTGTGATGGCATGACTGTACAAAGTTGTCAAAATTGTCATTTCTTACTAAAAGTAATAGTTTCAGATGTTTAAAGTTTTCTTTTTACAAACTCTGAGATCTTTCCCTAATTTATAACTATCTACAACTAAAACTTTTTTTTTATAACATTAATTTCTTTTAATTATTAATATGTATATGATTTTATATCAGCATATACTTTACATTTTGATTTTCATGTGCAGTGAACTGTGGGAAAATGAAATAAAACCGCTAAATAAAACAATAATAATGAATAAACAGAAATTAATTTTCCCATGATTAAAGTTATAAAGAAATAGAAAAGGGTTTCTGGTCACATGTTCGACCCCACACCCGGAAAGGACAAAATCTTTCTCTTTTCTCCTTTTGGCTTCAAGATGTGAACCACACGGTAATAGCGTCCACACTGGGAAATATTAGTTTTCCCCAACTCACCGACGACTGAACTTTTTCCCACTTAACCAATGACATCGTCGGACGTGTTTTAGCAACCCAACTTATGGAGGAAGGTTCAGTCTTTCCAACTTACAGCGAAGCTGACTTGAGCTCGACCATCTTTACCCATTTTTATCCTTACTTCTTATTACAGAACCAAAAAGAAAAACGGAAATAATCAAGAGACCTTTTCACTTTGTTTCAATACAGTCAATATAAAAGGAATAAACGTCTATATCAAAAGCACAAGTTTTTGTATGCTTCTCCTATAGTTCCTTTGTTTACATATTGAGCACACACTTTCACCAAAAAATACACACAAAACATTGTTAACATCCACAGAACCAATATAATCCAAGTTATCCAGGGGTTAGATTTACAGTGTAAATTGTAATAAGTTTTTTTTTATTTTATATCATTTTCGCTTCATTATTTTGAAGTAATATTAGTATAAAAAGATAAGTTTGCATTTTTTCCTCTACGACTAAGGACTCATGGTCATACAAACTATATACGATATTTTTTTCACTATTTACATTGTTCGGACTATCGTCCTCATTTTGGTTGTCATATTTATCACAACGTTTCGGCCGTTGTACGCTCCGGCTTTCTTCAGGTGGTTGGACTTGAACCCTTTATTTCGCTCGCTGGGGTAGACTATGTCTAATGGATGTCAGTTATCAGTCATCTCCTGTTTTCCTTCTCCAAGTTTTCCACCGCATTAAACAGGTATTCTTTGGGTCCTGTCACTGGATCCAACTAACGTATTTATCCACTGTACCATGTGTCCTTGAGGACATCTGTGTATGAATTTTTGGGCATTATAAACCTAATGTCTTCAGCAACCATTTTTACCAGAGCTCATATTTCAATTTTCGTTGTTATTATTGCTTTTCTCTGGCACTCCTTACTGGTTTCCATATTGTATTTATTTCTATGCTTGGTCGGCTCAGGAGATTTTTGTGGCCTAGCTAGCATATGTGCTTATTCCTTAAGTTTACGAATTTTCCAATGATGTTCTTTGTCTATGATTTCAACCTGATCCCACAGAGGGTGGTGATCTCCCTTTTCTCTCCATATATGGTCAGCCACACCTGATTTTCTCATTTCCCCTCGTATTACAGTTTTTTGGTGTTCTTGAAGCCTTATCTTAAGGGGGCGGCCTGTCTCCCTTTTATATTTCTCTCCGCAGCTGCACGGGATGGCGTACACACAATCTTTAGTCATGTTCTCTATGGGAGGGTCTTACTCGGGAGAGTGTGCGAAGTGTCGTCCAGCTTTTGAAGGTAGTCCTGATATTATATGGACCGCAGATCCTTTGTATTTTCTCCGATAACCCCTTCACATAAAGCAGGCAGACTGTTTTCTGAGTGTTGTTGTCCCCCTCTTGTACTCGCCTATCCCAGTTTATTGGGGTTGCTGTCATGTACCCAGGGTAGTTGTTACGTTGTAGGGTACTGCTTATACCGACCAATTCTTTATCTAATGTCTCTGGGTCGCCACTTATGACTTTTGCTCGGTGTTTTAAGCAGCGGACGATCCCTTTCTACAGTCTATCCCAGCGAGCGAAATAAAGGGTTCACTTCGACATTCCAATCACCTGAAGAAGGCCGGAGCGTAAAACGGCCGAAACGTTGTGATAAATATGACAACAAAGATGAGGACGATAGTCCGAGCAATGTAAATAATGTACATAATATCTCATCTCAGGAATATAGACATTTTTTTTCTTTTTAGTTTTCCGTACTTTAAAATGATCTTCATATTTGCATAAAAGCGAACACAAAACCAGAGCCCAGGTTAACACTATATTTAGGTTGTAAATTGAAAATTTGATGGTATACTATCTGCCTCAATATTTGGGCATTATTCATTTCACGAGCTTCTTTCAGATAAACAATACCGCTTTCGTTTCTTTAGGTCAACCGCTCATATGTCAATGGACATCAAGCTTTAGATAAGAATAGTAAGGATCAGGCCATGGTGTGGGATCTTCCACAACAAACCAGCCTTACCTCTTTTTAGGAAATGCACTCTTCCTATCTGGTAAGTAACACCCTACTTTCATACAAATATAATAAGTATTCATTGGTCAATCACCTCCAATCTAGCTTGCTGATTGGTCAGTTCCGACCAATCAAACCGCCTGCACGCGACCAATCTGTTTTCCCGCTCATATGCTGGGAGCCTCACGACCATTATATAAACTCAACACGTGTAAAACTCCCTCGAGTAGTTTTCTTTTCATTCATCTTTCTCGCACGTCTCATTCCTTGCTACCAAGTGCCAAGATGTAACCTTCAAGAACTCCCGTCTTAGTCATTGCTGGCCAGACGTTAAACAAAGACAATTACCAACATTCAAACTCTGAAATCACTTCTGAACTTTTACCAACTTTATTCTTCTAAATTACAAGTTTAATATTACTACTTAATATGAACTCCGGTACAACTAATACCTAATCAAAGGGACACGACTCTGTCCTACCTTTTTAGTTCGCATGCATGTACATCAAACATTAATAAATTTAATTGTTTTGGAATCATTCCGTTCAGTTTTGTATTTTATTCTATGTGCTATTTACGTCAAATATAAATTGCATTGCGTTTACGCATTGTCCTTAATCTCACCTTTCCTAGCTAAAGTTAAATATTGGTAACACAATCACTACATATTTAGTGATCCCGTCGGAAATAAACAACAATGGTAACCCCTATCACTACAATGGTTTTAGATATCTCAAAGGTGCTTGACAAAGTTTGGCATGCTGGGCTCGTTCAGAAGTTCAAGGGCTACAATGTCTCTAGCTGAATATTTGACAATCTAACCGTTCTTAACAAATCGTGTAATGAAAGTTGTGTTGAACAGTCATGTTTCTAGATCCTTTCCCATTAATGCGGGGGATCCTCAGGGCGCTATCCTTAGATCTATGTTGTGCCTTATCTTCATCATCAACCTTCCCGATGTCATCAGTTCCCAACCCAGGACACAACTATTTACTCGTCTTAATAGTAAATTTGAAAGGGCCGACAAAACAAAACTGGCAACTACTCTCAAAAATGATCTCCAATCAGTTGTTATTAACTTGGGCAAGAATTTCTAGTGTCTCCAAAACGAAACTGCTATCTTTTAATCAACATAGATAATAATATATATAATAAAATGCAATGGAACCTCGGTTCACGAATTTAGTTCGTTCTTGAAGCCCGTTCGTAACCTGAAATGTTCGTAAACCGAAACTATTTTTCCAATAGGAATCAGTGTAAAATGGATTAATCCGTTCCTATTCCCAAGATGATTGCTTTTATTAAACTTTAACAACAGTACTTTGTGCACAAGTTTATACACAAAACTAATGAAAATCATTAAATCTAAGAAAAAATACAATACTAAACAGATAAAATATAGACAAACACTTCAATTTTACCTTTAAGTAGGAGAGTTGATGGTGTAAGTGGAATGAAAGAGATGTTATTGTTTGGAAAAAGGAAGGAAAGACATGATCGTCTCTTTATTTGTAAGAATAGTATAGATCATTGATTTTGCCATATGAAACTGAGTAGGAAGAGACAATATCATCATCATCATTATCATCATAGAGACATCATTATCATAGAGACAATATCATCACCATCATAATCATCATCATCATCATAGTGACATCATCATCATCATCATCATCATCATCATCATAGAGACAATATCATCACCATCATAATCATCATCATTATCATCATAGAGACAATATCATCAGCAATTGTTTTACTCTTAACTTTTCTTTTTCCTTTATCAATATCACTGCTAACTTTCTTTGGGGCCATGATTGAGGTCTAATGAAGAGGAAAAATGACACAGTACAATAAAATTGGGAAAGAAAAGCACAGCACAAAACACGAATGTATACAACACGGCGGTCGACTAAGAAATGATTCCGTTGGGGTTAACTCGGTTCGACAATGTTGTTCGAGAGCCGAAATTTTGTTCGATAACCGAGGCATTTTCATCTCAAATATTCTATTCGAAAACTGATTTGTTCGACATGGGAGATGTTCGAGAACCGGGGTCGCACTGTAACTGATATTTTAATTTATTTAATACAAGCAGTAAAGCCCGGCGTTGCTCGGGGATGTAACAGTAAGAGATAGATCAAGTATCGACCATCATAAAGACTGAAAAATAAAGTTGACAAAGATTATTGTTCAAGGTTGACGGACACGCATGTCTTAATTAGTTTTTTTTTGTTCTTTTTTTTACGAATTGGTTAAACTCAAACAAAAACATTGCTTTCAATCGTTATGAATCTACCGATTGAATAGAATTTTATTGTAAACAATTGTCTTGTAAATGGAATTTTTAAAGCATTCTGAATGTAAAAATAAAGAAAAAAGTGTGCAAGACAATAAGAAACACTACCTGCCAAAAAAAAGTGAAGTTTTATTTGAAATCGGTTGAAAATGTAAGAAATCCGATCCCATATATAAACACACACACACACACACACACACACACACACACACACACACACACAAACAACCTGGGTTTTATAATAAGTATAACTCGATATGAGTTTTCCCCCTTCCATTCTCGACAGCGATCTCTCTTAATCGTGTTTCCAAATTGATTTCGTGCAAAAACAATTGTGTTTTTCCAATCTTTGGCGCTGTCAGAACCACCGCAAGGCAATTTTACGTAGTCCTGTGAAGTTTTGTTGAAATCGGTTGAAAAATGTAGGAAATCCGATCCAATATATAAACGAACAGACACACACACACACACACACACACACACACAACCTGGGTTTTATAATAAGTATGATGTCTTGACAAATTAAAGTTCTTTTTGATTAGTACTAACTGTACTATCCATGAAATAAGTAATATTTTTTAATTTAAAACAATTTCATAAGTCATATAACTTATATAACATGTAACTTGAAGCGAAATTTGGCTAAGGCACAAATTCAAATCTATTAAAGATTTATTATTTGAGAGACAAAAAGAAAAGTCTTCTTATTCAGACTTCAAAGATTCAACCAACAACACCCGGGTTAGTTGATTTCCTTTCCCCAACGACCACTTGTAACTTCTTTTCCACTCAGAAGTATCTATTTCATTTCACATTGACTTCAACGACTAACTCAAAATATTTTGTACTATTTGTTAAAATCATTATTGCTACTTTATTTGAAAACACAACTTTGTCTCGTTTTATTTTAGTCATGTGTATTCTTGATTGAATTTAATTTCAAGCACTTTAATGGAAGTTGTTATCACATCGGATACACCAGATAATGGGTGAGCTACAGAAGAAAGGAATATTCTCCCAGTTTTCATTTCCCCTATTATGAGTATTATCATATCCATGGTATAATAACAACTTAATACATAGACGAAACAGAATAACTGAAATAAAATGAATTACAAACATTCCTTGTTCTCAGAAAGAGAGAGAGAGAGAGAGTTTTATATTGCTAAATCATACATAAAATTATATACACATATTTACACGTGTCCCACATAGAGAAACTATAACAGATGTATACCACACAAGCAGTACGAAAATGACAAAGAGAGAGAGAGGGTCTTACTTGCAATAATTCTCAACAGAAATTTGAGCTGCCGGGGGATTCTTCTGTGTCTCTGGAGAAGCCATATTTAGGATTCCCAAAGGAGATTCCAGCGAGCTGGATTTATCTTCTATGTCACTAGCGAGAACATATTCCTGAAACAGGAAACAGTGAGTCATGAGTTTTTCCCAACATGCAGACTGTGAGTAGGAGATAGTTTCAATGCTGATGAAGATATATTCTCAAATGAAAACAGCGCTATAGGTCTGTGAGCTGACCCTTTTAGCAGCTGGCTTACCCGTACGAACAAGGAACTCGTGTGTCTTCACTCCAGAAGCTGACTGACTGACTGGCCACCTTGGTCACTGTAAGAACTGACGTCACTAAGTGGCCATCACATTACCCCATGTGACTTCATCTCAATCCAAGGGAGATAATTGCCTTTTGTATCCCTACAGCTTGTTTTAACTCAACTTTGTTAGGATTCTATTTTTGTTGGAAGAAGATAATTATTTAGAAACATACACACACACACACACACACACACATATATATATATATATATATATATATATATATCAACCTTTGCACATAATAGTTAACAGTATTGCTCCGAAAAAAGTTCGTAGTATTTTTAAGCGATTTTCAAAGACAATATTTAAATATTTGTACAATTTTTGTCAACCACTTTTGTATCATTTTGTTTTTCACTATTTTTGAAAATGAAATGTCCCAAGCAAATAGTATATAATGAACAGGGAATCAGCTCTTTTTTTTTTTTTTTTATAAAGGACAGTTATTCCTTTGACACCGCTATTACGGTATACACTTTTGACTCCCTCGGCAATGTTCACTTACAAGATCATAAAAGTATGTGAACCAATGTTACAAAATAAAATAAGACATACCTCGGCTGATTTGCAGGCAAATAAACTAACATACTCAAGAGCGAGAGCCGGATGTGAACGGGACAAGGCCCCGTCACAAAATGACCATTATCGTCGTTTACGCATAGGCCCGACGCACGAGTTCCGCTAAAAAATAAAATAATATTTTAAAGTGTTCCTATTTCTCGACCAATAAAAATACTTCCCTCCTAATTATACTCGCGTCGTTTTTCGAGCCTGTTAAGCCATAAAAAAACGCCATAAAAGGAGTCACACGGTGAAGTACAAGAGCAGTCAACAGGAGGCCAGGGAAGAGATCTGTCACGGTCAGTCTGGGCAGTCAGCAGGAGGAGCGCCACGCCAACCAGTGAGAACTACTATGAGAGATCAACCCAGGTCGGCAGCCGGCTTATGAACTATACCACAAGGTAGCTGTCCCAAAACCCACACGTTCCTATTGAAATAAATGACGTAAATCTATTTCTGCTGTTGTCGTATTTCTTTCTTGCAACCATACGTCTATAACACCAAGTACAATGAAATATTTATTATTTACCTTTTATAAATAAATAAATCTGAAAAGAAATCTTTTTATTCAAATATTCATAAAAATTATCAAAATATGGAAGAGGAAGAGACGCTCTTAAACTATTAGGTTGGTGCAAAAATAATGACGATTACGTCATTATTTTTGCACCAACCTAATAGTTTAAAATGTCGTTTTTTGACGTTAAAAAATACGTCCAAAAACGATATTATTACGTCATTATTTTTGCACCAACCTAATATTTTAGTTAATTTATATGGCGAGGGCAAATGATAGAAATGCTCAGAAAATGCACTTTTTCAAAATGTATTATTAGTCACTTGTCATTAAGTGTTGATTTAAATTTTCTTGTTCATTGACATTTGTTTATAAATTCATGAATAAAAAAAATATTTTCATATTTATTTCTTTATAAAATGGTGAATAATAAATAAATATTTCATTGTAGTTGGTTCACATGTTTTTTATATATAAGTATAAAATTATTCCTGTAAATAAGCAATCTAATAAAATAAATAGTGTTTAATATCTGTGTTGTCAAAACTCAAGAATAAAAAAAAATGTATAACTTTCATATGCTTTGGTTTTATTAAAATTCTAATCATTGATTTTTATAAAAAAAAACAAACAAAAAAAAAAACATTGCCGGTGGGAGCATAAAAGTGTATACAGTAATATACAGTGGCAGAATGGTTCGAAAATTTATACGCCCTTTTTACAATTCTTACTTGACTCAAATTTATACCGGGAAAACATTTAAAAGGGCTCAGCCAAAAGGACTCACTTAATAATACCAAAACGTAGTGGTTGGCTTACTTTTTAATCCCCGCGTTAAGTATCTGATAAATATTTCCTGAATGGTTATAGTTAGAGGTATAAATGTACATGCTTAATTCGAAAATAACAAAGAAATTTTGATAAAAGCTACCGTTTTAGAGTTATCGACAATAAAATTTCGGACTCATTAGCGTTATGGCGCAGCAACTATTACTAGCATTATTTGCATACATTCGCTGCTGATTAGATTTGCGCGGAAGAATCCCTTGTTAACGGCCGTTTTACGGTTCTTACTTGACTCAATTACTGAGCAACTGAGGATTCAATGCATGCGCAATAATCAAGACAATTCCGCACCAAATATATGCAAACAACGCCAGTAATGGCTGCCACGACGCAAATGAGCTCGAAATTTTATTGTAGATAACTCCAAAACGGTCGATTTTATCAAAATTTCTTTGTTATTTTCGAATTAAACATGTAAATTTACACTTAAATCTAACAATTCCAGAATTTTTTTATTAGATACATAGCGCGGGGCTTAAAAAGCAGTGATGGTCCATCACTTTAAAAATAAACAGAAGAAGTAAAAACTACAAAAAAAAATATTGCGTGGATGCTGGGAAGATTTAAGGCTTCCTTGATGCTATAATTTCTTTTGGCAGATTATAAGTATTCTCAGATCCTTGTTGGATGAAGCTTTTTTTTTCTTCATTTTGTCGGAGTTAACTTCTCCTTTAGTTCGTTAACCCTTTCACCAGGGGTCTCTCTTCCGTGGCTATAAATAGTCGCTGACCCTTCGCCTTTCTTTCTTTTTTCCTCGGGCCTTTGGGCCGACACCTGGAGGTAAATCTCTCTTTTTCCTCAGGCTTTCAGCCTTATTACCTCGAAGATGTGAAGGCTCACAGAGATAGCGTTTCCCAAATGCTGGGAACACGCTAAGCACAATACACACACACACACACACACACACGCGCACGCACATATATAATATTCACACACACACTTTGTCCTTTGTAACTGTTTCCATGTAACTTGTTATTAATATATATATTTGTATACATATATTATCGGTCTTGTGTTTGTTTTTATTTGACTTCTTCTTTGGACTTAATTAAGTCCAACTTTCTCATGTAGTTGGACCAGCTAGCAGGAAAATTTTAACCCACATGTGTTTCTTTTACTTCTACTCAACAACATCGCCGAGACGGTCCACTACAAGTTTTAAGGGTATCTTTTAATTTTGTTTGGTTCGTTAGTTATTTTTGACTGTTGTAGTGACATCTGCACACATTAAAAAATGCACACGTTCCAATTTTAATTATACTTTGAAAGCAATTTCAAATTTTGCTTTGTAAATTACTCGGATTGGTTGTTCTGGGATTGAGATTTTTATTATAAAATTATTCAAATATTTATTCTAGTATTTGTACTACGCATGCATTAACATAAATAAATAAAACAATATTGAATAGATGTAACATTTTATTTTCCTAAAGCCTTTAGTTTCATTTGATTCATTTCACTACATTTTAGGCTTAAGTGGGTCCTTTTGACTGGGACATTTTACAACTTTTCTTGGTAGAAATTTTCGGCCCTGTCTACCACTGATGGGTATTGCATCTTAGCATGATTTATATTTGTACGTTATAAACATTTTATTTTTTACTATTTTAAGAATGTTAGCCTTGTATAAACGTATAAATATCTAGGTTGTTTTTTTTTTTTTTAAATACAAGTTCTTTTGAGAGAAGTGTATTTTTATGAAGGCCAGACGGGTTGTATTAAAAATTGTATATCTTTTTCGGCTCAGGGGTTGAAAAACGCCAAAATTGTGAACGATCCATTCCCAGTTTATTGAAAATTATTTTTTCGTATATATAAACCAATGAGAGACGTGTTATTAAGCTATAGCATCATCCCGAATAGTGGGGCCTTTGTGAGCCTAATTTTTCAAATATATAGAGCTCAGATCAGAATATACAAGAAGACATTTTGACAGAAAGGGGACAAATCTGCATCAGGCATTTGAAGGCATTTGAAATCAAGAAGAGATTTTCAAAGAAGGCCAGCAGTTACTGGTCAGCTGCAGAAAGACTAAAGAATTTAGAAGTTCAAGTGAATATTCTTGGACAACCAAGAAGGAAAAGAATTCTAAGAAATTTTCCCAAGTACGAACTGTGTGAATGTAAAATTACTGTATGATTCCAGATACGCTTGTGGGGCAAGTGAAAGTAGGTCGTTCATTTTTTCTTAAAGGTCGTTGCACCTTTGTTTTTTTTTTTTTTATGGCCTTATTGAATTGTTTTCTCTTTTTGTCATTTTCAGAATCCTTGTCTTTTCCCAAGCTGTAATTTTTTTTTCCATTTTTCAATGGCAATCCTTTCTATCTGAAACTGTCATCCTGCCTTAATAGGCGCACAAAAGGAAATTTTTGCGCAAAATTTGTACCTTTTCCTAATTGTGTAATAAAGGTGTTTTCTTTTTAAAATTTTACGCAGTGCTTGAGTTTTTCTTGCAAATTTGTGCCTATTATGACTTATTATTCCTACTAGACTAAGTTTTTTGTGTTTGGCACAAGAACTTGGATTTGGTAGGGAATAAAATTTTTATAATGTTTTAGTGTTGTATATAAAGTGTTTTCACGTATAACTCATTTTTGGAATTCACTTTTGGGGTTATTCATGTTATACCATGATGGGTATATCTTACTTATTATAAAACGCAGATTATGTGTGTGTGTGTGTGTGTGTCTGTACGTTTATATACTGGATGGGATTTCCTACATTTTTCAACTGATTTCAACAAAACTTCACAGGACTGCGTAAAATTACCTTGCGGTGGTTCTGACAGCGCCAAAAATTGGAAAAAACACAATTGCTTTTGCACGAAATCAATTTGGAAACACGATTAAGTCGCCAGAATGAAAGGGGGACAACTCATATCGAGTTATACTTATTTTAAAACCCAGGTCGTGTGTATGTGTGTGTGCGTGTGTGTGTTCGCTTATATATGGGATCGGATTTCCTACATTTTTCAACCGATTTCAACAAAACTTCACATTTTTTTTGGCAGGTAGTGTTTCTTATTGTCTTGCACACTTTCTTCTTTATTTTTACATTCAGAATGCTTTAAAAATTCCATTTACATTGTTTATAATAAAATTCTATTCAATCGGTAGACTCATAACGATTGAAAACAATGTTTTTGTTTGCGTTTGACCAATTCGTTAAAAAAAAACAAAAAAAAAAAAACTAATTACGACATGCATGTCCGTCAACCTTAAACAATAATCTTTGTAAATTTTATTTTTCAGTCTTTATGATGGTCGATACTTGATCTATCTCTTACTGTTACATCCCCGAGCAACGCCGGGTTCTCCTGCTAATAGGAAATAAACCCAGTTACATGCCTATAAAATTCAACAATACAACAAACGCCGTTTAAATCAAAGTGTCTATTGGCTAGAAATTAACATCTCCATGTAAAATATTTCACCAATCAGAGAAAACTAAAAGTCTACTTTCGGAAAGAATTTCTTATAAAAACCCACAGATTTTGATTTTCAGCAGCAGAGATGTGACTGTCTCCAAGGCGTCCAAACACAAGAAAAAACGTAGCTACATAGCTCCCACCAGTGCGTGATGAAATAAACAAGTATCAGTGACTTCAAATAAATCATCTCGAGCAAACATAACAGAGATGGTCAGTGAATCTTCACTGACGATCAAATTTTTTTTCTCGTCTATAGCTTTTTACTGTGGACCAACTACTAATAGTCTTTTCGAAACTACAGATTTTCTTTGGAACTAACTACCCAAAGAATAGTTTTACTCTTATTGAACTCCTTTGAATTTGTGTAAATATGTTTGTAAATGCAAATGATTTATTTAATAGGTTTATCTATGTTAACTATATTTATATTTTATTATTGTTTGGAATTCAGACGTTCGGATTTTTAAAATAAAAAATGACAACCAAATTTCCTACAGGTATACTAATGCCTAGAGTGAGCCTTGGAGAATGGAGAAGAACAGCATTTTTTTTTTTTTATCCCTTTTCAGGTAATCCATTAGTGGATTCTCTGTCCTTAGGTGGTATTCTGCGGCAGAACTACTGTGAATTTCAAACCATACCAACCGATACCACCTCAAAAAGTCATGGCAATTCGCAGATAACAAAGAAAAGGCGATCATTTTCTACACAATGAAGAGACTTTGCATAAAATTAATAAATAAACATGGAACAAAATAATATAAATAAAACGCAACTTATTTTCTCTACAATCTTTTCCCTAATTACAAACGAACTTTTTTCTTCAACCGTCAGCTGTATTTCATAAGTAAGCCTTATTTAACACACGGGAACAATCGTCACTTTACACCGGTATTTCGCGTTCGTTTACATCAGCTATTTCGATATTTTTCAGACAGTTTTTTTTTTTTATTGATATTAATTTTAAGAAAGGAATACTCAGAATTTATGTATTTTTATTTTATGTTTGATTAGCAAAAAGTTAAATTACGACAACTAAAAACGATAATTCTCAGTTCGAACGAAAAGACGTTTTTTTTTTATTTAATTTTTCAGGAATGATGAAAAAGGTAAGTTAAAAAAAAGTAAAATTGAGATTAAAATAAAAATAAAATGTAAAACAACAGAAAAATATTTTGGTGAAGTTTTTCACTATTCATTCATTTAAATGAATGAATGAATAGTTTCATTTAAAATTGTTGATGAATGAAATTATCAATGAAGTTTGTAAGGAACGACTTTTTTTTTAATAATTTTTAAAATTTAAAATCATTAAGATTTTATTTAAAG
Organism: Acanthosepion pharaonis; assembly: GCA_903632075.3. NCBI lineage: Eukaryota > Metazoa > Mollusca > Cephalopoda > Sepiida > Sepiidae > Acanthosepion > Acanthosepion pharaonis. The sequence goes on from CAHIKZ030002190.1 coordinate 732,634, forward strand.
AGAGAAAATAAAAAGACTTTTCAAAAATACTTTTGATATGTTCAATTCAATATCAAAAAGCATTTTTGAAAAGTCTTTTTTTTTAAAAAAACATTGAATTTACGGATATTGTTAAGTTTAACGCTTCAAATGATTTCTGTACTGATTTACCTCCCTTACATTTCCTTAAAATCTTTTTTTTTTTTTTGAAGTAGCCTCATATTCTGAGCCCTCTTAACCTGGCTTTTTCGCCAGGAAAGTTTCAATTAAATTCAAGCCCCATGGCGCGACCCACAACAGGTAGTACATCACATTCGGGAAAGAGCTGGCGTCATTACCCAGCCCCCGAGGCGTCCCCAAAAGGGGAAGTGCCTAGGGGATTTTAGTAATTTTCCTACAATCTTGCTGTTTTTAAACCCAAAAAACTGACCTTGTGTCACATTCAGTAGCAATGTGAGCGCACTGAAAAATACACATATTCTGAGCCCTTGGGAGGTAATCATAATAATAACAATGCAAGTATCATTTGGAGCAGTTAATTAGAAATAAAACTAAAAATAGTTTGTTGAAACTACGAAACTAAAATAGTACTAGCCAAGAATTTTTCCCATCTTTTATGAAGAATTGTATGTGGAGAAAAAAATGTTACCCAAAATCAAAACAGAAACCCACCGCCCCACCCTCTTGTCTTTAGTAATGTACCTTCCCATGTAAATTGGAATATCCCTGCATATTATTTGTGGGGATTAATTTAACTTTTACTTTTTTTTTACTTATGAAATAAAAAAAAAAAAAGTTGTAAATTGCATCTCAGATGCAATTTGTGAATTTTCTGTTTTATTTTTGGTTGCATGAATTTTTAAATCCAAATTAAATAAGTCAACCCGTTTTTTTTTTGTTTTCTTTTTTTAATTTTAACATTTTATTTTATTTTACAAATTTTGTCCGTTATTGGTCACAAAAGTTGAATAAAATCTCAGTTTTTACTTCTGGAAAAAATAGTTGAAATAAATTATATTGCATTTTGGATTCTAATTTGCATGATTTTTCAAATTCAAAAGAGGACTCAGAATATGAGGATGGTTCCAAAAATTTAAGTGTAATGTCGAAATCCAATCTAATTTGTTAATTTTAGTGAATACTCATATTTGAGTAGATGCTCCATTTAGTTTTTAAGCAGTATTTATTTTTTAAGCAGTATTTATTTTCTTCAACTGGCCTAAATATTCGAGAAATCTTATTAAAGAAAAAGAAATTTCAAACCTGAATCCCACTTTGCAAGAGACACCATAGTTAGATCCAGCGTGCTTTTAACTGACTCAGCCACAAAGAACATTGCCAATCAAGCGATGCTTTATACTTCTTTATAAGCCCATCCTTCTTGTTTTGATTGCTGAAAGTTCACAACTGCTAAGTTTCATATCCGAAATTTAAACAAAGCAATTTCTAAAGAAGTTATGGATTTTTATTTATTAATCCAACATATTTTTATCACTTTAAACATTTTAGTGGATACTCATATTTGAGTAGACATTCTATTTATTATATGAATATTCGATAAATCTTTTCTTTTTCTTTAAAAAGATTTCTCAAATAGTGATTGGTGAAAATTGGCGAAAATAAACACTGCTCAAAAATTTAGATGGTATGTCTTCTCAAATATGGGTATCCACTAAAATTAACATTTAAAATGATAAAAATATTTATGTATCTTGTTATTTTAATTTTTCTCTTTTTCACTCAAATCAAAATATATTTTTGACTTGTTCTATTCTCCTTTGCAATTTTCAGTTTCATATTGACTACAGTTAACTGAGAAAGATGGATAATCATATAAAGAAATCTTTGCAGTGTGAGATTTGTGGATTAGCGGTTTTCTGTGATTCCAAACTAGAGCAACATATGAGGACACATATTTGTGACAAACCATTCCTCTGTGAGGTTTGTGGAGCAACATTTTCTCAGTGTTCAGCCCTGAAATGGCATGTGCGGACACATACCGGAGAGAAGCCTTTTCACTGTGAAGTTTGTGGTGCAGCATTTTCTTACCACTCTCATTGTAAACAGCATATGGTAACACACACTGGGGAGAAACCTTTCATCTGTGAGATTTGCAAGGCAACATTCTCCCGTAGTTCAACTCTCACACAACATATAAGGACACATACAGGTGAGAAAATCTACCAATGTGAACAATGTGAAGCAAAATTTTCCCAGAATTCAACACTTAAGCGGCATATACTCATTCATACTGGAAAGAAACCATTTTGCTGCGAGGTCTGCGATGCACAGTTTTCTAGGGATTCAAATCTCAAACGACATGTGTTAACACACACTGGCGAGAAGCCTTTTTCCTGTGATCTGTGTGAAGCAACTTTTTCTTCTAATTCGAATCTCAAAAAACACAAACTAACTCATAGTGGGGAGAAACCATTGCAGTGTGAAATTTGTACTGCTAAATTTTCTAGCACTTCGAATCTCAAACGACATGTGCTAACACACACTGGAGAGAAACCTTTTCCTTGTAAGTTTTGTGAAACTAAATATTCACGTCTTTCCCATCTCAAAAAGCACCTGTTAATACATGGTACTAATGAGACCAAAGATTGAATTTATTCTTATTAAATTCCCTGAAATGAAAGTTTGTCTCTCTTATTTAACATTATTATTTGCCTTATACACTGAATTATTTGAACTGCTGTTTTCAGCCATTGTGTCTATGGATTTTTTCATGTTTTTTTTTTCATAACTGATCTAAAAAAAATGACACAGATTCTATTGTTAACTGGGGCAAGGAATAGCTTGTTAATTTTAACACTTCCAAAACGAAACTGCTTTCTTTTAATCATCAGAATCAAGCCTTTTTACCTTCCAACAGCATGGTAGAGGCTAACCCCAGAAGAGCTATTCCTTGCACCTTCCCTGACTAAGGTTTTTTTGGCTGACATAAAGTAGAAAGATTACGTTGAATCAATTGTTAGGTCTGCTGCTAGGAAAGTTGGTTCCTGTGTTGTAATACACAATTTTTCTCAACAGAATTTATCTTAACCTTTACCACGCTGCAGGCGAAAATTGTTGGCATAAAATTCTCTTTCTTTGCTACTCTAGGCACATTCTGTTGCTTTGAGATGGTTGCTATAAATAAACACTTGTCAACTCTTATTTTTGGTATTTTAAGCTAGAAATTGCCTACTACTGCTTTGGAACATGGTCAAACTTCCATTTTCCAATTTCATTTTGAATTCCTCTAGACTCTACACAAGGTGTAACACTGATTAAACATGTTAATTTTTTTGTGATTTTTTGTAAACAAAAAAGGCTGCATCAATATCCAACAAAGCCTTTATTCAGGAGTTTTTCTTTGATTAGGATTCCAATGATGATTTTTAAGGCTTTACTCAAGTGGATATTGACGGTGAAGTGGTTGAAGATGATAACCACACTAGTGACATGGAGGAAAGCGATGATGACCACTAGCGACTACTATCATCCATGCCTGACTAATTTTATGGAAGCTACTGGTGACCATCGATATACCTGATAGCCTTTCTGAAGGTGAATTATTTTGTCTGTTTATAAATGACAAAATAATAACTTTATTTGTCAATGAGACAAATAAATATGAGCCAGATGAAAGAAAGAGCAAATAAATGTTAGTGTCTTCTCGTATGTAAACACGAGGAAACATGTCACTTTTTTGACAAAATGAAAGTCTTCTTAGCGATTTTGCTTCTTATTGCACCCCCAGAACTCCACAAGGAGTAATAAAAGTTAAAGTACATTGAATTATTTATGCATTTTTAATGTATTAGTTTTTTTACCTTGCGTTTTAAATTTTTCATTTTCAATGTCAAAACTTGCATGCAAAACGCAATGCATTTAATCAAAATATTACTCATTCATTCTTTTATTAGTGTACAAAAATTAAAACTTATACACACAATACAAAGAAAGTTATTACAATTTTAAAAGAGTAGGTGTTCATGTTTTTGTACCCTCAAAAAATAAAGTGGCAGAGGGAACAATTCTAGAAAGAAATTAGCATGGTAAAGGTTAAGCAACATCAAGCTTGGTCAGTACCTAGATGGGTGATTGCATGGGAATACCAGTTGCTGCAAGCTTGGATGGCTTATGGCCATATCATGTTGAAACACTAGTTCTCATGATTACTAAAGTTAAATTAATGTCGAGACTGGTCATTGGGAATACCAGGTGCTCTATGCTTAGTTTTGCAGGAGGTGTAATGGGTAACAGCTCAAAATTGGAAATTGGAGAGCCAAGTTCAAATTCCAGTCGGGTTTGTCATATTCACTTTTTAACACCTTTCACCACCACCTACACCGAGTGATGAACCATGTTTAGTGGTCTGTTTCTCATGTTCTTAAAATGACATTTTAACCACAGGGCTAAGTCTGCACTGGTCACTGCTGATACTGGTCCAAGCTGGTTGTTGGTCACTGGCTGATTTGATCTACACCAACTCTGCCTACACAGTGTGATCTCAGAGCAGTGGAAAATTGAAGGTTGTAGACTTGCAGCACTGGTCAAGCCATGGAGGGTGCTATATTAAGGAAAAAAATATTATCACAACAAAAAATAAAACATGAAATTCATGGGATTAATCTTCAGTCAGTTTATATAGCTCTTGCTGCAACAAAACTTAACCCTTCCCACATCAATATCTATAGTGACAGTGGGCTTTGTCGAAACTTCCAGAAGTCTTGGAATCTGACATGGATTCCAGAGTCATTAGATGCAGCTTCTCAGCCGAAGTCTCTGTGCTTCCCAAAATCATCTGCTTATATGCACTTTGGCCCTAAACTGGTGTGGGGCTGAAGGGTTCTTGGGATTTGTTGATTCTTTAATTTTCATAATTATTCTAATAAGGGCTTTCTTTGTTCTCTATTTCTGCTTTCATAATCAACTTTCCAAATTTGGAGAATTATCCACCTTCCTTGGGAATAGTTATAGGGATTGATCCTCCCCAAATCCCACCTGCTTCACTTCACATCTCACACTGTCACTTCATACCGGTGATCCTAAATTCTCCTTTCACCTATCCTTGTAACATTCCACTTCCTAGGGCATGCATAACTGTCTTTGTGACAAATCTAATTTTTAAAGCACATAGGCAGTATGGTGGAGTTTTGTCCTCGTCATTAATTCTCTGAATCTTTTCTATTTTCCTGGAATTGATGTCTCAAAGAAAACATTCACTTGAACCATTTAGAGGAATGAATTGCAAAATCACAGACCAAAAAACAAAGACACTTCTGCAGAAGAGATACATAAATATCACACTAAATTCTTTTTATTTGCACACAATAAAAGAATTATTTGAAACAAACCAAAAACTACCAAGGTCAAGTTTTACAAGTTCTAGTTTTCCAGTGAAAACACAAACCAAACCACTGATGATAGAATCTATTTTCATAATTCTAGCCTTAATTGTATAGTACATCCAACCTGTTAAGAGAAATTCTGATATGTCCCGGAAAGGGATATATTTGATCGAAGTAGCTAAGTGGGTTTGGCTACTATAACCAAGTAGTACACGATAGCAGTAATCAACTGGTACTCATCGTAGTCACAGGTAAGAAGTGTAGACCAATAGTATAGCCAATGGCATAGTCCAATGGGTGTTGTCATAGACTTAAACTCTGTTGTACCTACACATCCGTCTGTATTTATGACAGACACCAGCCAATCATAATCCAGTGAGGGGGAACACAGATGTATGCATATTCCATTATATTAAATTCATTCTCATTTAAACTTATAAAGAGATAAAATTATTTCCCAATTTGTTTTCGCCAATGAAGATATATTTGTTTATCTAAATTCTCAACAAAGAGACTCTCCATTTTCCATTCTGGCTCAGTGAAAACATAGGCCAAATCACCTGGAAACTCTGTCGTACCTACACATCCGTCTGTATTTATGACAGACACCATCAGTGAAAACATAGGCCAAATCACCTGGAAACTCTGTCGTACCTACACATAGGCTCAGTGAAAACATAGGCCAAATCACCTGCCTGTTATGATGGATCAATTTTCATAACCTTAACTTTCACAGCCGGTTCATTCACCATTTTCATTTCTCATTTTGTTTTCGTTAACATAAATATAAATCTCATCTGCTTTACTGGTCACCTGTGACATGTATTTTCCTAATTTTGCAAAAAAGAGATAAACTTATTCTCCAAATCTCTCTTTGTCTACATGCTAGACTCTTGATAGATAAAAAAAATAAACTTTAGGAGATAAGAAATCTAGATAATTCCATTTTCACCAAGGAAAATGTTTCCACTATCTTCTAGCTTACATTTCATTTGAGCGTTAACTTATGCTCCAATACCCTTGGGAAAGGTATGAATCCAGCACTTCTCCTCCAAGCTATGGGTTAAACAGTAGGACTTGTATCGTTATATCATTATTATCTCTAAAAACAATTCTTACCTTTTACAAATATTTTATGGTTTCAAACAACTCGCAAGAGGTTGATGAACCGTAAAAAACAATCAATCAATAAAAAGCCATACCCAACTAGTTTCTTCTAAATTGGTTGTCACCCAAGGCTAGAGAGCCCAGTCTGCCTTAATATTTTATTAGCATAGGGGAGATAAATTCATTCCTTCCCCAAAGATATTAATATGACAGGAATGCAACAGACTCAACTGGAATTTGAACTTGTCGTGCTGATATGGGTGTGTGGTTGAGGGGTTAGAATGTTCGCTTTCTGACCATGAGACCTAGATTCGAATAACGCCATAGTCGATTTGTCAGGAAGATGACTTCTTGATGTTATCAGTCTGGAAGAGGTGATCCCAGCATGTGGCGTCTTTGAAAGTGCCTGAAAACCACACTGGGGATTGACCCAAGCCTTGGGAGTGAAATTGGGTAGACAAAACCATTGGGGAGGGGTTACCGATGTCTGTGCTAGCAAAAATCCCAAGTCTTCATGACTGAGGGTTTGAGCGTGCTGGCCTCGTTCAGATTGTTGATCATGTTTCTCCTGTAACTAAGGTTGGCTCAGCTTAGTTGCAGTATAAACCACAGGTGGGCTCTGTGGTCATCTGCAATGAGGATTATCTAGCCGCACTAGTAGACTGGCATCCTAGGATTCACGTGGCTGTACCATTTACTAACTTACTGATATAAAACTTGACCATCCACCCCCTACGTGTTACTGTTTATTATTCTCCCATCATTCCACAAGGACAGTGAAATGGGAAAGTTTACTTCCTGTGGATTGCATATTGATTTTAGTTTGAATGTCTGAGAGCACTAACAAAGACAAAAGGTACCTGAAGAAGGCTGGGAGAGTACAATAGCCGAAACACCACGACTATAACGAGCAAGATAAGTAAAACAGTTTTAATAAATTCTCGTCTCTGAAACCCCTATAGACATTATTTAGCAAATTTGAACTTAGGGTGAGGCAAGAAGAAAAAAAAAGATGTGACAAAAGGACAATTTTCTCTTGACACTGCTGGTACTGCTTCCCAATATGCACCTGTCTTGCATGCATGCTTAGCTCGGACAGCTAGATAAATGACTTTTCAACAATCAAAACTCTAAAGAGAAAGTCTTGCTCATCAGCAGGTTCACTGAAAGGCAAAATGATAAAACTACAAAAAAGAAATACTGTATACTTCTGTCTATAAGGCAACCGTTAAATCATAAAATTTACCCCCTCAAAATAGTGGAGGGCATCTAAGACAACAGTTACAAAGAGGTAATTTTAAATTCTGAGGTGTATCAGCACTAGTAAGTCAGCTAGTATGCTTGCACTATGGATCGCAGTAGGCTCACAACTGCCTCAGATGCAAATATTTCTATTTGAAGCAGTTCACATTATAATGCTGTACTACATTTATAAATGTAACATAACTACTCCTTGATTTCACATTAAAATGAAATATTCAGGAAACAATTACATAACAACTCACAAAAGTTCCACTGAGCAACATGCACAAGTAATGTAAACAAATCTTGATTTGTTGACCTATGGGTGCGTTCACACCATTATTTCTTGTAGTAGTGTTAAATAACAACATTTAGGATAAGATACAATGTACAGCATTAGAAATAAATGTATACAAGGCGGCTACTTTAAACAAATGTTCAAATAATACATTAGGAAAGACCAATACTTTGAGAAAAAGATTAAGAAGTTATATATCGGTGCTATTGTCTGAGGGTGGAAATTAGGATACTAAAATACAAACTGTGTGTTTATTGTACATGTTCCAGTGATTACTATAGGCAAAACAGGAAGTGATCAAAACGGTAACTAATCTAGAATATAACTAAATTAAAAAGGAGGCAAACCAGGGGAAAATAAAGCTGTACTGTGATACCAGAATACTGATACTACTGTATACATTTTTATTGATTTGTATTATTTTAGAGTTTTAATAAAACTATAAGATATGAAAATGAATTGCAAACTAAACCCCTACTCTTGGAAAATTAAAACAGGAGATAATTATGGTTAATTATAGTGAGAAAAAAAAAATGTATAAATTCAAGTTTCATGTTACAGTTTATTAAAATACTAAAATTACCTTTTAAAAATAATAATTATCATAAACAAAGAAAAGAGTACTGAGCTGTTATATAATATCTGTCCTCTATATAAGGTGTGGCAAAACTTGCTTAATGTAGAGCCATATATAAGCGCGTGGCCAGTGCTCAATATGATTGAGAGCTGGCTGCGTGCTAAGATTTTACAGCTTGTCAGACACTCTGCCCAAAGGCAGAGAGGAACCCAGATGGGGCTATGCTGAAGGACAGAGTCTTGTCTTGGGAGGTAGACAGCTACCCAACCCTGTGTATGCAGGGTCTATGGGCTATTTTTGCCTGAGCCTACAGCCTCAGAATGCCCCATGTAAAAAAACAGCCCTGTGCCACATACTGCCTTGTGGGGAGGTCTCAGGTAAATACTGAGCCATATATGATAAAGTTCAGATGTTTCAGAGCCACAAGACATGAACAAAATTTACACATACATTTTTGTTACATACACATTTTTTTACAAATATTAAGAAATGCATATATGCAATGGTATTTATTCACATATGCAGTTTTTTAAACTGTTAACCGAGCATGTTAGCAACAAGGAGGTCTTAGAGAGGATGCAAACAGGGAGAAGGTTTATACTCAACACCAGGAAGAGGCAGCTGAATTTTCTGGGACACATAATGAGGAAGGAGGGACTGGAGAATCTGATAGTCACGGGTCGAATAGATGGAAAGAGAGACAAGGGAAAGAAGCGCACGACATTCCGGATGGGTTTGAGCAGGTGGATGACAGAACGTGGTCTGGGGAAGATAGCAGAGGGAAGGAACTTGTTGAGAGCTGCAAGGGATAGAGGGAGGTGGAGAGCCATGATCGCCTACATCCTGAAAGGACATGGCACATAAAAAGAAAGAATCACAGAGTACACACACACACACATATATATATATATATATATATATATATATATATATACACACCAAATGTATTTTTCAACTATATTGAGCATATTTAATATGGTAATTGTAGAATATTGGTTAGCTTGCCAGTGGTCTGACACACAAGTAGGCAAGTGTAGCCAAAGCTAAACTGACTTGAGTCATTCTATGGAGAAATATATGGGTGAATAAAGACCACTCATGTATTGGGCAGGTCCATTCTAGCAAAATGGACCAACCTAACTGGTGTATTAGGCACTCTCCTAAAAAATGAGGTAAAGTCAGCTGGCTTGCTGTACAAGGAAACAGAAGAAGGCAGCCATGTTGGCAGGTAAGTCACTTGACTTCTACAGTAATGAACTACAGTAATTTACCTTTTATATTAACTGTGATTTAAAAAGGAGCACAGTCTACATATTTCCATGAGCCACTTATTAAAGGTCAAAGAGCTGCAGTTTGGCCACCCCTGTCCTATATGGCAGTGAACGCGGGATAATTACCTCACAGATGGTGAATAGACTGAAAACAACAGAAATGTGGTTCTACAGAAGGATGATGAGGATACCAGTGACCGAAAATATGAGCAACAAAGTTCAAGAAAAAAATGGAAAGAAAAAGGACACTTATACATAACAACATGGAGAGACAGAATTTCTAGAGTACATAGTGAAGGATGAGGGCTTGGAAATTTTAATACTCACAGTATAGACTGAAGGCATGTAAGACAGAGGAAAACAATGTATAAACTACCTAGCAAGCTTGAGAAAATGAATGGCAGGGCAGGGTTCATGAGAGGTACCTAAAAGATAAAACTTATTTACGTAATATCAGTCCTCCTATATAGCAGTGAATGCTGGACAATCTCCACACAGTTGAAGAAGAGGCTTGAAGCAATAGAAATGTGGTTCTACAAAAGGATACTGAGAGTAGCATGGACCGAACATCTGAGAAATAACAAGTTTTTAGAGAAAATAGGGAACAAAAGGACAATTAGAATCATAGAGAGAGTTGAAATTTCTAAGGCACGTAATGAGAAAAGAAGAATTAGAAGACTTAATACTCACAGGACAGATTGAAGGCATTGTAACAATGAAATAATTTACAATGTATCTTTATTGAAAAGTATTTTCAATACATTTTTATTGTTATTAATATTCACATATTTTATTGAATACATTTAAAATGTATTCTTATAAAAAACATTTTAAACAGATTTTTATTATGCTGACACTAGAGCATTGGTTTAGAAAACATTTTCAACAGATTTTTATTATGCTTACAATATAGCATTAGTTTACAAAACATTTAACAGATTTTTATTATGTTTATGCTATAGCATTGGTTTAGAAAACATTTTCAACAGATTTTTATTATGCTTACACTACAGCATTGGTTTAGAAAACATTTTCAACAGATTTTTATTATGCTTACACTACAGCATATGTCCCAAAAAGCGATATATTAGTTCAAGGTAGCAAAGTGGTTTTGAACTACTGTAACCAAGTAGGACAATTTAGCAGGTAACCGTAATGGACTGGTCGTCGTAGTGGTAGGCAATAGGCGAAGACTATAGGTGTAGCCAATAGGCATCCTCGATGTACCTCCACATCAGTCTGTATTTATGGCTGACACCAGCCAATCATATTACTGTGAGAGGAACCCAGGTATATGCATATTCATTACATCAGTTTAGAAAACATTTTCAATAGATTTTTATTATGCTTACAATATAGCATTGGTTTAGAAAACAATTTCAACAGATTTTTGTTTTAAAATCATTGTAAATGATTTTTAATGAATAGTATTTTCAACAGAAATTCAACATAAAACCATATCTAAAGCATTTTTATTGAAATCCTTGTTATAAAATCTTTTTTCAGTTTACAGCCATATCATGTTGAGACATCAGTTCCCATACGATCACTGAAGTTAAGCAATATCGAGCCTTGTCAGTACCAAGATAGGTGACTGCTTGGGAAAACAAGGTGCTGTAATCTTGGATATGAGAGTAATGCAATAAATAACAGCTCTGAATTGTTAATTGGAAAGCTGAGTTCCAATTTCAGTTAGGTTAATTATGTACCCTGGGGAAAGATATAAATCCACCCCTTCTCCCCACACAGCTATGGATTGATTAGTAAGACTTGTATCACTAAATCATTATTATCTTTAAAAAAATCCTTATAATCTAAAAATATTTTCTGGCTTTAAATAACCTGCAATGGGTTGATGTGCTGTAAAAAATGAATCAGTCAATAAAATTTTGTCCAGTGAATTGCACTAATGGAACACTTTACAGTACATTTTTATTCAATTTTCTGTTTTTTTTTTTTAATCATTTCATCTTAAGTAAGACAGTAAAGCTACTAAGAGGGAAGGGGTTACTAAGTCTGAAAGAATATGAGAAAAAGGAAAAAACTAAGGGAAGAGAACATTAAAAGAACAGGAATTAACCTGACAAAAAATAACGACTGACATTGCATTTAAATTTTTTAAAATCAAAGCTAACTGCAAAGTAAGAGGCTGCAAGAGAGTTCCACAAGTGAGAAGTGCAAGAGAAGAAACTGTTAGCATAGAACTTACAGTTTCATTTAGCAATTTCATGTGTAAAAGGATGAGACCTTGCTGCCAGTCTAGTACTAGACTTAAATTCATAAAGTTGAATGACCAAAGAGGAAAACTCATCAGAACAATTACCCTGAAAATATTTATAGGCACAGGGAAGCTACATTATGGCAGTAGAAAAGTGACTGAAGCTGAGATGCTAGGTGAGGACCAATAACATTGCAGATTCTTCTTTGGATTTTATCAAGAATCTCTAAATACATAGTAGAAGCACCCTTATAAAATCGCTTTCAATACCTTACAATAACAAACTCATTTAAAATGTATTTTTTTTATTTCTCAATAGATTTTTGTTATAAATAATTTTCAATGAACTATGCTAGCACGTGGTCATATCAAGGACTGAACTCGCCATCCTTGGCTAGCAAATTTCTAACCATATTAGACATGTTCCTCAGCTTAATGGATGTGTTCTAAGCAGTGACAGTAGCAGGGTTGTCTCCCTTCCTGCCAAAGAGGATTTAACCATTAGGTATTAAGTAAGTTTACTGAAATTTCTCCTCAGGATGAATTTTTCTGGTGAAGTGCTGCCACTCATTTTACTGATCAAGATCCTGTTTTATCAGAAATCATTTACAATGCATCTTCATTAAAAAGTATTTTCAATAAAAATTTATCATAAAACTATTTATAAAATATTTTTAGGGAAACCATTTTCAATAGATTTCTGTTGTAATATCATTTTAAATTCCCTGCAATAACAAAATCTCTTACTAAAAATCATTTTCAATAGATTTCTATTAAAATGTCACTTTCCAGACGTTTCATTATAAATTTGCTTTCATTGCATTTCATTATTAAATGATAGATAAGAAATTTTATTTTTATCTATGGATTTTGTATTCAGTCATACAATATAAAAATAATCAGTCATTTTGCATAATTTGTTTTTGTTTCGTAGATCCCAGATGTTCCTTGAGCATGTTTTTCAGAATCACTTTTACCCTTCCTTTTATCCACTCTCATATTTCAGTGATTGTTTCTCGTGTACCATCAGCATAAAAAGAAAAAAATATTCATCACAGGAAATAACTAGAAACATCTAATAAACTTAACTGAATCTGACACAATACAAGAATAAACAAACCTTAACGAATATCAATAGATTAAATTAATCCTACTAAATCCTACAGATTAAGTTAAGCCTGGTAAATATTCACAGTGAGATTAAATCCAGTCGATATCTATTAATGTGGCAACCAGTATGACCCAAACTTGTAATGGTGTGTAGAAGTATTTTGCTGACTTTTAATCAACAGCCCATGACCAGAATTATGTTAGCCCCTGGCTGACTGTCACTGGATACTGGATATTTTTTAATTTTTATTTTTTTTATTATTTATTATTATTCATGTTATACATTATTTTTATTTTTTTATTATTTATTTTATTCATTATTTTCATTTTTATATTTTTTTATTATTTATTATTATTCATGTTATTCATTTTTATTTTTTTTTTATTATTTATTTTATTCATTATTTTCATTTTATATTTTTTATTATTTATTATTAATGTTATTCATTATTTTATTTTTTTATTATTTATTTTATTCATTATTTTCATTTTATATTTTTTATTATTCATTATTATTCATGTTATTCATTTTTTATTTTTTATTATTTATTTTATTCATTATTTTCATTTTTATATTTTCTATTATTCATTATTATTCATGTTATTCATTTTTTATTTTTTTATTATTTATTTTATTCATTATTTTCATTTTTTATATTTTTTATTATTTATTATTATTCATGTTATTCATTATTTTATTTTTTTATTATTTATTTTATTCATTATTTTCATTTTATATTTTTTATTATTCTTATTATTCATGTTATTCATTTTTTTATTTTTTATTATTTATTTTATTCATTATTTTCATTTTTATATATTTTTTATTATTCATTATTATTCATGTTTTTCATTTTTAATTTTTTTATTATTTATTATTATTCATGTTATTCATTATTTTATTTTTTATTCATTATTTTCATTTTTATATATTTTTATTATTCATTATTATTTATATTATTCATTATTTTTATTTTTTATATTTTTTATTATTCATTATTTTTTCTTTTTTCTTTTATATTTATCTCTTAATGTGGCAACCAGTATGACCCAAACTTGCAACGGTGTGTAGAAATATTTTGCTGACTTTTAATCTACAGCCCATGACCAGAATTATGTTAGCCCCTGACTGACTGTCACTGGATACTGAATTTTTTTTTTTTTTTTATTTATTCATTTATTTGAATAATTCCTTTTTGCTAGTTCTGAACAGCAGATGGTTGCTTTAGAACTCTCACATCTCAGTTTAAAAATCTTAATTTTAAGTGAACTGTAAATTTTATTGAAAATAAAAAATCTATTCTAACTTGCACTATTTACATTTGACCTAATGTCCACATCTTTCATTATCATAAGGTTTCAGCCATTGCGCTTTCTGATCTTCTTCAGGTTTCTGTCAACTCAGGCAGCCTCCTGTGAAATTTGAACAGAGCCTTTTATTTGATCGACAAGGTTAGATTGTTCTTGTTCAGCTCTTTTTTTAATCTAGTATTGCTCAGTTATTTGTTTTCACCATTTCCGCTGAGTCCAATAACACACTGCCCTACCCAGGGAATGAACTCACAATTACTGTCACTAAATCCACTATTATCTTTGTAAGTTGATTTCTTTATGATAAATTACATGTAAGCAGAGTATCAGTCTTGCTCTCTTAGATATCACTTTTTATTGAATGTACCTACCCCTGAACCCCCACTCCCATCAGAGGGGCCCCTGGGAAGTGCTTTGTGACCCTCACTATCTCATCAACATTTACTTTTTCTACCTACATTTATATACATTACAAATTAAGCTAAGCACGCCTATTATTAAAGGATGAAAATTTTTTGTGGATTTTGACAGCATCTTCATTTTTTTTTGTCCAAATCCAGGAATTTCTTTTGGTCAGGCTAAGACTCAGATAAACCCTATAAAATTCACTATTTTTATGTATAATGGCAAATGTATTAAATTATTCAACTATTTAACAAGAAAAATCTCTAGTTGATGTTAAAAACTGACACAAAACATTGTTGAATAATTTGAAATGAAATGATTGTGACATGTCTCTAACTTGTATTAATTTTCAATTTTTCTAGTTAAATTGTTCCCCTATATAGCAGGTGATAGATTATTCTACATGATTAGGTTACATAAAAATTACTAGGGTGAATAGCTTAGAACAATAAATTTCCCTTAAATTTTGGGGGGGAAAAATTAAAAGTTTTATCATTTCACACGCAAAATACTCCCACCATTTTAAATACAAGAATGCAGTTTTCAGTTTGCCCTGCATTTGCGAGAACTATGAACTAATCACATGTCCAAATGCAATGCTTCAAAAAGTTGGAATTTGGCTCCAGAAAGAAATATATATGCATGACCAGTAGTATGTTGCATGCTCAAGAGTAAGAAATTCTAAGAACTTATTCTTTGTTGTTGTTAAAGAGACCTCCCTTAGATAAAAGGAAGATAACTTGCTATGACCCCAAAAGTGATTATTGCCCTTGGTGCAGTTGAGTGCAGTATAAGATTCCAAGATGGCTACCTATAGTCACAGTGATAACTAATTGATAAACATTTTCCACAACAATTGATGATTAGCACCAAATTGTATGTATTGAAATAAACTACCTTTATTATGTTTTTATCAAGGAATCCTTGCATCTTCTTATTTCTTTATTTCCTATGACTTACAATCCCCACTGGGCATCATAACAAATTGGTGATGAGAACTACTGGAAAATTTTTTTAAAAAATGGCAATACCTGTGGAGATTTTAAAGGGAATTATGCAGCAACAACAGCAACAGTTCAAGAAGTCTCATCTTCAATTGATGACTACATCAACAATTTCAGCTTCAGCTCGCTGCCCACAACGCTGGAAACAGCACAAAAACAAATGGTTATGCAGATCTTCTGTCCAATAACATAACAGAGTTTAACTACGATGCTACACATAGATACACATTCGCATCTTGGTTTACATGTTGGAAAAACACTTTCTAATACAAATTTTCCCAGGAAGGCGACACCTGGAAATCACGTCTTTTACTGAGAAAACTTGGTATTCAGGAGCACGAGCGATACATAGATTTTATCCTCCCAAAACAGACTAATAATTTAAGTTTCACAGAAACAGTGGAGCAGCTTATGGTCATATTCGGCAGTCAACAGTTGCTTTTTCATGTCCACTGCAACTGCCTCGAACTGACAAAGAGTGATGCTGACGACTACGTTACCATTGCTGGTTTTTTAAATCGCAAATGTGAAAAGTTTCAGCTTCCCTCACTCATAGAGGATCAATTTAAATGTCTAATATTTATTGCTGGACTTCAGTCCTTCCAGGTCACAGACATTTGCACATGGTTACTATCAAAACTGAACCAGGACAAAAATGTCACAGTGAAAAATCTCACTATGGATTACCATCATTTATTAAGCCTTAAATGAGATGCCATGATGGTACAGCAGTCTACTAACTACAATCAGTAGTGTCCAAGCGAAGGAAAATAAACCTAATACAACAAAGAAGATTCCCCCTGTAGCATGCTGTCAATATGGAGAATGGCATTTTTTATCCTTCTGTCCATTTAAGAAGCATAGATGTCAACGTCATGAAAATGTTTTGTAACTTTTGTGATGTCAACGAACACTCATTTGACACTTTTGTGATGCCAACAAATACTCGTTGTCACTTTTGTAATGCTTGTTGTAGTAGAGACTTTGTAATCACAGATACAACAATAGTATACTGTTAAACAATGTTGATGTCAGACACCTTCAAATAACACTCGCACTAATAGTACTTGCTTGATAAACAAACAGTAATCTGTATAGTGATCCGAATAGAGAATAATATAGTGAATAGAGTAGAGAAATATTATAGACTAGAAATGGTGATCTGTATAGTAATAAAGGATAGAATAGAAATGATGATTCAAACAGTAATAGAGGATAGACTAGAAATGACGATTCATTAAATGTCACACTACCTTCCATATATGTGTTTCCTTGATGGTCATGTGGTCTACTTAATTCAATAATGGGATCGCCTGTGTTTGCTCACTGGTGATCTATGTTCAAACTCAAGTGTCAGTAGTGACACTTTATTCCTATATAACAGTAACCCTGACAAGGACAAACTGTCCAACACACAGACAGACATTTCAAATTGAAGGCGGAAGAAATTCCAGAAAAAAACCAGGCTGGAAGACGTCTGGGTCAAATCTGCTACATTCAAGCTAGATTTTGTATCTCCTAGAAAATCTGTCAATATTTCTGAGATATGGTATCAGAAAGTACGTTACGTTAAAGTACGTAGAAAATACATTGCTGTTCTTGTAAACAACAGCCCAGTCTGTTTCCAATTTGACACAGTGTTTGACATTACCTTTATTCCACGCTCCACATGGGAACACATCGCAGCAGTGACAAAACCACAAAATATAATTTGGTGTTCATCAGGTGACACAATCCAATTAACAGGTGAGTTGGTTTGTAATGTTTCTTTCAAAAACAAAGTTTTTTGGAATATGCAGATGACTCAGATTTGGTTTAGACTGGATAGAAAAACTAAGTTCTTTTTTATATTCCTCTGAAGCATGTGTTTAACACAAACAGACTCACTTTTGTTTCTGACATTTTGAAGCAATACACAGAAACACTCAAGGCAAAATTTAGCAACGTTTTGCAAGAGAGTCTGGGGTTCCGTACCAAGGCAAAGGCTACTCCGAAGTTCAAATCAGACGAAAAACTGATTTTCAAACCTGAACGTCCAGTACCCTATGCTGCACTTGACGTGTTAAACAAATAGTTGGAATCTCTTCAACAAGCAGGAGTATTAAAAAATTTCCTTATAAAAATTACTAAGATTTAAGCATTCTGAACCAAAAGAAACTTGAGGGGCCATAAGGCTGCAGCCTAATCCAGTCCTGGTCATGTGGAAATAATTGTAAGTAGAATGCACTAAAATAAGTAACCAAGTAATCATTTTAAGCTCTCTGAATACTGATGCTTATGTATTTTAGTGTAAACTAGCAGTAGAGCCCGGCGTTGCCCGGGGATGTAACAGTAAGAGATAGATCAAGTATCGACCATCATAAAGACTGAAAAATAAAATTGACAAAGATTATTGTTTAAGGTTGACGGACACGCATGTCTTAATTAGTTTTTTTTTTGTTCTTTTTTTTTACGAATTGGTTAAACTCAAACAAAAACATTGTTTTCAATTGTTATGAATCTACCGATTGAATAGAATTTTATTATAAACAATTGTCTTGTAAATGGAATTTTTAAAGCATTCTGAATGTAAAAATAAAGAAGAAAGTGTGCAAGACAATAAGAAACACTACCCTGCCAAAAAAAAGTGATGTTTTGTTGAAATCGATTGAAAAATGTAGGAAACCGATCCCATATGCAAATGAACACACACAAACAACCTGGGTTTTATATTAAGTATAACTCGATATGAGTTGTCCCCCTTTCATTCTGGCGACAGAATCATGTTTTATCGTGTTTTCAAATTGATTTTGTGCAAAAGCAATTGTGTTTTTTTCCAATTTTGGTGCTGTCAGAACAAACCGCAAGGTAATTTTACGCAGATCTGTGAAGTTTTGTTGAAATCAGTTGAAAAATGTAGGAAATCCGATCCAATATATAAATGTACAGACACACACACACAATCTGCGTTTTATAATAAGTAAGATGTATTTATGACACATAAAAATGATGGAATTATTCACGTACTATTTTTTTAATCAGTATCACCCCAAACAAGGCAGTAAATCCACTAGTACACAAGAGGTTATAGGGTGTATGGGAATTAGGAACAGAAACATTAATAATGAGGAGAAAGAGAAAAGAACAGTCAGGAGAACAGTAGATAATTACTGACGTTGCATTTAAATTTTTGCAGACTAAAGTTGGTTGAAAAACATGGAGCCGGAAGAGAGTTCCACAAGCGAGAAGCATGAGAAAAGAAGCATAGAAGTTACAGCAACATCTGGCTAGCGCAACTGTAAATTGATGCAATCTTGCAGTCAGTCTAGTATTGCACCTAAATTCACACAGTCTACGTACCATAGTGAAAAGTTCATCTGAACAATTACCATGAAAGTATTTATAAAAAAAGGCACAGAGAAGCAACGTTATGGTGGTGGGCAGGTGGCTGAAGCTGAGCTGCCAGATCATGACCAATAATATTGCAGATTCTTCTTTGGATCTTATCAAGAAGCTCCAGGAAAATAGCAAGGGCACTGGACCAAATATGGCAGCAATACTCCAAACATGGATGAATGGTAGACTTATAGATATGCAAGATAGATTCCAGAGAGAAAAATTGTCTAGCTCAACACAGGGAACCAACTTTCTTAGCAGCTGATCTAGCCATGGATTCAATGTAGTCTTTCCACCTCATGTCAACTGAGAATAGCCTGAGAAGGTGCAATGAGTCACTTTTATGGAGGATAGCATCAGCCATGCTGGTAGAAAGCAGAGTGGGGTCTCTCAGATGATTAATGGAGAGAAGTTTAGTTTTGGAGGTGTTAAAATTGATGATCCGTCTTTTGACCAAGTTAATGACGGTCTTGAAATCATTTTGTACATCAGCTGCTATTTTGACTTTCTCTGGCTGATCAGCCTGTCGATGCAGGAGTAAATGGTAGTGTTGTCAGCATAGATGCCAAGGTGAGAGCTGATGTCATCAGAAGGTCATTAATGAAGATTAAAAACAAGATAGTACCAAGGGCAAATTATACAAATATATATTTCACAACAAATTACGTAGTACTTATTTCTATTAACCGCATTAATTGAAATGATAATTTCGTTACTTAACAAAAACTTATTTTCCTGATGATCTTTTTATAACTTTATCATATTTTTTTCTTTTTTTAATAATTAAGAAGATATGACAGAAATGGATAAAAAAAAAGATTGATTGATTGATTGGTATGTTTAAGGGTATATCAACTCCTTATGGGTCATTTCATGCTGAAATTTAATTTACTTGGAAGTAATAAGAATATATGTTATTCTGCTTTCACAATTGAATACATGGTAGATGATACTCAGATTTTGTGCATATACCTGTTTGTATGGACATGATTACTAGAAATGGTGATATGTGTGTTTTATGTTGTAGTTTTGTTGAAGTTATATTTTGAAATACATTTTGATTTAAGAAATTGTAGGATATTATATTGATTAATGACATGAAAGAGTTCATTATATATATATATATTATTATTTTTTACTATTTTACTATAAAATATATATATATATTATATATATATATATATATATATATATATATATATATATATATTGCTGGTATTTTACTATAAAAATGTTTTTTTATACTATCATAGCATTTTGTTTTTGTTTGGGGGTTCACTATTTGTCCCAGGTCAGGATGGACCTGGGAACAACAGCAATTAAGAGGGGGTTCTATGCACCTCAAAACCTCCAATCTCCCAATCAGAGGACTTGCTACCAGTTGTAGTTTATCATCATACCCAGGACTTATAAAACAAAAATGAAACTGAGACAGCAGTAGTAGTGACATTACCAGAAGCAATTGCAAACACAGAGTTATCTATTCTTTGTGTTTACAGTGCCACACATTCTCTCTTCGAGTTTGCTTTAATCTGAACATTGGCAGTCATATGCAGTATAATATAAGAAATTATTCACGGTCTGCTTCTTGTTTTGTACAATTTACAAAGTCTATCTTTGTAAAGAGGAACAAAAAATGTATTCAATATTTCCATTTTTTAAGGGATGATTATCAAAATTTAAAAAAAGTGATTAAAAATAAAACATTTCTCAGAAGAATACATTAATAATAAAATTTTTCGTTCCACAATCTCAGACTGAAATGTCCCATTGGTGTATATGAATAAGTGCTTTTTGACATGTGAGTAGTATAAAAAAATATTTCTCCACAAATCTCACACTGGAATGGTTTCTCCTCAGTGTGTATTAACATGTGAAGCTTTAGGGCTGAGTTTTGTGATACTGTAGCACTGTATATATCACAGTGGAAACGTTTCTGTCCAGTGGGTGTTAATATATGGCACACTGGGGCTGATTTTTCAGATAAATCTCTACAGATTTCACAAGGGAAGTATTTCTCCCCGGTGTGTTTTAACATGTGACATTTTAGAGATAAATGTTGGGAAAAAGTTGATCCAGAGATCTTGCAATGAAAAGGTTTCTGTCCAGTGTGTGCTAACAAGTGGCACTTTAAAGCTGTATTTTGTGAAAATGTTGCTCTGCAGATCTTACAACTGGAGAGCTCCTCTCCAATATGTATTAGTACATGTCATTTGAGATTTGATTCATGAGAAAATGCTGCTCCACAAGCCTCACAATGAAAAGGTTTCTCAACAGTATGAGTTAACATATGCTGTTTGTGGGTTGAAGAATGAGGGAATGTTGCTCAACAAACTTCACAATGAACGGCCTTTCTTTTGTGTACGTTAACATATGTTGCTACAGATTTGATTTTTGGGAAAATATTGAATCGCAATATTCACACTGGAAAGGTTTTTTTCCCAATGTGTATTAACATATGCTATTTGAGATATGAATTTAGAGAAAATGATGGTCTACAAACTTCGCAGTGGAAAGATTTCTCACCACTAAGTATAAACATGTGCTGTTTGTGGTTTGATTTAAAGGAAAATGATGCTCTGCACACTTCACATGAAAATGGTTTCTCTCCACTGTGTTTTATTTTGTGTTTCTTGAGGTTTCAACTTAAAATGTTGCTCCACAGTTTTTACAGTGGGAAGGTTTTTTTCCCTCTGTATGTTGCAATGTGACTTTTTAAATTTGACTCTCAAAAAATATAGTTACACGATTTTTGCATTGGAATGGTTTCATGCCAGAATCTTTTTTTATGTGCTCATCAAGGCTTGCATTATAAGAAACTGCTGACCCACAAGTTTCACAGGATAGAGTTTTTTCCCCTTGATATATTTTAAACTGAACTAAATTTCATAAATTAAAATAATAACATAATAAGACATAATAGAGATAAATAATATCACGTTAAGTACACCAGCAGATGGATGTTATATGGAAGAAAGTGAATGTTCTCCCGGTTTGTATTTTTCTCCCATTATGAGCATTATTATATTCACAGATGGAACAGCTGAAGGAACTCAAACTTCTATACACAAAATTATATATACATATTCACACATGTCCCATGTAGAGAAAATATAACATGTATCTACATAACAAGCAGAGTGAAAAGGGGCTAAAAAATAAAGAAAATGTGCTCTCCACCAGGAATTGCTTAACCACTCAGCAACATGGTCACAGTTCAGCAAGGCTCTATGCAGGTTTGATTCCTGCCACAGAATACATTTTCTTTATTAAAATTGCACAGACCAATACACACAATACACACTGTTTAAATCAAAAGTAAAATTGGGGTGAAAATCTCCACAATAAGAACATTTGAAGTAATAAAAATGTCAGATTAAAAAAAATTAATTCTCATTATATATATATATATATATATATATATATATATATATATATATATATAAATAAAGAAAGAACAACAAGATATATAATCCGGTGTTCTTATAGATATTTTATTTTACAAAAATAGTACTCAATGTAAATTTACAGAGCATTAATATTATAAATTAATTGATTTAAAATATGTTTTTTTTTTTTTTGAAACATGGTTAGAACTGTAGGCAAAAAACATATTTTAAATCAATTAATTATAATATATATATATATATATATATATATATATATATATATATATATTTCTCAAGCATGTTTTTGTTAAATAATATGGATAAGTTCTGTCTCAATTTTGTTATTAAATTGTTCCAAATAAGTTGTTTTGTGTCATCAGTAAATTTGTCAAAATTCACATTAAATTTTATTTTATATTATTTTTCTCCTGGGTAGTTTTAAATTTGAATTAAAAACCCATTGTGTAACTACACACAGAAAAATCCTTGAAAACATAGCCACATTCAAAAGTACTCAGGTAAAATTGGTTAAGCTGGCTCCGTCAAACAAAATTGCTGCACCCCAGGTGAAAGTTGACTAAGCATGGCAGTTGGAGGCAATTGAGTCTGTAAGAGTTAACCAGAGGTCATATTCATTTGGACATGCAAATTCATAGCAGGAGTTTCAGTGGGAATTTCCACACCCAATCCAATTCAGTGGTGATAGAGTCATGACGAGGATGCATGGGGGGCAGTTTGACCAGCAGAGGTGAGACAGCTTTTGAAAATAAGAGTTCAAGTTTAATGAAATTGAACGAAATAACCATGCCATCAAGTAAATTATCTGGAAAATAATAAGTGTGCTGTACCAAAGTGAAAATAAGACCAGGTCCCTCAGACAGTTTTCACCAACTAGTCAGCTTCTAACACCAGGGTTTGATTTTCATTTGTGTAGGCAGGAACAAAACCAGGAGTGGGCTAGTGTATGTTCAACAAAGTAACTATGTGAGTACAACCTGGGGCCATAACAGATTCACCAAACAAGAAATCGACGTCATGCTGTGGGGTTTTTTTTGGTGGGGGGGGTATCTAAAGAAGATGGCTTGTCAGTGTTGGCTAAAACTGCCATGGTTGGAGTTTGTTTACAAAGAGATAAAGTTGAGGAAGTATTCACTTGAACACCCCAAAGATAACAGCAGTCACTCTTTGATAAAAGCTACTTTTATTGATCCAACAGCACTTCCAAGTGCATGTGACACTGGGGCTTGACACAGTAACTGACAGATGCTCAGCACAAAACTCTCTGTACAACCTGGTAATTCCTCCCACAAAGCGGGGAATTTAACTCTAGTCGCTGTGGTGAGGGTGCGGAAACCTAAGCTATTCTTGTTCATTTAAGTAGGTGACCTAATTACTCAGTAATAAGTCTAAGCACATTCAGTCACGGTGTTACAATGGAAGATGAGATACCACACAGATAGAAAAAAAAATGACATTTTGAGTTGATTAATTTTAATGTTTGACTTTTCCAAGTTACAAATCCAACTCAGATATGGAGGAAATTCCATCAAAAATTATACAAAGTTCATTTCAGAAGAAAAGTAGAAGAAATATGGCCCTAGCTTTCAACTTTCTTAAGTGATCATCAGGAAATTTGATTCTTGCTTGAGAAGGATAATTCATAACTTGGAAAAATCAATCATTTGAATTAAAAAACAGAAAATATGTTGTTTTTAACCCACATAATATATATATATATATATATATATATATATATATATATATATATATATATATAGTTAAGTTATGAAGAACTTGGTAATCTGTATGGGTAATCCCAAGGAGGATGAAATCCTGAGAGCTCAATGGGAATCCAGAGCTAATATTTTAAAGAAAAACAGACCACTTTAAGGTACCATTATAATTTATTTCATATTTTTCATGATTTTTTTTTTTTGGAAGTGCTATCTGATGATCTGGCGTCATTTAAAAGGGCTCTGGTGAAATAAATTATCATAATAGTACCTTAAAGTGGTTTGTTTTTCTTTTTAAAATATATATATATATATATTTTAAATAAAAAACAGACCACTTTAAGGTTCCATGTAATAAATTATTTCACCAAAGCCTTAAAAAATTAAATCATCGAACTTTAATTCAAGGTTGAAACAAAAAATGAAAAGAAAATTTGCACATTTTGACGGGCTGTATTATGCATATGTAAATTAACAAAGTGAGGGGGAGAGAAGACATAGGTCAAAAGTTAGATGTAAATTTCTTTTAAAATTTTTTGTTTCAACTTTTGAATTAAAGTTGATGATCTGCAGTCCTTAAAAAGGGCTGTGGTGAAATAATTTATTACATGGAACCTTAAAGTGGTCTGTTTTTATTTAAATTATTTGCTCTGGATTTACATTGAGCTCTCTGGATTTTATCCTACTTGGGTCTACCAAACGGATTACCTAGTTTTTCATAATATATATATATATATATATTGTTATCCACAGACAGACTGTTTCACTGTTTCACAGCTCATCAGCTAGCACTAGATATCACTTTGGTGAGAAAGAGAAAAAGTCTGTTGGTTCTGATAAACAGAATTCCTTATTCCTAGATAAGTTCGCTTTGCACTGTCTGGAGTTAGGTAAGTAATGCTTAGAACAGCTTCACTGCTATTTTTGTCTTCTCTCACAACAGACTAATGAAGGAACTGCATCTCTGGCTAACTCTATAGCTCTTCTAACCCTAACTGTAACTCTGTTTTATATGGAATGCATCCTAGCTATATAAGCTAATGACAAGAATTCCTTACCTTCCGGCTAAGTGCCACTTGGTCCCGGGAGATTATAGTTATTAAATTATATGTCTTATTTACTTTTCTCCTACTTATAGACAGCAGGTGGTTACTTTGAAATTTTGAGTGTCCTAAACAATGCAGTGAGTGTCCTTTGTGTCACACTGAATAAGTCCCATGCTGGGGAGAAAACTGAAGGAAGTAATTTTGCTGGCACTTGTGGTTGTTACAATAGCGTTGCCAAGTAATAGCATTAAAAACCTGATTCCCCAATAAACACTGTTTTACAAGGAAATATACCTAAACACATACATAAACAAAAGTACTTCAGACACACACATGCACATATAGGTGAATCTATTGTTGCATAAAGTATTTATATCAGAATTATTCAATTTAAAACAAATGATCACCTACACACCTGAAACCTAGAGTGTGGACATAGTGAGGAAAAATATACAAAGGAAACACATCTTCTGTACTGAAAGGCCTTTTTATGACAAGGAAATATAAACTGTACAAATTCCAAGAGTTGTTCAAAGGATTAATGTCAGTCTTTTTTTTTTTTTTAAGCTTTTGTTGTTTCCAAAATGTTCTGGTTGATCCATTCTGTGGTCTTCTTTATTCATACAGACAATATGGAAAGAGAAAGGCATATTTTATCTAGTAATGCAGATTAGAATCAGAAATTGTTGCAAAGACTGAATCATTCACAGCAACATAGGCTTGTATAGGCTAAGTCGGTCCTAAAATAGATTCGACGTACAAAATGTTAGGAACTTGATATAATAGGTAATGACGCAGAGAAATCTAGTTGTGGTCGCTGATACTTTAGTATCCGACTAACGGTCGTCCAGCATTGACTGACTGAGCAACTTGCTGAGCGACTGGCGACTGCTACTACTCCCACTTATTATAGGTGGGAGAGTCTATTAACAATAGAATAGGTGTGTTCCACTATAACAGTAACACAGGAGATTCGATATTTTATATGGGCTTTTTTCTGCTCAATCCTTTCTTTGCTAAGCAAATGAATCCATACTGGCTTTTTTTTTTAATTTATAAACCTAGCAAAAGCTGTAGAAGTGATTAACTGAAATCTTGTAATGGCAATGAGATCTATGATTGCAAAACCTCAAGTGAATATGGAAAATATTAGCAAAATCTGTTGGGCTCTCTCATTGACTCTGACATATGAGGGTTCAACAATTCAGCTCCTAGAATTAAACAAATTCTATTGTCTTCCTTTCTTTTTTCTTTTCCTTTTCTTTGTATGAATTAATTTTGATATATTACTTCTCTTCATTTTTCTTTTCTTTTCTTCCTTTTTTTCAGAGAAGGGATGATTCTTTATGTTTTTTTTTCTTAACTTTTTATATTTCCTTTTCTTCTTTCTTTTTCCTTTTATTGATATCTTATCTTCTTTTTTTCTGCTTTAACCTGCATATTATTTTTTTCTTTTCATGGAAATTTTTATATATTTCTTTGTTTTCCTTTTATGGTAATTCTTCTTAAATTTTTAAATAATGTAAAAAGAAGTGATGGTTCATAAGTAGCATTTTTAAATAAAATCATTTATAACCGTCGTTGTTCACCATCTGATGAGATGCTTAGGTTTAAACATCAAAACAAATATGCATCTCTGTAGAGATTACTTGTTTGTTTGTATGTAACAACTTATAATAAAAAATATTGCTCTACTTTTGGTATTGAATCCTCTTTTAAATTAATGTTATGAACGTTTAAATTTATATTCTTTTCATTCTCATTACATTTGGATATATATATATATATATATGTGTGTGTGTGTGTTATAGTAAAAAACAGAAAGAACAGTAAGATATATAATTCCTGTGTAGTCATGGAACTATATTTTTAAATCAGTTAATTTATATATATATATATATATATATATATATATATATATATATATATATGTACACGCACACACATATATATGGTGTGTTTATTTCAGACTAGCAGGGACTGCCTGGCATTGCCCAGGTGATAAATATGTTGAACATATCCAGCAATTCCACTTCTTTACTCTGTTACCACCTCCCAGGACATGGAGCAGAGGTTGGATTGTAGGAGGCAAAAAAGATTTGATAGGTTTTGGTTATTAAGCAGGCCAAAACGTTTTTCCTGAAGGAACAGTAGAAACCATCAGTTAGCAATTGTCATCCTGGACTCACTTTTAAATTGCATATAGGATTACTGCAAAGCCCTTGGGTACATGAAGTTTAATGTTTTGCCTCCTTTAGAGAAATTCTGCCAATCCTACCCTAGAACATCCTACATAAAACTACCAATGGCTAAAGCAAGGTGAAGTTAGGTTGAGACCAACAACCGCCAGTAATCGTCCTTGGAACTTATTAATAGTCATGTCGAAACACACTAACTGGGAATTGAAACCTTTTAAATTCAGTTGTAGAATCTGATGGAATAAGGGGTATTCTAGGAATGAAAGTCACTTCTCATTTTGCCCTACCAGTTAGTACGACAGCTTCTATGACATGAGGTTGTATGCATTTGACACATAGTCTTGTTCCATTACATAATTTTGGAGCATCAAGATTCTGGAACAACATAATATAGGGCATCCAACTTTTAGGCTTAACTTATGTGTTGGCATAGCAGACAATTCTAAGGAATTTAAAAATTCTTTAGGGCATTGCACAGCCTGTTCATCATCCAAAGTTGAATCCACAGAACAGAAAGTTTTTTTCTTATTTGGAATTTCATTGAGCATTTGTTGATTGATAAAATGCACCAAGTCATTTTTAGGTGCAAGAATTGCTCTCTCAATTAGCCATTCATAATTTCCATAATTCTGCTATATTTGGGTACACCTTGTTCCTCAGTTCTTCAATTGAAGAAACAATTGAGGCTAATCCTGAAAGAATTACAATGTTGTCATGGTCACTCTTAGCAATCTTGCCATCTCCTATTCTCAGTAGTAGAGATGCAAACTCACCAGTCATTGGCTCTCTCTTAAGATAGACTCTCATGTTAGTATTTAACATTACTGTCTTGATGTTCTTCTACAAATATTATAATTTAATGCAAGTGTTGAGTTCGTCAACGGGATTTCCACATGGAACAACTGAAAGTGTTTGTTGGAAGTCACCTGATAATAAAAGTTGTAGTTGTAAAGAAAAGAAAAAGAAGAAAAAAAAACTGTCAACTTATAGTAGCTACAAATGTCTGCAATAGATTTCTTCTGTCTCTCGACCGCAACACTTGTAGCCAAATCACAGTTCAAACAATAGTCCATCGTAACAGTCCAACAAGGAACGTAGAAACGACAAAATGGGGTCACACATCCAACCTTCACTTCTCACCAGCAAAAACGCATGTTTGTCCACCAAGCTCAGAAAATCTAATCCCGCATAAGTGAAAAACAACGGCTTTTGTTCAGCGAGAGATCTTTCAGATTGGTCATGCCATTCAGGTCCTTAAAGTAGATTTTTGCTAACTACTTTTTGGTATCTATATTTCTGAGATGAGGCATTATGTACATGGCACAGTGGATAAATGCGTTAGTTAGAACCAGTGACAGGACCCAAAGAGTGAGAGTTCAATACTTGGCTAACGGAGTGGAGAACATTCAGAGAGAAATTAACAGGAGATAACTGATAACTACTCAGTCTACCCAGTGAGTGAAATAAAGGGTTCAGTTCGACATTCCAACCATCTGAAGAAGGCTGGAGCATACAACAGCTAAAATGTTGTAATAAATATGGCGACAAAGATGAGGACAATAGTCCGAATAATGTAAATAATGTACTTTTTGGTAATTTTTCTTCGGCAGATCGCACACAAAACACAAACCCTTTTTCAAGGTAGCTGATTATCTCTTTCACTCCAAAAGTATAATGCCACCCACCAATAAATCACATCTCTTGAGATCATGCAATATTTTATCTAGAGCTTCAAATGCTTTTTATGTGCCACTAGCAGCCATACCCAGAAAAGTGTTCAATTAGAATGGAGCAAAAACAGCATCATATTTAGCTGTAACAGAGTCTATCTTCTTCAATTACTTTAAAATACCTTCATTAAAAAAACATTTTGAATTAATGCAGTTATTGGTATAACAGAAGTAGTCTGTATTTATTCAATTGAAGTTAGCCGAGGACATGAAGGGGTAAAGCAGGGAACATGAAGACCCACTTCAGACCACAATTATTTTGGAGTTTTGAAATTGAAAATTTGTCAGTGTGCTACCAGACATGTAAAAGAGGATACATTTATAAAGCAATTAAGTTTCATGAAAATTGATTGAAAGATCAATGAAAAATAAAAAAAAAACAGTAAAAATCGCCATTTTTCGCTATTTACATGGGTTTTCAAAATATGGGTGGACTCAATTATCAAGTTAAATGACTGTTAAACAATCAACTTATTGTTGGCTACAATTGAGTGAAGTTTGTATTAGATTGCTTGAAAATTGAGGGAGTTTTAGTTTAAAATTTGTGTTGAAATTGATTTATCGCAGTTTT
Organism: Acanthosepion pharaonis; assembly: GCA_903632075.3. NCBI lineage: Eukaryota > Metazoa > Mollusca > Cephalopoda > Sepiida > Sepiidae > Acanthosepion > Acanthosepion pharaonis. Next base: position 762,540 of record CAHIKZ030002190.1, read on the forward strand.
ACACTAAACACAGTGTTGTAGAAATAAAAATGATCTATCATTGAGCTTGTCATGATGTAAGTAACCTATATACTGAATTTGAAGGAAATCAGAGGAAAAAAGTTGAATTTATCGATTTTTGATCAGCTTTATCAATTATTGATTTTTAAAAAATTACCAATTTTTTTCTGGTAAGAAACTATCTCTTCCATTGTACAATGTATATGCCAAGTTTGGTCAAAATCGGTTGGATGGATCTCGAGTAAAACGTTATCACACAGACATCCTCTGTTTTTTATATATAGGTTAACTAGCAGCATGGCCCGTCGTTGCCTGTGCTTGATTAAAAAATCGTACAACTCATACAGCAATCGCTATCACTTGACTTAAAATATTTTTGCTCTTCCTTGCCTTTTAAAGGGTGCCCTTTGCCATGCTGATGTTGCTACATGCCTTACTTCTTGCCTATCTACTTTGCAATTTTTTTTTCTAAGCTCTATACTAAACATTAAATCTGTTATGAAAAAAGAACTAAACAAAATGAACACAAAACAATCAGCTTTAAAAAAGGACTCGTAACTGGAAAAACCAAATGAAAAAACGAATGTTAACGACAAATACTTTTTCACACCCAACCCAGTTCTGCGGAATCAGAATCAACGTTGAGTTTAAGCAAGCAAACAAGCCAATTGGAATAAAGTGCCATGCAGATTTAAATTTTTCCCTCTAGTGACGAATGCAGCTATCGATTTTTTGCATGCTAGCATGCTAGTTAACATTCATGTCATCCACTGTTGGCTCTCATACTGGCCAATAGAATCTTCCTGCCTATTCGTGGCAGCCAGCTATAGGCTCTCACTCAGGCCAGTACAAAATGGCCATAAACTACACGAAAACTGCTGTAGAAGCATGAAAAAATTGATTATTTCCACTATCGATGGGAGTTGGGAAATGCAAAGTCAGTCTTGGCCTTCCCATTAACTTGGAGCATGTGCATGTAAATTTTGGTGCAAATCTGTTGAAAATTGCAGCCATGCATTCATTAGACACGCACACACACACATCCTGCCTTTCATAGATAGAGATGACAGTGAAAAAGACCAGCAGCCACTTCCCACTACATTCTGGTCCCTTATTAGATAACTTGGTATAATGTCTTTTCACAAGTAAGCCACATTGAGGAAACTGATATCGAAATGCTAGGAAAATCTAACTCTTCACCATCTTTCTCAAATGTATGTTAACATGTGTTTTTGTGAGATGAATTTTGAGAAAATCTAATCCCGCACATTTTACAACAAAAAGCTTCTTTCCAGTGTGGACTACCATATGCCATTTGCGATTCACATTCCAAGAAAATGTTCTGCTATACACCTCACAATGGAAAGGTTTCTCTCCAGTGTGTGTTAACATGTGCTGCATTAGTGTTGAAGTTTGGGAAAAATTAACTCCACAGATTTGACAGTGGAAAGGTTTCTCACCAGTGTGTGTTAAAATGTGTTGTTTAAGAGAAGAATTCAGGGAAAATTTCAATCCACACACTTTTCAGTGAAAATCATTATCTCCACTGTGTGTTAACATGTGCCATTTAAGACTTGAATTCAAGGAATATGTGGCATTACATTTCTCACAATGGAAAGTTTTCTCTTTAGTGTGTGTTAACAAATGTTGTCTGCAGTGTGAATGTTGGTTAAATCTGATTCCACAAATTTCACTGTGGAATGGTTTCTCTCCAGTGTGTATTAATATGTGTGTTTTGAGGTTTGAATTTAAGGAAAATCTAACTCCACAGATCTGACACCAGACTGGCTTCTCTCCAGTATCTGCTAGCATGAGCCAACTGAGTGATGAATTATGAGAAAATCTATACCCACAGGTTTCACATGAAAAAGGTTTCTCTCCAGTGTGTGTTAATATGTGCTGTTTGAGGCTTGAGTTCATATAAACTTTAGCTCCACAGATTTCCCAATGGTTTCTCCCCTGTGTGTGTTCTTATATTTTTCTCAAGATGGGACTCTCATCGAACGACTAATCTATAAATTTCATACTGTAAAGTCTTTTTCTTTTTATGAATATTCATAATGTCCTTCCAATACAGTCAAGATGCAAGCTGCAAAAATAAAAACAGACCAGTCAAGAACACACATTGTCCATAGATAAAATAGAAACAAATTCATTATTTTCTTGTATTCTTACAAATTCTTGGCTCGGTATCTATGCTGATGACATGACTATTTAGTCCTGTTTTAATAGTAAGTCAGATATGTTCGATATGATAAAACTAGAGTCTGTCTATATTTCTGAGATGAGGTATTATTGTCCTCATCTTTGTCGCCATATTTGTCACAACGTTTCGGCCATTGTATGCTCCGGCCTTCTTCAGGTGGTTGGAATTTCGAACTGAACCCTTTATCTCGATCACTGGGGTAGACTGTTCTAGTTCCACGTGCCATGTTTGATGGATGTCAGTTATCTCCTGCTAATTTTCCTTCTGAAAGTTCTCCACTGCCTTAACCAGGTATTGAACTCACCTTCTTTGGGTCTGTCACTGGATCTAACCAACGCCTTTATCCACTGTGCCATGTGTCCATGATAAAACTAGCAGCTGATCTTGAAACCTACCTTCAGTCTGATGCAAGGCTGGCTTGTTAAATTTTAATGTCTCCAAGATGAAACGGCTGTTTTCAGTCATGTTAAAGAAACATTTTTACCTTCTATCAATATGGCTGATGCTAAACTCCAAAAGAGCAAGTCATTACATTTTCCACTTACATAAAGTATAACAATTATGTTATATCAACTCCTATGTCTGTTGTTAGGAAAGTTGGCTTACTTTGTCATGCCACACAATTTTTTTTGACTGAATCCATCTGGCACATTTACAAGTCTACCCTTTGTGCGTGCAGTGAATATTGCTGTCACACCTTGTCTGGTGCTCCTGCTACATGTATCTTGAGATTCTTGACAAAATTCAAAGAAGTGTCAGTAATGTAATCAATCCTGACCTGGCATCTCGACTTCAGACACTTTCCCACTTACATGATATGATTTCCTTCTGTCTTTTCTATAAATATTTTCACGATAACTGCTCTGATGAGCTGATATATATTTGTTTATCATAGATGCAATTTTAAAACCAAGATGATCGAAACATTGCAGCTGATCTCTCATCTGACCTTGCTCAAACAGTTCAATACTACTTGTTGCAGTATTCACCTGGGATTGGTTGAGCCGGTTCTGTCAAATGAGTTTGACACACCCCAAATAAAAGCTGACTATGCTCAATGGTCAGGTATAATTGAGTCAGTAGGAGCTGACCAATCACAATGCCAATGGCAACTTCCAAACATGTGACAAAACAATGTTTCCACATCCCCTTTAACCATCCTAAGCCATGTTTTTAGCTGTCCATTACACCACTTCCACCAACTTTGGAGTGGCAGGGGGGGGGGTCCAAAGCAATTGCTTCCTGGATGAATTCATCCAGTTGGTGACAAAGATCATGGTCAAACCACCAAAGTCGCCTTGTAAGCAGAGCTTGTTGGGAAGGACTTATTTTGCAGGGAGTGCCGATGCTGGTGTTTGAGATGACGTTTTACCAGAGGATGAAGACAATTCAGTGCAGGCAGAAGTGATTGAAGAGCCCAAACTTGTGAAGGTCACCACCTCTCACTGACTATGTCTCACAGCCATAGAGAAGGATCGTCCTGACCAAAGCCTGGTAGATGTGAACCTTCATGTTGATTTTGATCTCAGATCTACACCACAGCCGATTCTGAATCTGACAAAACACAACATGGGCAGCATTGATATCTTCCTTTTCTTGACAAATGGTGGTTAATTAAATATAAGGTTGGTATAACAGTTCAATAGGGGAATAATTAGCTTTTAACTTTCAATACCTCATACATTAGGCTATTATCATTTTATCATCCCATCAGACACTGAGTTTTTTTTTTCCTGTCCCACTGAAGAGTCTTAATCCCAATAAAGATCCATGCATTGAACATCACAAGCTCACACTAGACCTCGTATTTTAATGTCACTGCCTGAACTCTGAAATTTTATTTTCTATTTATTATTTTTTTCTCCTCAATATTAGATATGTTCACCTATTGACTAGTCCACATGCTACCCTGTTTTTGGGGTTTTTTTAAGGTGTAGAGGTTTATCCTTGTTTCCTGTTTAGGATTGGGTTTCTGTTTTTTTAAAAATCTTCTCATTGTCTTTCACTCCAAGAAACCACTTGCATCTCAATGGCATTATCACCTTACTTGGGTTGCATTAAAAAAAGAAAAACTGGTAGACTTTTATTAAATGGAATATCTATACATATACAAAACCTAAGCACTTCTTTTTACACTAGTCAATGAAATCCAAATGAAAAATGAAAGTTGAAGGACTTAAATTTAGATATTTGCATTATTTACCTCTAAATGTGAAAAACACAGGGATCTAATTGTAAGAACTAATGGCAAACTTAGAACTTTGTGTCCACAAAAATATGGATTGTTAAAAGAACGTTTTTTCCATTTACCATGCTATTACTTTAATTACCTTCACTCCCTTGGCAATATTTATTGTTTTAAAAAGTGATGATTAGAATTGTAATAACACCTTAACATATGATGAAAGTGAATTTATGCATTTTCTTTGTTCTTGGGAAATGGCAACAAAAATAATAAACATTATTTATTTATTTATACTATTTATTACATTGTTTATCGGAATGGTTGGCAAAACATCAGCTAATTGCCAATTGATACAAACTTTTTAAAATGGTAAATATTAATATTCCTCATAGTTGGTTGATATATTTTAATAATTTAGTAAATGTTTATAATTTCATGAATAAAAAATTTTTTTTCATATTTATTTCTTTATGAATTGGTAGATAATTGGATTGCATTAGTTCTAATTGTATTAGTTTTAGGGACTGTTGTAAATATAAAATTATTTTGGTAAATAAACAATTTAATAAATAAATAGCATCTAATATTTTTGTTACAAATTCTCAAGAACAAAAACATTGTGTAAATTCACTGTCATCACTTTCATTAGTTTAGGTTTTATTCCAATTCTAATCATTGCATTTTAAAACAATAAACATTGCCAAAGAGTGAACATTGTTAAATTAATAGCAGTGTTAAGGGGAAAAAAAACATCATTTTGATATGCTGTTTTTTTTTTGTGGGATTGAAGGTCTAGGTTTGCCAAACAAATTATGTCTTAATAGACAAAACCAGAAAATTATATATTTCTGTCAATTTTTGGATAATAATCTTGAACAAATAATATTTATGCATTATGTCAAGATAAGTGAGAATTTAAGAAATGATAAAACAAAAATTAAATCATGGGTCAAGGCAAGAAATTGCAAATTAAATCTTTTTTAGAGAAAAACCTTAAAAACTTTAAAGACTTAGTTGGAACTAGCAGTAGAGCCCAGCATTGCTCGGAGATGTAACAGTAAGAGATAGATCAAGTATCGACCATCATAAAGACTGAAAAATAAATTTGACAAAGATTATTGTTTAAGGTTGACGGACACGCATGTCTTAATTAGTTTTTTTTTTTTTTTTCGAATTGGTCAAACCCAAACTCAAACAAAAACATTGTTTTCAATCGTTATGAGTCTATCAATTGAATAGAATTTTATTATAAACAATTGTCTTGTAAATGGAATTTTTAAAGCATTCTGAATGTAAAAATAAAGAAGAAAGTGTGCAAGACAATAAGAAACACTACCTGCCAAAAAAAAGTGAAGTTTTGTTGAAATCAGTTGAAAAATGTAGGAAATCCAATTTCATATATAAACGAACACACACAAACAACTTGAGTTTTATAATAAGTATAACTCGATATGAGTTGTCCCCCTTTCATTCTGGTGACAGAATCGTGTTTTATTGCGTTTTCAAATTGATTTCATGCAAAAACAATTGTGTTTTTTCAATTTTTGGCGCTGTCAGAACCACCGCAAGGTAATTTTACATAGTCCCGTAAAGTTTTGTTGAAATCGGTTGAAAAATGTAGGAAATCCGTTCCAATATATGTACAGACACACACACACACAATCTCCATTTTATACTAAGTAAGATGCACTAATATGAGAAAACAAATGTACAGAGAGCAATTCTTGAATTCTGATGATAAAAAAGTTACTCCGAGCATAAAAATTAATTAATAAGAATATTTAAAGCATTTTTATTTAAGGTGACGTAACTGAAATGCGTCAATAAAAATAAAAGTTATGACTCTTATAAAAATTACAATAAACAATTAATTTGTTTTTGTATTTATTCATTTTTAAATCTTCAAAAATTTAAAGAGAATTTGATTTTGCAATGGTTTTAAATATTTTGGAAGAGGAATAAAATTGTTTCCGGAATGATGGCCAGAAACGTTCATTTTGTGATGTCCATAAAAATAAATATATAAAAATTAATTATAGTGTCAAAAATAAATATAATTATCAATTTACTCATTCTAAACCAAAGAGAATCAATCCTACTTTGCCCCACTACGCACACAAACATGTGACATTCTATCAGACAAGCAGTTGACATAGACAGACCGTCAACACGTGCATCAATGAAAATTTTGGCCCCTTCTCCTTTTTTGAGGCCATAATAATAACATTTATATTTTAGCACTCAACAAAAATTTGAGGTAAAAAAAAACCCAGACACTTCTTGTATTTTCCAACTAAATTATCTGGACACTCATTACACACATCTAAAAAAAAAAAAAATATGAGAAAGACTGTATAAATTTTATTCTTTTTCTTATCATTCTGATCCATAGTTGACCACAAACTCACAATTTTATAAAATATTACTGTCTTCCATGTCCCCAACACCACCTCAGTCAGTTATGTGCCATGCATGAGACACACTTAGGTGATCATGTATCTTTCGATACATGAATGACAAGGTAGATTTTTTTTTCCCGCAGTAGGTTGCTATTTCTTTCTGTGGTAGACCAGTTGCCATCCAAGGCTATAGAACCCAGTCTCTTCTGCTATTTACCCATAGATGGGGGGGAGAAGAGGATTTATACCTTTCCCAAAGGCATTAGCATGTAAGTGAATGTAAAGGATTCAACTGGAATTCGAACTCGGCTCTCCGATTCCTCAATCCGAGCCACTATCCATTACTCAAACGTAACACCATATAACAACCAGATAATAAATTTGTTTTATTGTTTCCATGTCTTGTCGTTTCACATTTTTACATGTTTTTATGTGCATATAAATGTAAAGTGGTTTATATTGTTATTCAGTTATAAATCCCCTATAATCTGTATTGGACACATCTATGTTTTATGGTCATGGAAATGACTAACAACTAAAAATGGTGATATTGGCTTTAATGTAACAATATTATATTATAAATATCAATGAAGTCCAAGTTGGTTTACCAGAAGTTCCATCAGGCCCTACCCAACAAGTGTTGGGTAGGTTAGGGCAGTAGCAGATCTACTATGAAACTAATAAAACAGGGACCCTTGAAGCAACTTTTTTAGAGTGAATTTTTCAAGAAAATCAATGTTTTTTAAAAAAGTGTTTGTTATTAAAATAAGGTCGTTTTAGTGATAGGATCATGTAGTTAACGTTGGCCTTAGAATATGCTCTAATTCCAATTTCATATTGTCTCAGAATTCCCTGTAATTTCAAAATATTCTTGGAGACTTGCAGTGCCTGAATACCCAGCTGTATGAGCGCATTTGAGTTTGCCAGAATCTATTCATAGCCTACATTTTGACAGGTGGATCCCCAAATCTATTGTTGCTGATTGTGAAGGAGCCCCCATATCTGTTCAAGCTTCAGAGTTCCGTCTAATGTAGGTCTGCCACTGGGTTAGGTAGTACATACTAGACTTACCTGGCAAAATCCCGAGTAGGTTTTTATCATCTCTCAGTTGCGTCTCTGCCTTTGGGTAGAGTGCAACTCATTTGTGGCTCTATCAGAGGACAGAAGTGCAACTGGACAAAATAACACAGTGAGGTACGCACCCCTGGGAAATAGCTGGCCAAGGCTTCACCCTCTCATGGCACTAGAGAGAGGAATTAGTGCTTGCATCGAAGCCAGCACAACCAATGTTTCCAAAGGCTTGGGGAATTTTTGTCCTTGGCCTGAATGTATGCGCTCAGGTTCCCCACATTAAACGCGACCTTGTGTCACATTCCACCCCAGTTCATAGGTAAATACTCATACAAGACTCACCCCAGACTTTGCAATCAATTTCTTTTAGAGAAGCCTGGTGCAAGGTTGACCTGAGCGGGACCTTCTTGCTGGTGATGGAGATGTGCGATTAACTTAATGTCAAAGACTACCGTAACATGTGAACATGTGATTGACCCAGATGTTCCTGGAATGTTCATGCATAGAAAAAAAATAAAAAACTGATAGTAGGCAGATATATAAACACCCACCTTAGAAGGGTGAGAGTCACTCTTATATTCACATAAGAACATCCCCAAAGCCACACACACACACACACACACACACACACTGGCCAATGGTGATTGACAGAGCCCGGAGTGAAATAAAATAGAATGGTTACGTATGATAGATTCAATTTCATGTTTTCACTAGTAATGTACAATGATATTATTACAGCTGTCTGAATTATTTGCAAATCTATCTTAAAAATTCATATTTTATATCTGGCATACAATTTAGAATAAAGTGAATACTATTGCCTCAGCAATAATTCGAACTCAAGCTACCAATTACATTTTTCATAACAGTAACCCTTATGCGACCCACCTGGTAATTAAGTGGAAGTCAGTTTACATATATTATATTCTGTCATCAGTATAAAGAAGTATAGCAATGCTAAGATGAATTTTATAAATATTAGGTAAAGTCATCAATAATTGCTGGTTTTGTCTATCAAATTTATTCTTCAAAAAATAAAGTGCAATTACTTTTTATTTAATTATATATATTCATCATTATTTGCAATGATTGTTGCCAATTATCAGGTAGTTCATTTCGGTAAATGTTCTGTAGGTTACTTGCGTTATATAGGAATAAAGTGTTGCTGTCGACACTTGAGTTTGAACATAGATCGCCAGTGAGCAAACACATGCAATCCCATTATTGAATTAAGTAGATCATGTGACCATAAAGGAAATGCTTAAGTAAGAGGCAGTGTGACGTCTAAATGACCACCTTTTTCTAGTTTATCTTCTATTATTATACAGTTTTTCTCTATAGCATTTCATATTTCTACACTATTCTCTGTACTGATTACTATTAAGAGGTTACTATTTGAGCAAGTATTATCATGCGAGTACTATTAGTACAAGTGTTATTTGAAGGTGTCTGACACCAGTATTATTCAACGGCATTACTATAGTTGTATCTGCAATTACAAAGTCTCTACTACAATGAGCATCACAAAAGTGACAATGGATGTTTGTTGACATCACAAAAATTTGGTTCGTTGTTTTTTTTAGCAGCATGTCAACCTCTATGGTTTATTTAATGCCGAAATCTAAATATTTTGTACATAATTTTTTTTTGGCAATAATAATGGTTTTAGTGATACAATTCTTATAAATTAACCCATAGCATGGGGAACAAGAGGTGGATTCATCCCTTTCCTTAGGGTATTTGCACATAAGTGAATATAACAAACCCAATTGTAGTTAGAACCCAGCTCCCAATTAACGATTCCAAGCCGTTATTTATTATAACACATGCACATTCACACTTACAACACCTGGCATTTGCAAGTGGTCACCCATCTAGGTACTGACCAGGCTCAACATTTCTTAACCGGTGATTATATAGGAACTCGTGTTTCAATGTGATGTGGCCCAAATGTTCTGCATGTTTTGATATATTTAAGAAACTACTGAATCAGGTTTTTATTAAAGAAAGTTTTCAACATCAAAGCACTTTGCAGCAATCATAACATTTAAAAACTGGTTGGTGCAAGGTTCAGTGAATATGGCAGGTGGAAGTAGAACAGACTGAGTTCTAAAGTTTTTGCATGTGATTTTTTTTGCCATATATGACTTTGCTTGTATTGTCAGGGTTTGAGAACAACATTTTCCCTTTAATCCACTGTGTATGCTACTTTGCTATGCAAAAGCTATGGCATATTAGTGTATTTCAAACCTATTCTTAATGGCTACATATGATTAGTGTGATACTATGGACACCCACATAGAAAAGGAAAATGTGGTTTTATCATTTTTTTTTATTTATTAATTCATTTTCCACAACTTATCATCTGTTTGTAGGTTAAGGCCGGAAAATATTTTTTAGATTGTAAGAATTTTTTATTTTTTGGTGATAATAATGACTCACTGATACAAGTCCTACTAATTCACCCATAGTTGGGGGTAGAAGAGGTGGATTCATAACTTTCCCAAGGGCATTTGCACATAAGTGAATACAATGAACTCAACTGGAATTTGGCTCTCCCATTGTATATCTACATTAGTAGTTGGGATGATACATTCGTTATTGTAATTGTTTACCAAAAATGGAATTTACTTATGATTCAAATATATATATATATATATATATATATATGAAAATTTCTCTGATTTAACCAATAGAGAAGTCAATATTTATGAATAAAAATGACAATAGCAAAACAATTAATTGCTCAATTAGCAATTACTTAGCAATCAGCAATTACTAGTTTTCCTATTGTCATTTTCATTCATAAATATATATATATATATAACCATTTATTGTGGAATTAAGTTTCTGTACAAACACTATCTATTAGAATGATTAACAGTAGAGTAGTTGTCTCCTAAATGTGTACGCATGTGTTTTGAAAGGTAATCTTTCCGGGCAAATTCCCGACCACAAGTCTCACAAGAGAAGGGTTTTTCTCCAGTATGTGTTCGAATGTGCTTCACAAGGTCATCCTTGTGGGAGCATTCTTTGCCACAGATCTCACAGAGAAAGGGTTTATCCCCAGTGTGGGTTCGCATGTGCATCCTCAGGTTACCATAGAGGGAAAAATTCTTGCCACAAGTCTTGCAGTGGAATGGTTTCTCCCCAGTGTGTGTCCGCATGTGCTTCAAAAGGTTGCCATTGAGAGAAAAAGTTTTACCACATGTCATACAGTTGTAGGGTTTCTCTCCAGTGTGTGTGCGTATGTGCCTTTGCAGATGGGAGTTGTCTGAAAAGTTCTTGCCACATGTTTCACATGGAAAGGGTTTTTCTCCAGTGTGAGTGCGCATGTGTCTCAGTAGATGTGAGTTATTGGGAAAATTCTTATCACACATCATACAATAGAACAATTTGTCCCCAGAATCTGTCAGTATGCGCATGATTAGTTCATCATTTTGGTAAAACTGGTCACCAAAAGTGTCTTTGCAGAAAAGTTTTTGCTGCTTCTTTAACAGATTACACTTGTGCTTCATTATATCTTCAGTTTCAGTGAATGCATGGCTGCACACCTCGCAGTTGACTACTTTCTGGTCAGAATTTCTGCTCATGTTGGTGGGTGGGGAAAATAAGGCACATCACTCTGTCAAAGTTTCCAAGGTGAATTCCACAAATTGTAAAATACAGATGGAATAATTTCTTGATAAAATGAATTTTCTGCCATAGATGACTTTATTTGATTGGATTGTGAAGCCTTTTTTTTAACTTATTTTCACAGTAAAGAAAAATCTTTCTGTCAAAGATGACCAAAGGAACACAAGGCAGATTTATTTTTTAACAAATTTGTCTTCATCCCGGGGATTATTGAAGGATGATTATGAAATCTGGAACAGAAAAAAAACAAGAAATTATCTATGTATTAGGGTGGTCCCAATTAATTGATTGATAATTTGTCATGTCAGCATTTAGCAATTGTTTTCTTTTCTTTTTTTGTTGGATGATTAATCAGTTTCCATACTCAGTCTTCTTTATTTATTAGATCACAGAAACTTCATCCCTGTATTAAGAACTGTCAGTTATCTTAAATGTAGAATAAACCAATGGTGTCTGACAGTCAGTTATGTTGATACATTAGTCTTCATGGCTGTCTTCCTGTAAATACACCAAAGTTGCACAGTCTCTATCTCTTACTCTTTTACTTACTTTTTCACCAGGAAAAAAAATTTTTTTTTGTAGCACACTGCAAATGATTTGTATTGGCTACTTTTATTGTCCCTTGCATGGAAATTTCACCAACTACTTGTAAGCAACTGAAAGGGAGGAGTGAGAGAGAGAGGGACTTCTCAACTTTAGCAGTTACAAACCCACATGTTCCTACAAAGAAAAAATTCTCATAGAAAACTCTTTTTTTACCAGGAAATATCACCTTCTTGCTGATTCATTAATTTATGTGCCAATGAAAAGGCACTGCCATATCCTTCTTTTCCAGACTTGTTACTGTCAACTGATCCTATCAAATTAATTATATTTAAAAGATCGGCTACATTTCCAACAACTTGTCCAGGTATTTTTCAGCTAGGAAATCATTTTTTTCTTCCTAATCATTAACTGTAACTTATTTTTCTCTATTTTACACACAGAGTCTTACTCTTATAGTTTTCAGTAATTTCTTTGTCAATTTTTATTGAGAGTAATTAACAATTCCCCTGCTGTGGAGACACTTATATGTATTTACAAAACTTACATTGCCTGCTGTTGACATAGATCAGTCTAACGGTGATTATGAAGATACGGTAGCTTGGAAAACTCACTCTGATCATTCTGATAAGAACTCTCAAATTTCTTGGTAAGATCCAGGCCACGATTGTAAATGATCCCTTCAAGTCAATCAGGTTTATAACCAGGGAGGTATATGATGCCCTGGGTCAAGAGGGTGACTGCTGGAAACCATATATTTGGCAACAAGACTCTGCACTGGGCCACACAAGCAGGAGAACCCAGTCATGGCTATCAGACAATTTCTGCAACCACATCACCCCTTATATCTGGTCACCTAACTCCCTTGATTATTATGTATGCGGCACAGTTAAGTGGGAAACCAACAAAACTCCTTGTAACACCAAAGATGAACTGAAGGCAAGGATTATGATAGCATTCACCAACTTAAACAAGGAGACTGTCAAAGAGATTTGCAGGAGATTCTGAAGTTGTCTGGAGGCTGTGATTGAAGCTAATGGGGTTTTTATCGAATAAAGTTACTCTTTAGTATTTCAAGATATTTTTGTGTAATTTTGGTAAATATATCTGTTAAAATGAGATGTCGGTGTTATTTTATTTTTGTATAATTTAGACGACAATCTATCCATCCTGTATATGTATGTATAAATATTTGATTATTAATATTATTATATGTATGTATAAATATTATGCAATGATTATTAAATGACAAATATTTATACATACATATATATATATAAGATGTTAATGATTAAATGACAAATATTTATACATATATATATATATATATATATATATATATATATATATATATATATATATATATAAGATGTTAATGATTAAATGACAAATATATATATATAAGATGTTAATGATTAAATGACAAATATTTATATATATATATATATATATATATACATATATATATATGTTAATGATTAAATGACAAATATTTATACATATATATATATGATGTTAATGATTAAATGACAAATATATATATATAAGATGTTAATGATTAAATGACAAATATTTTATATATATATATATATATATATACATATATATATAAGATGTTAATGATTAAATGACAAATATTTATACATATATATATATATATATATATATATATATATATAGATGTTAATGATTAAATGACAAATATTTATACATATATATATATATATATATATATAAGATGTTAATGATTAAATGACAAATATTTATACATATATATATATATATATATATATAAGATGTTAATGATTAAATGACAAATATTTATACATATATATATATATATATATATAAGATGTTAATGATTAAATGACAAATATTTATACATATATATATATATATATATATAAGATGTTAATCCTTAAATGACAAATATTTATACATATATATATATATAGATAATATTAGTGGAAAATATACATACATATGAAAAAATATATAAAAAAATTTCCATACATATATATTTTCAGAAAAAAATTTTTTCCAAGAGGAAGGATCCAGGTAGAACTCAATGTCTAGGACAGAGTAAGGATATAATAAAAACTTAAACACTAATATTCCATGGTCATAATTTATTCCATTGGAATCGTAAATACGATCCAAATCATCAGACCTACAAATTCAAAATGAAAAACAGAAAAAACAACTACGGAAATCAAAACGAATTTAGAGAAAGAGTAAGTATGAGGAGGAGGGACAGAGAGAATTTAGGAGATGTGGGTGGGGTGGGGAATTTAAAAGAAAGAGAAAGAAAGTCGACGGATGTCTAATGCATAAAGATACATTTTTCGTGGTGACATACATACATCACAGACAATTAGAAGTTAGGATAGGAAGTAGGGGAAAAAGAAAAGAGGGGGAGAGAGATGGGACGAAGGAAAAAAAATAAAAATAAAAAAAAAAAATAATTGTGTTTACTTAAAGGGCCGCTTTGTAATTGAGAAAATTAGTATAGACTCAGGTTAGAATCAAATATAAATATATGAAGGTGAATATAAAGATTGTCTTATTTATAGAAAAGGACCAAATATTTCTATGTTTAAAACACATACTAATACACACACACAAAAAAAAAAACAATACAAGAAAATATTTACATACACTTAGGCATGTACTCACACACACACCCAGACATAATTGTACACACACATGCACATACATACACACATACATAAATATATATATATATATATATATACATATATATATATATATATATATATATATATATACATATACACATACATATATATAAAAATATATTCACATATCCACACATACACATATTCATCTATATTCATATACACACACTTTTCACATACATATACACGTATACATATACCCCATGCATATATTCATACATACATACATACTTATACATACACAACAAACATATACATACACATACATATATATACCCATATACATATATATACATATATCCATATACATATATACATATACCCAAACACATACACACACACACACATATATACACATACATACATACACACACATACATACACACATATACACATACATATACACATGCAAATACATACATGAGATTTTACACATGTATATATATACACATGCAAATACATACACCCTTACACATGTATATATACACACACACACACATACACACACATATAAACATGTATATACACACACATACACACCTATACATATACATACATAAACAATTCCATATATGTATATATATACACACTTACATACATACACATATACACATACATACATATACATACAAATATACACACATATATACACACATACATATAAACAGACACAGAGATATACACATATGTACATATATATAAAAAGTTAAACCCAAATAAGTGACGATTCAAATATTTATGTGGAGATTGTATGAAAAAAAAAAAAAAAATATTTCTATATATATATATATATATATATATATATACACACATCTACATACATATATGCATATACATACACATACATACATACATACATGCACACATACACAAACATACACACACATATATATATATATAAATATATATAGCGCATCACATAAACGTGCATAAAGATACATTTAGAGATAAACATAATAGTCATACAATTAAAATGTCATGCCCGATGTTATAGGATACATAGATGGAGCCGATATAAGTGACAACCTGTGTTAAAAAAAATGGTGTTCAAGTTTGAAACGTTTCTTATGTCTACATTAGAGAATATCTCATTCGAAGATTCAGCAGCTCATCTCGATTTTTATCTTTGATAATGAAGATTTTTTTCCATGCATAGATCCACCTACCCACGGAAGTTATTAGGTGTTCTGGCTCTAGATAGGAATCTCCATTTCAAAATTGGGTTTAATCCGTTTTATCCACCAGTTCCCAGTAGTGTTTGGATAAGGAAGTCTGTCTACTGAGGCATCTATATCTAAATGAGCGTCTATGGTTGTATAAGATGCGCTGCTTCCAATATACCGGGGCGGATATACCTATATATCTTTTTTATATATTATATTTCCTCAATGATTAAATGAAAGATAGTTGACAAATATTTATATATATATATATATATATATATATATTTTCAGATTTCAATATTAAATGACCCCGATTGGACAATGGTCTTTGCATATATACATATATATAAATTACAATTGCATTTAAGGGAATTATTTACTAAAAAATGAAGTTCCATTACACTTAAAAAGTTTAAAGTTTCTAGAGGTAAATATTCTGCAATTGAAAGAAAAGAGGAAAAGGAAAAAAATGCTAAAGAGCAAGTGGGAAAAAAACAAAGACAAATGATTTACATGCATATATTTCTAACAGATGGGTGCATGAGTAAAACTAATTTTTAGAAAAGTTACACCAATGAGAAGTTATCAAAAAAAGAAAAACCAAAAATTTTTGACCCCTGAAGAATGGAGGAACAGGTCTTCTGGATGCTGAATGTAACATCAATACTAAGGGACAAAAATATTTATCATCTTTATGAAATTTCACCTGGTGTTGAAAGAATATTCCTACATATTTATGAAACTTACAGAGTTGTCATATTTTTTATGCAATATGGTTGGGTATATATATTACACAACACATATTTAAAATTTATGAAACTTCCATTCTTTTCTGTTATATATTCATATTTTTGAAACTTTTCATTACCTGCTTTTGACAGATATATTATTATGATTTAAAGACAAAAGGAAAACTTTCTCCATTAAAAGCAAATGTAGGATTTTATTTTTCTTGTATTTATATACAAACCACTCAAAATTTTTTAAAATGTTGGCATTAAATTGTATATTTTAAATTTAAAACTTTATAAAATGTTATTAAATAAAATTTTCTCTCTCAGAAGAAAACACATCATAAGTTTTACTTTTATCTTTATTTTACAGATATTCTGCCTGTTTTTACAGACACACACACACATATAATATATATATATATATGTATGTATATATGCTCCCAAGAAATTCCATTGAGTGCTCAAGAAAAGGGTAATTTTAAAAACAGTAGCTCATACT
The DNA here is from genome assembly GCA_903632075.3 of Acanthosepion pharaonis. Taxonomy (NCBI): domain Eukaryota; kingdom Metazoa; phylum Mollusca; class Cephalopoda; order Sepiida; family Sepiidae; genus Acanthosepion; species Acanthosepion pharaonis. Next base: position 779,675 of record CAHIKZ030002190.1, read on the forward strand.
GCTATTAAAACATTGCTTTTCAACCAAATTGAATTGAGCTCTCTGGGCCACTGATGTATTTCACATAGAAAACGTTAAAATTTCCCTTCCTCTCTGCTGTGTGATGATAACCTATGGGGAGAATCTCTGACCGATACCAAATCGGTCGGGTTTCAATCCCAACTTGAAGCAATTGGACATCTAGCCACGCTGAAGAGCTTTGATACACCAAAACAGTCTGTCTGTGGATGACTATATATATATATATATATATATATATATATATATATATATACACACCTTTTCAAGTCACAGAACAAAGTCTGGTCCAAAAGTCTACCCCCATAGATTAAATAAAGTGTTCAGAATTCTCTGCAGGTTACCCAGTTTGATATACACCTGAGGAGTGCTGGAGAGCACAACGGCTGAAATGTTGTACTTAAAACAATAAAGATGAGGGCTGACCTATACAGGAGGTATAGGCCTAACTCATAATTTTGAGCTAAAAATGTTGAGGTCAACTTGTATATGAGGTTGACTCATATGCTGCAATTTACAGTAATCTTGTATATCTAAAATTTACATACACACTTACATGCTAATACCCTTGGGAAAGGTATGAATCCTCTTTTCCTCCCCCCCCCACTGCTATGGGTAAATAGCAGGACAGACCGGGTTCTATAGCCTTGGATGGCAACTGGTCTACCGCAGAAAGAAATGGCAACCTACTGCAAGAAAAAAATCTGATTTGTTAGTCATGTTTCAAAAGATACATGATCGCCTAAGCATGTATTATGCATGACACATAACTGACATAATAGATTATTCCATATTAAATAAATCAACAATGTTTTGCGGCAATTTTTAACATCAACTTGAGATTTTTTTTCTTAAAAAGATGAATAATTTTAAGACATTCAACATTAGGGATAAAAAAAAATAGTGAATTTTATATAGTGTTTTTTTGAGACTTATCATAAGCAAAACAAATTCATGGAGACCCCAGAATGATGTCAAAATTCACAATTGGGCATAGTTTAATTTGTCGTGTATAAAAATGTAGGTAGGTTACCCTCAGCAAAGATGGACACACTACAACAGAGATCAAAACCAGACTGGCTATGGCAACATCGACAATGACAAAACTCAGTAAGATTTGGAAGATTTGAAAAACCAGCTTTCCAATTAAGATGAAGCTCTACAAATCCCTGGTGTTGTCCATACTGCTCTCTGGATGTGAAAGCTGGACTCTGATAGCAGAAAGCACCAAGAGGGTCCAAACACTTGAAACAAAATGCTTCAGACGCCATCTCAGGATCTCCTGGAGAGAACACAAGACAAATAACTTTGTACAGGGCCAAGTAACACAACTGTCTGGACCCCAGCAGCCCCAACTGGCAACAGGAAAGAGGAGAAATCGGTTGTGGCTTGGACATGTCATTCACCACATTACTCTATCCAAGATGGTCCTTCAAGGTATATTGGAAGGAGGTAGACATAGTGGAAGGTAGTCCACAAGATCCATGGACAACATCAAAGAATGGACCATTATAGATGTTCCAACACTGTTTTGTTAGGTAGGAAACATATCAGGTTGGTGGCAGCTGACTGTATCATCATAGTTCATGTCTCCTCTATGATCGGCTTGATCACAAAATAAAAAGAAGAAAAAACAAATGTTGATAAGTTAGCAAGAGTCACAATGCATTAACTTAGCTACCCTTGTTGAAGTGTTCCTGATTAGTACACACCCACTCTGATACACAACCCTATCGCACACAAAAACCCAAATGTGCTCAGAAAACCTTGAAGAATTTGTTTACATTTTTCCCTGAAACCAGAAAAATGGTTACCCCCCACTCAAAAAAAAAATCAAATCTTCGTCGGTCTTCAACCAAACGTGTGTGTGACTTTTTCACAGAGTACAAACTACACTCTAATTCCTAGGCAGATGTACAGGGAAGCAACACTGATTTTAAACAAAGTACACAGACACTCATTCTAGACAAAATTTCGAATCTATACTATAATAATCCTCTCATCTTTGACGGGTACTATGTAAGTAAAATAAAAACGTCATTGTGGTTTCGTTAAATTTCAGTTTAGCCAGTTGTTTCTGTGTAAAATAAATTTGGTGTTTCGATGCTGTAAAATAAATGATCCCTCCAAGTCAATCAGGTCCATAACCAGGGAGGTAGTGACGCCCTGGGTCAAGAGCGTGACTGCTGGAAACCCTATATCTGGCAACAGGACTCTGAACACACAAGCAGGAGAATCCAGTCATTGCTGTCAGACAATTTCTGCAACCACATCATCCCTTAAGTTATATCTGACCACCTAACTCCCCAGATTGCAACCGCCTTGATTATTATCATGGGGCACATTTGAGTATGAGACCAAAAAAAAAAAAAAAACTCCTTGCAACACCAAAGATGAACTGGAGGATGCTACTGGTGACTGAATTATGACCGGACTGATGATGAAAGAAGAATCAATAAATAAAAACTGCTAAAAAGCGTTTCGTTTAACTTCGTAAAACACATTAAAAGAGAAACTAAATACAATAATTGCTATATTGTTAAGAAAGATAAAAATAAAATTCGTATCTTTTAGTCAAAAACCACTACATAGAATTAAAAACATCGAAACCGTTCAATACAAATGTTATTTTTACTTACAAACAATTGCGTCTGCTTTGCGAAATGTTTTCGTTTATAAAAGCAAGTAAAAACGACAACAGGAAGTAGACGGTGTCTCTGAAAACTTTTCACCTCAAAATTACAACTTACTCTTCTTGTTCCTATACTACACAATATAATGATTGATAGAAAATAAAACGGTTGAAATATTGAGGAAAACGTAAAAAAGAAATCTTTCATTTTAACGAAAAAGATTTGCAATATTTAAACATTAAATCCAGTTTATTACTAAAACCACTTTTTTAATTTATTTCGAATCATTTTATTTTTATGGAAAAAACATTAAAAAAATAATTTACCTTGAAAGAAAAAGAGATACTTCAAATTTAAAATGCATTCTTAAAATTAAAAATCGGCAATCTTGAACCTTCGTAACCGCAAAAATAAATAAATAAAATTGGAATATCAGAGGTTTTTCCCTTGATACCGCTATTATTTTAACTACCTTCATTCATCAGCAATGTTTATTCAATTGTTTTAAAAAAGCGATGATTAGAATTGCAATAAAACATAGGAGAATGAATTTATACATTTTCATTGTTTTTGAGAATTCATAACAACAAAAATAATAAACACATTTATTTGATTGTTTATTTATTACGGTATAATAATTATACCAATGTTTTACCAAGCTGGAATGGTTGGTAAAACACTAGTTTAATTGCCAGTCAGTTCAAACTGGAAAATTATAAATATTTCCTTATAGTTGGTTCACACATTTTAATAATTTAGTAAATATCTATATAAATTTATGAATAAGAAATTGTTTTCATATTTATTTCTTTATAAATTGCATCTAATTTTAATCCAGTTGTATTAGATTTTAGAATATTGGAAATAAAACAATCTAATATAAATATGGTAATTTAATTTTTTTTCTTAAATAAAAATGCAAAGGACAATTCAAGCATGTTTTCCTATAATCTGATGTCATGTGCTTTAAAATATTTTGTGATGTCATGAATATTCATACACCTGGGTTCACCCCTCACAGTAATATGATTGGCTGGTGTCAGTCATAAATACAGACTGATGTGGAGGACACTGATTGATGACGCCTATTAACACTATTTTTGTTTGGTTTCTTGTGAATATTTTTTGTCATTTTGTATATATTCATTGGGGATCCTTTTTAAAATTGTTGTTTTTATGCCCCCCCACCCACAGACAATACTTGTACATAAGGGGAGTATTTAGGTTTTTCATTGAGTCAAAGACGTATTTTGGTGGATGTAGTAAGAAAGGTATGGATAAAAATGTGTTGTTTTGGTGAAAGGAATATTGTTTTGTATGATAGGGTCAGTGGTTGTGGCTAGCTAAGTTTTATACTAAGACAAGTGATGACCGTCCTTTACCCCAACCCCCTTTTTGGCCTTGTGCCACATTTATTGTATTACAATAATAAATATTGACGACGCCTATTGCCTACCACACCACTATGACCAGTCCATTAGGGTTACTTGCTAGATTGTCCTACCCGGTTACAGTAACGAACAACTATTTTGCTACTTCGAACAAAATCCCTTTCCGGGACATATCAGTTGGCGACGAGATTCGAAACGACCTCACAAGTTAAAACTATATATATATATATAAAATATATATATATATATATATATATATATATACAGTTGACAACACTTACTAACGAAGAACGTTAGAAAGACTTGTTCGACGCTTACAGAAAGTAAGTAAATTTTCCCTCATTTTTGTTTTAACGCTTATTAACGAGGAACGTTAATAAAGGAAAAAATTGTGCAACGCTTACAGACGGTAAGAAATTGCCCCCTCCCTCTTGTTTGGACTTAGAAAATTTTATTGTCTACATAAATTGGAGTAAATTTTTTCTTGTGGATCGGTTGGCAGAATGGGTCCCTTTACAGCAACAATTCAACAACAACAACAATTTATTCAGCAACAAGAAAGGGAAAAGTTATTCAAAACAACAGGCAAAAACAACAACTTTACTTTGTATTATCTGGGAACAAAAGAACCGGGAATTTAAATACGAGCCTGACAGTGGTTCAACGTTTTCGTAGGTTTGAAACAATATTTACGAAAAGATGCGAACAATGGTCCGACGAAAAAAATCACTCTATTGTTTGGGAACAGAAGAAAATACAAAAACATTGAATTTAATCCTCACAAAAAGCCAAATTACAATAAAGTAGAAATTTTGTCAAAAATTTTCGATGAAAGAGTTAGTCTGTTTCATACACGATACAAGTGTCTAAATATCGTAAAAAAAGGGGATGATGATTTTTGCAGGTATGGTTTAAAAACAAGCGTAAGGCGTTTAAAAAAAGAATTGTCAAGTGACATGTTCAAGTGTCTTTAACGACACCGAAGGACAAAGAAATTTGATCAAGAATTCACTATCATGGAACAGGATACGAAGATTATACGACGAAGACGCTAAAGAAATAACAGAAGAATGTCAGCGACTTATAAACACAAAAGATAATATCTGATTGAGGAGAAGAGTAGCAGTACAAATTTGTAAGACAACAGAAGGGCATACAAAATAAAGAAAGAAAAAAATTATATGCAGTTCGTGTGGCGGACAGGACTAGAAATTCCCATTGTCGGGCAAAACAGAGAAAAGTAAATCAAAGTCTCAAACAAAGGTGAAAGTTTATCTAAAAACGAAATTTCAAAGAAGAAAATACCTCAATGTAAAAAAAATAAACGGACTGTAAAAATTATTACTCGATTCAGGAAGTGACCAAGCCGTTGATTGACACAGACAAAACATGTCAAGAAAAAGACTTAGGATTTAGAGGTGAATTTGTAACATTGCGTTCATGGGGAAAAATTCACAAATCAAATTCCTGATCAGTAAACCTCTTTGAGTTAGACTGGATCGTATTGTTTAATTTATGGAATTAAAATTCTTTCTGTAACAAAGTTAATGTGATAGACCTATAAGACGAAGCAAACATTCTCTCGCGTCTTTTTCAGAAGGATGCACAAAAACAAAAAGTCAATTACTCGGATTGGGCGTCTCCAACGTAATATAAAAAAGAAAAGCCGAATTGTGCTGACTTTTCGACGGGCTTAAAATTTGTGAAAGGACCGTCTCTCCGGAGGATATATTCACTAGATTAAACGGGGGTAGTGTGGGGATAAAATAAAACACGAAATAAAAAATAAAAATACAAAAAGTACAAAATAAAATAAACATTTTAAAATCTACCATGAGTCCTCTCACAGGAAAGACAATTTACGCATGTGCAAAAAAGAGGATATCCTGGCGCCAAAAAATAAACTAGAAGAATCTATCTCTTTCTCTGTTGGACCTTTGACTGGTGAACACGTGCCAACTGTTCAGGAAGGAAATTCCCCAACAAGAGGTTGTTGAAAAAAAGAAGGAAATAAAATCGGTGTCCTAAACTGTCCTCTAATTCCTTTTGTCTTTGTCTATTTATTTCAGCGACGAAGGCAATTCAACAAGTTTTGGATGTTTAGGTAAAGAAACCAGCACTAATTAACATCCATAGTAGAGCGTTTTTTTAAAGTTAGACTTGTTACCAAAAAGATGTTATTACAATAAACACGCATAAAGGGATTTTTAAACTAAATCATCTTCCTTTTGGATTGAAGGTAGCAAATTCAGCAAATAATGGACGGTTTCGCTGGTATGGGGCAATCACATATTTAGATGATATTTTTGATGAAAAGTGAAAACAGGCCCAACACAAAACGCATATTTATTTCAGAGAATTGAGGAATACAGGTTCAAGCTTGCTGAAAAAAAGTTCTTCTTAAAGAAGATAAAATATTTAGGGCAGATCATTGACAGTAAATGAAGAAAACCGGATCCAGAATAGGGCTGAGGCTATAAAAATATACCAGCACCTGATAATGTGGCTAAACTCCAGGCCTTCTTGGGATTAGTAATTACTAGCATTTATATCCCTAAAATACCTTGATGCAAGCTCCTTTAAATAATTTGGTGGAAAACAAAGTGCATATGGTTTGAAAAAAATGCGAAAGGCTTTTAAAAATAAAAAGCTGTCTATTACATTTCGGAAAATCAATGCAGCAGATGCCAGTAATGAGAGTGCGGTATTGCTTCAAAATTCGAGGACGGATCTACGGGAACATGCCTGGAGAACGTTACTCTCCGCGGAACAAAGTTACAGTCAAATCGAAAAAAGAGTTTAGCAATAATCTACGCCAAAAAATTTCACCGGTTTTGAAAATTTATTCTGCAAACAGACCACAAACCGCTTTTAACAATATTTGGTTCAAAAAAGGTATACCAACTCACACGGCAAATCGACTGCAACGTTGGGGGGTAATTCTATTGAATTATAATTTCAAAATGGAATATGTGCCTTCAAAGAAGCTAGGACACGCCGATGGGTTATCAAGATTGATACCTAAATATTCGGAACCACTGGAAGAAACAGTAATAGCGGCGCTAAAAGACGAAAGTGAATTGTCGGGTCTGTTATGCAACACTATAAGAGAACTACCGGTTACTCTCTAGAAGATGTGAAAAAAGCAGCGGTGAACGATGATTTCATTAAAAAAAACCCAAAAAGCAAGTCTGGTTGAACGAGACAACTAAAAAAGGAATGAGTGTGTCACATTTTTCAAGCTGCGAACAGGTATTACTATATGCAGATTGAGTTGTAATGCCGGTTACTCTGCAAAAGAAAATTCTGAAAGAATTTTACACAGGCCATCCAGGGATTTCGAGAATGAGATCTCTAATGAGAGTCTATACTTATTGGCCAAGGATGGACCAAGACACAGAAAATTTGGTGAAACAGTGCAGAGGATGTCAACTGGCAGCAAAGGTTCCACCGGTAAAGATTCAACCATGGCCAAAGACAGATGTCCCATGGACTCGATTGCATATCGACTATGCAGGGCCGATAAATGGATCTTATTACCTGATCATTGTGGACAGTTTCACTAAGTGGCCAGAAATTGTTAAGTGCAGACATCCGACTGCAACAAATACAATAAACGCAAATAATGAAATTTTTCGTTGCTTTTGACTCCCTAAAACTTTAGTCAGCGACAACGGAACGCAGTTTCCGGGAAGAGAATTCAAGGAATTCTGTACATCATTATCCATTGATCACGTGACAATGCCAGTATATCATCCAAAATCGAATGGACAGGCGGAAAAATTCGTGGACACCTTTAAACGAGCGTTGAAGAAAAACCAAGGCGTGGACATGAATGAAAGAAGTATTCAGAAATTTTTGGCAGTATATAGAATCACGCCAAACCGGAATACGACGTCAGGCTTATCGCCAGAAGAGTTAATATTTGAGAGAAAAATACGCTCTGTGTTCGACAGGCTGTTGCCTAGTCCGGCGAAGAAAACTGCTAAAAAAGAAAACCACATGACTAAAGCATATAAGAACTTTAGGGCTGGAAAAATGTATTGGGAAGAAGGAATGATAACCAAAAGAATTGGACAGGTCATATATGACATAAAAGGGGGAGAAATTTAAGTGCTAAAGTCATTGGAATCAATTGACCCAGACACTACAGAGGTCACGGAAAATACCGAAGAGATTCATTTGAAATTCCCGTCCCAGTAAGTCAACATTCGCTAATGGAGGTATCCCCGACCTCAAGGCCAGAGGTACCAGTGTGCCAAACGCCACCACTGCAAGGAGGATTGAGGCGAAAAAGACTTAGGAAAAAAAAATCAATCGATGAGGTCCAGACCCTAAAAAGAGAAAATATTGAAGCTAAATTTCACGGGAAAATTTAGCTCAGGGGGAGGTGATGTAATGAATATGCATACACCTGGGTTCCCCCTCACAGTAATATGATTGGCTGGTGTCAGCCATAAATACAGACAGATGTGGAAAACACCGATTGACGACGCCTATTGCCTACCACTACGACGAGGACCAGTCCATTACGGTTACCTGCTAGATTGTCCTACCCGGTTACAGTAGTGAACAACCACTTTGCTACTTCGAACAAATATATCCCTTTCCGGGACGTATCATTTTGGTTTTGTAATAATCTATAGTAGCGTAGGTTTTAGAGGTCAAAATAAACAGTTAATTTTCTCACTCTATGTAGATTAACTAAAAGATGACAATGACGAAAAACACGCGGCTAATTTTAACAAAATATATATGGAATTTATTCCCGAGTTTACACGTTTGAAGTGATGTCAGTAGCTCTTTTCAGGAAAATAGATAAAAATTCTTAAAGTTCATAGTTTAAATTTAACGTACTGTCACGAAGAGGAAATATTCATACAACTGATTAAATGATCTGACACAAAATAATATTCAAAAATGTTTAAAACAGAGGTAAGAGAGTTTGTTGCTTGTGGAGACATTATTATTAATATCAAATAATAATAATGAATATCATAAATAAAATAAAATAAATAGCATTGAAACGTTGTTTAAAATAAATAAAACAAAAAAATAATACAAATTCTCCCAAAATGCAACAGAAACATTTCCTGTTTGTAAACGGACTTGTACCAAAAGACATTGAACTTGTAGTGGACGCCTACGTACACCACGCCCACAAATTACTCAATAGTAATTGGACGGAAAATAAACAATACCTTTTGTACAGACAATTTACGCATCGCACGAGCCACATAAAAATTTCACGTGTTTTTGCTTCACCAAACTAGCTATAGAAAAAAATCAACAATTGGTCGATTTTTGGCAAATCACATTAAATGACACTTTCTTCAATATCCTTCCCGCGCTCGTCCTGGGAGCCACTTTACATCTATAAAAAGTAAAAATTAAAGAAATAACTTCAGTAGATTATAAATTTTCACAACCTAAACCACGTACGTGTAGATTCAATTTTCTACTCACAAACACACACAGATATAAACTGCACTCACACAACACAGTGTACTGTCTGTTTACAAGCCAAGTGAACTATTCGAACTATATCATTCTGATGCACAAATATTTCAACTTTCAAACTCAAACATTCTTAAACTACCAACAAATTCAAACAAAAGACATTATTACAACATACACTGTTCTTCACACAATACAAGAGAAACCACTTTGTGTGACTTAATCTTTATTGTTGTATTAACGGAATTATATGTATATGCTTTGAATACATGTTTACTTGTTGATTTTCATTGATCTCTCGTCATTCATTCTTGTGTTTTCTTTACAAATTTAAAGTGGAGTGTTAATGTAAAAATGCAACCTTGATCAAAAACCCTTCTGATTCTTTTCTAACCAACACCATTAACTACCACAGAAACTCATTCTCTTTGCTAATGAACATTGGAAGGTCAAGACATCCAAATTCTCTCTCAAGGACATTGCTTGTCATAATACGAAATGACTTCTCCCTTTTATCATATGCAACATTAAAACACTTGTAACCGAAAATAGACACACACCAGTAAGCATAAAAATAAATTGGTTTATTTTAATTTACAATTTAACATGCTTTTAGTGCTATTTTTATGTAGGTTTTTATTCCTGTGAACATGATGCTAAATCTGTTGGTATGATGCGAGTGATCCCACATGCTCACCGAAGGAATATATAGTTCGTATATGTTTATAAGCAGATGAAGAGATAGTTTGAAATAGCTTTCTTGGATTGTTGAAAGAAAATTCTTTAAAAGGGCTATGTATTTAGTTAAAGGCTGATAATATAATTAGTGAGTAATTTTATACTGGCTAGTACTTCCGCACTGGTTGCAAAGAATATAAATGAAACCTTTCACGTGACTTCTGACACTTTTCTCTGATCAAATTCATTTTTCTCCTTATTTCATATTGAAAAAAAAAATCACGTAGGCTCACTACTTTCTTTTCTCCTTCTTCTCGACTCATTGCTTAATTTCTATGAAGGCAAGGTTTTCATTGGTCCAAACCAAAATTTCAATTACACTCACGAATTTCTTTCCTCCTTCTTCTTAACTCACCACTCAATTTCTGCAAAAGGCAAGGATTTCATTGGTCCAAAACAATTTCACATAGGCTCGCAAATTTGAAGGGAGTCGGTGAAAGGAGTTATTATTATTTCATGCTCACTACACAACCTTGAAAGCCACTTATGAACAGTGTTCGCATTTATGGCACCATATCCATAAATGGCACATATACTTTTTGCTGTTTGTGCATTTTTTTCTTTCTGGGAATAAAAAACATAAAATAAAAGTGCATCTCATTTTACTCCCTTTTAATGTAAAAACATTTTAAATTCACAATCAGCAGACAAATCATGTAGAAAACATCATGAGAATTGTTTCGACTTGAAGGTATACTGCTAATCAGTGTGATTTCTCATCTTCAGCAAGTTTGTAAACAACTCTTAACAGTCGTCACTAAACACCCGTGTCCTGTGCTACAGTTCTACCAATCTCTTTGTGGTTTTCAAGGTTAGAATTTTATTGATAGTTCTTTCTGTGTTGTTTTTCAGTGTGTATACTATGGTTGTTATTCTTCTGTTTGATATTGATGACAAAACAATTTCCATAATATTTACTGTTTCCAAAGCTATTAACTTATGCTGAAAAACAATGATATTAATATCAAGCCTTTTGAGTTTTGGTTTCTTGGAGACAGCATACATTAATGTTATAACTATCGGTGTTCCAAACCAATAATTCTCACCATTTTTGTTTTCAACAACCCCTCTTACATTAAGTGTCTCGATAGTAAGATCTTTATATACAACTGGAGGCATTTACAATTATGTAATCACAATTATGATAAAATAATTATAATTATGGTAGGTACTGCCAGATACCAACTATAAATGGTACATATTTTTGTTGTTGTTTTTACAGCGTTTTCTACTTTCTAAGACATAAAACAGCGTTAAAGGATGAAAATGTAGCTCATTTTTATTCCATTATCACTTTTAGCATAAAAAAAAAACATTTAAAATTCACAATCTACAAATTGTATAGAAAAATGTGTTGAAATATCACCGTTCAGAATATGTCATAAATTCCAATCGCTTTTATTTGAATGAAATCATGTGTTCGATCATCAGGAGGAAGAACGCTATGAACTTTTGTTCAAATATAATCCCCCACTGACCAGATGCTTGCTGTTGCTTATTTTCTTTTCGTTTCATTGATCCTTGTCTCAACACATGCTGTTTCTGAATCTCACGACTTACGAGGGCGGTGGGGGTCGGAGAAACCTGATTGGGGGTCCTGAGCAGTGCTTTGTGACCTTCGCTATCTACTACCTTTTTCTACCTACATTTATATACATTACAAATTAAACTAAACACAACTGACTATTAATTAAAGGATGAAAGATAATTTTTGTGGATTTTTTTATGGTATACTGAGGGGGCATTTTTTTTTTGTTCTTTGTTTTTTTTTTTTTTTTTCAAAATCCATAAATTTGTTTTTGCTCATTCTAATTCTCAAAAAAAAAATTGGTATTGGAATTTGCTTTTCTACATGTACGATACAACAATTTACCAACAAGTACCATCTTTTTGTTTTTCTGCCTCTTACCATATGTACCAGTGTTCACTGATACCAATAGATTTCTTTGTAGCTATTATGAATTTATTGTATTTCTACCTCAAAAAACAAAACAATTTTCAATAAATGCATGATGAAATGTACTAAAATTCTTTTTTCCCAAAAATGTACTGATAATTAAATCTTATGTCACTTCTATGTAAAAAAAAGTACCAGTAGTATAATTTGTACTAATACTGTCAGTGTTTCTTCATGTTTAAGTGAGAATGTCACATAAAGATGAGGTTATAATTTCGATTTTTTTTATTGTAATGTGTACATTTGTTTTCCTAAATATTCCATACCAAAATCTGCGTGCATCCAATCAGTACGTGATACTTAGGTGATCATCTTTCAATATATGATATATGATCATCTTTCAATATATGACTGACAAGGCAGAGTAGGTTGCCATTTCTTTCTATATATATGTTGCTATTTCTTTCCATATATGATATATGTTGCCAATATATGACTGACAAGGCAGAGAAGGTTGCCATTTCTTTCTATATATGATATATGTTGCCAATATATGACTGACAAGGCAGAGTAGGTTGCCATTTCTTTCAATATATGATATATGTTGCCAATACATGACTGACAAGGCAGAGTAGGTTGCCATTTCTTTCTGCAATAGACCAGTTGCTATCCAAGGCTATAGAAACTGGTCTGTCTTGCTATTTTCCCATAGCGGGGGGGGAAGAGGATTCATACCTTTCCCAAGTAATGGCGTTGACTGAAATTCGAACTCGGCTCTTCGATTACTCAATCCAAGCTGCTATTCATCATTACTCCACCATGGCATTCTACAGACAAATTGTATAGAAAAATGTGTTGAAATATCACTGTTCAGAATATGCCATATATTCCAATCACTTTTATTTGAATGAAATCATGTGTTCGGACATCAGGATGTCAAGGAGTAAAAAGAAAGAAACAAATGAATTAAACACAATTAGAAGCAGTATAACAAGATGTATGTTCTTCTGGGATTTCCAAAATTCTAAAACAGTATTCTCTTTGTCTTTATTTAAAATACTACCAAACACATTATAGCTTAACAAGATCAAGGCTGGAGCTTATTGAAGGAGCATTCCACAAGGGGCTTTTGGTGTTTGAATTAAGAAAGGTCATGATATCTTCTCAAAAAAAACATGCAATAAATCAATGCCAATGTGAAATTGTCATATAAAGCAGACAATACACAAACAAGTGGGATATACAGAAAGATACCAGATAACAAGATAGGCATAATGTAGTTTTAATCCTCCTCCTCTGATTGCTGCTCTGAGATCTCTCCGTTTATTACAAATTAATGCTAGAATAATTTTCCTGCTGAAAGACCATCAATGATTAATAAGTCTTTACTCCTTCGATAATTTGAAATTTTTCTGTTTTTATCATTAAACCCATTGCTCTTGAGAATTTACAACATAAATAATAAACACTATTTGTTTGACATACTAAATCTTAATGAACTTTACTTGGTTTATCTCAGGTTCAAATCTGCACAAAGTCTCCTCCAAACATGGCTTATGGCTTCTAATTATTATGTTTAATTCATTTGTTTCTTTCTCTTTTCTCCTTGACACCCAGTTAGATTCCCTGAGTTTTCACACAGTTTAATCTGAATTACTCTCTGCTTCAAATCACCATTGGACATTCTTATGAAGTAAGACATTGAACCAGTGTTACCACCTGAGTATATGTCCTTTGCATGGTAAAACGTTGAACCAGGTTTGTCACCTTGTTATATCTCTCACATTGTAAAACATTGAATCAGGGTTACCACCCGGTTATGTCTCTTATGCAGTTAGCCAATGTTTCGTCAACCATTCCAATAATAATAGTGTAAATAAACAGTCTAACAAATAAACAGTGTTTATTATTTCTGTTGTAAATTCTCAAGAACAAAGAAAATGTATAAATTCACTTTCATCATATGTTTAGGTTTTATTAAAATTCTGATCATTGCCTAATCAAACAAAAACATTGCCGAGGAGTAAAAAGGTAGTTAAAATAAAAGTGGTGTCAATAGAAAAGAAACTTGAAACTGTGTATTTTTTTTCGGGCCCAAAGGTCCAAGTTTACTGATAATTCTTCATTTCAGAAAATATGTCAGAACTTCAGATAGCATTTAAAAAAAAAAAAAAAATCAGGAAAAAAATTCTCAAGTTAAAATTTGTTTCGCAAAAATCAACACTTTTCAATTTTTTTATATTGATCAGTTTTTTTTGTAGAGTTACATCAACACTTTTTTTTTTTTTTTGCTAAAAAAAAAAAAAAAAAATGAACAAGGAAAAATTCATTTGTATGTTTCTATCAATGGGTATTTTTGATTGGAGACATTATCACCCGTGAAAATATCCGTTATCACATCATTTTGGGGAATCACAATATTGAATAAACCAGAAAATATAAATATAAATCAAATAACTTAAAAAACAAAAAAAAAAAGTTATCATATTTGCTAAGTTTTTTTTTTTTTTATTTAACTGTTTCTTTATATCCAGAAACTTACACCTACATCACACCAGTTGCAGTACGACCACTGAAGTTAAGCATTGTCGAGCCTGGTCAATACCTAGATGGGTGACCGCTTGGAATACCAGGTGCTGTAAACTTGGATGTGTGAACTTTGTAAATGGATAATAACTTGGAATTGTTATTCGGAGAACAGAGTTCCAACTGCGGTTGGATTCATTATATTCACTTACGCGCAAATACTCTTGAGAAAGGCATGCATCCTCCTGTTATCCTCCAGCTATGGGTTAATTAGTAAGACAAGTATCACTAAACCAGTATTATGGCAAAAAACATTTCTAAAAATCTAAAAATATTTGCTGGCTTTAAATAACCTGCAAAGGGTTGATAAGCCATAAAAAACAAATCTAGATTGTGAGCCTTTTTTTATTTATATTAATCACAGTTGAACTAACGCTCTTATCTTCACAACATTTGAGCTGTTGTGCCCTTTGATATTTTCCAAGCGTCTGTTAACATTCAAGCACGTGAGAGCTATTAATATAGAAAGAAATGGCGGCAGAGAGAGCCAAGCATGACAGCAAGGTTTCAGCAACAGTGGTTATATAAAGATGGCCAAGGGAATCAAGCTTGTCATCCAGGCTACTACAGCAGAAGATGCAATATGGCGATTAAAATTAGGGCTCAAGGTTATAGCTTCAGTCCAATGAACAATAGTTGAAAGGATTATAGTGTTTATGAAATTTTGCAGTATGTTAATTGAGCTTTTAGATGGGCTGCGTAGTACAGACTCAGTGGAAATAGGACTAGCAATAAATGAGCAGCACTAAAAGAAAGAACACAAGATATTCTTAGACATGGACAGTAGAACAAGTACAATCCCAATAAGAAAAATATGGTACGTAGGTGAGTTGTCGCCCTTGGTAAACTGCACTCTCTAAGATCACATATATCATCAAACCAACCAATTACTAACCAGAATATATTGGTGCCAATTATTAAGAACGCTAGTCTATTCTTTTACTCTTTTTCCACTTTTCTGTCAAGATCTGCTAGGTACAGGTCGTCAAAATCGTCTCTGATTCTACCTGCACTTGGACATGAGAGCCGTACTATATTAGTACGTAAATAAAACCATTCTACAACACCAAGGACTTCAGTTAAGTGGACTTATATTGTTTCATTATAATATAGCCACAAACAGAACAATTTGTTCGCAACAAGAACTATTATTTCTATAGTATTTGTATATATGAACTTCAATAATATTCCTTTTAACTTTCAATTTGTGTTCCATGTGCTTCCTGTATTGATAAATCACCATATCCCTCCCATAGATTAAATAAATCGACAGATATCCAAAAAGGTGATAATAAAACATAAGAAGATAGTCAAAATATAAATAATTATAATTTTTCATCTCAGAAATTAAGACTCTAAGCATGTTAGTTCAAAATCATTACACTTCTGGTGATTAGGGATTAGTGGCAGTACAAGCAAAAGTCAACTTCAGATTTCAAATGTAGTTAGAGTTTGGCTAATAATTTTCAAATAATTATAACTTCTCTAAAATATTAAATTACCTGATATTAGCAGTTATCTTCAGTGGATTTTAAGAGAGTGCGAATAAACATTCACATATTAACAAATCATTAACAAATTTATTGCCATACCATGTTCTACTGGTTTGTTTGAAACAGGTATGTTTGATAAAAATATTTGACAAAGTTTAACATTCATAACTGAAAAAAAAATGATGTGTCAAAAGGAATTTTTTTTTCTCTTGACACTGCTATCACTATATACGCCCTTCAAAAGAGCTTTCCAAAGAGCTATTGTTAGAATTTGAATAAAACTCCAAAATATGAAGCAGGATTTATGTATTCTTCCTTTTTTTCAAGAATTGACAAAAAAAAATAAAAATAAAAAATAAATTGATCAGTATTTATTCTATTCGATTGCTTATTTATTTTATATTTACAAGTTTATAAAAATATGCGAACCAACTACAATGCAATATTTATTATTTACCATATTATAAAGAAATAACTCTGACAACAAACCTTTTTCTTCATAAATTTATAAAAATGTCTGTTAAAAAGAAACCAAGAAAATTTGAATAAACACATAACGACAAGTATAAATTATGAAAGAAAAACAATTTTCTAGGCAATTAGATCATTTGCTTTTTTTTTCTCAAGAACTAGTACCAAAAATGTTAAACACTATTTATTTACAGTATTAGTCGGACTATTGTCCTCATCTTTGTCACCATATTTGTCACAACGTTTCGACCGTTGTACGCTCCGGCCTTCTTCAGGTGGTTGGAATTTCGAACTAAACCCTTTATTTCAATCACTGGTAGACTGTTCTAGTTCCACGTGCCATGTTTGATGGATGTCAGTTATCAGTTATCTCCTGCTAATTTTCCCTCTGAAAGTTCTCCACTGCCTTAACCAGGTATTGAACTCACCTTCTTTGGGTCTGTCACTGGATCTAACCAACGCCTTTATCCACTGTGCCACTATTTATTTATTCATCTGTTTATTTGCAAGAATAGTTTTTAATATTTTTGTTTTCAATTCTTGAAAAAAAAAAAAGAGAACGTATAAATTCAGTTTCACATGTTGGGTTTTATTAAAATTCTAAAAATAACTTTTTAATACAATTAAAATTGCCTAAGGAGTATACAGCTATGTCAAATGAAAAAAAAATGCATTTTGTGTTGACGAATGTTGATTTTTGCAAAAAAAAATTTTATTTACAAGTAAGAATTAACTTTAGTCCTTCTCCCACTGCAAACATAATTACATTTAAATCAACACGAGAAACTATACCTGTATTTCTTTTTGCTAAATCAAAAAAGAAATTGCTTGCCAAATACAAAAGACTGTTAAAAGGTTAAAGCTTCAGTTTTTCACAAATATGCTTCAAGATAATCTTTCTACACTCCTCAAAATCTCACTTTTCTCATTGTGTGTTATCATGTGACGTTTTACAGTTCCCCGGTGAGAGAAAGCTCTTCCACATACATCACATTGGTAAGGTGTTTCTCCTGTATGGATTCTCACATGTCTCTTTAATGCACCATTCTCAGAGAAAGCTTTTCCACATACTTCACACTGGTAAGGTTTTTCTCCTGTATGAATGGCCATGTGGCATTTCAATGTTCCATTTTGAGAGAAAGCTTTTCCACAAATTTTACACTTGTATGGTTTCTCTCCTGTGTGTGTATACATATGAGATTTCAAAATACTGCTTCGAGAAAAGTCTTTGTCACACACTTCACATTTAAAAAGCTTCTCATTTGTATGTGTTGTCATGTGCATTTTCAAAATGTCTTGTCGAGTGAACCCTTTTTCACACACTCCACAATGAAAAGGAGTTTCTCCTGTGTGAGTCCTCAAGTGTATAGTCAAGGTGATCCTCTGAGAGAAAGATTTTTCACACACTTGACACTGAAATGGTGTTTCTTTCGTGTGAATTCTCATGTGAATTTTTAAAGTGTCATTTTGTGTGAAGGATTTCCCGCACACTTCACAGTGGAAAGGTGTCTCTCCAGTGTGGATTCTCATGTGTCGCTTCAAGGAACCAATGGCATACAAAGCTTTTCCACATATTTCACAATGGAAGGGATTTCTCTCTTTATGTATTTTTTTATGCGCACTCAACAAAGGTTTTTTGGCAAATGTCTTTCCACAAACATCACAAGCATATCTTTTACACTCAGAGACTGAATTCATTACTGCTTTTAAAAATCTTGTTAGTTATTTGCAACAAGTGATTTGGAATTCTGCAGCCTGGTTGTACCAGTCAAAGGTCATTGAAGACCTAAACTCTGAAATCAGAAAGCAATAAAAACTTGCAATCTGTATCAACCATTATGATTACATTATGATTTTTTTAAAAAGTTGAAAGACTCACATATAGATAAACATGACATATACAAATTATATGCTTTATTACTTGGATCAGCATGTTCATTTTGGTTGTTATACTCGCAAAATTTCAGCCGTTGTACACATCTGCCTTCTTCAAGTGCCTGTCATCATATTTGGTAATCTTCTCGGAAATTTGAAACAAACCCTTTATTCAATCCTTGGCAGTACACTGTTCCCATTTTGCTTTTTGTGCTTAAGGAATGTTTCCTATCAGTTAATACTCACCTGTCTGATTCATCTTTGTTTCGCTTGTTTATTTCTTCCATTGAAGTAGAGTAAATAACTTTTCACCTAGGGATTGAACCAGTAGCGTGGATTAAAACATTGATTCTTAAATTTGGTAATCAGACTCAATGGAAACAGGGTGAGCAGTCAGTTATGTGCCATGCATGATACACGCTTAAGCGATCATGTATCTTTTGATACATTACTGACGAGACAGATTTTTTTTTCTTGCAGTAGGTTGCCATTTCTTTCTGCAGTAGACCAGTTGCCATCCAAGGCTATAGAACCCAGTTTGTTTTGCTATTTTACCCATAGCTGGGGGAGAAGAGGAGGATTCATACCTTTCCCAAGGGTATTAACACATAAGTGAATGTAATGGATCTGACTGGAATTCAAACTTGGCTCTCCGATTCCTCAATCCAAGCCGCTATCCATTACTCCACCGTGTCCTAGACGTGGACAGCTGGACAAGAATAATGTATTGTAACCCCAACGTAAATTAAATAAATAAAAAGGGGTCAGTTCTTACTTTGAATGTTACCCGGATTGGCAGACATCTAAAGAAGGCTGGAGGGTATAACGGCCAAAATGCTGTGATAATAACAACAAAGATGAGGATAATGATAATTCTTCATCCCCGAAATTCAGACAGAAATTAACAATATCCAATTTAATTTATCAAACTTATTTTTCCAATACAGATCATGAATTAAGACGAAAATGTCAATTATGATTATATTTAAAAAGGTTTGTAAAAAGAGTACAAAAGGTGAAATTTCTAATACATATTTATTTGCAACAATTTTGAGTTAGTTTTCTTATGAAACTCGAAACTCCTTAGGATTTGAAGAAATAAAAAAAATAGAATAATAATAGTTGTCAAAAATAGAATAAAAAAATTGTAAGCATTTTCAATATAATAATAATAATTAGGAAGATCTTATCTGTTTAATTCACCCCAAAATATTTAATTGAATTCACTCCAAAATAAAAAGAATTTATATTTACTAAAATTCACACCAAATCCTTCCAGAGCGACGCCTTTCCATCGCACTCCAGTTGGGTTGACCTTTGCGATCGCCTCAAAAGTGGGCCACTCGGGTGCGCTAGTTCTAAGTGTGGGGTCTACGTTCGCGCTCAACACGATAAACAAGCCAAAAACAGATTTTTTTTTTTTTTTTTTTTAATTGTAAAAAAATTCCTTGTAAGTATCTCGAATATTCTCCGCACTTACGAAATTTGAATAACTTCCTGATTTTTGGTATTTTTTTTATTATTATTCTGAGGGTTGGGGGTTGTTACGAAACAAAAACAAACAAATTTTTATTTAATTTCAAAAGAGTGCCAAAAATTTAATAAAAAGCAAACTTAGATTTAAAATTTATAATTTCTTTGGGTGAATTAATTAATATTTGCGATAAGTAACTTTACATTATTTGGGGTGAATTAACAGAAAAAATCCAATAATAATAATAATAATAATGAAATAAAAATAAGTGGACCAACCCAAATAGCGTCGGATAAGAATCCTAATGTAGTAACAAAGGTTACGGGCCTCGCATTTCGAGGGTTCCACATTACATTCAAAATTGTCTAGTGAAAACGGAATTTTAAAAAATTAAAATCAAGTCTAGTAATATTAATCATTAAATATTAAAATGCTACCATGTCGGATAAGTGCACTTTTTATTCGTTTTTTTTTTTCAGGTACCGTAATATTGATCGCCGTTCTACTCAAAAAATATCTCGTTTTTAACTAGAGAATCATTTGTTCCATATTTTTCTGAATTTATGTTGCTAAAAATACGTACCTGTTTTATTAATTCTGTCACTATGCTATTAATAATTTATAATTTATGTGTATTTTTTAAATTTAGGGTACCTTTAAACTTTTTTATATTTAATTTTTAACATATGCTACAGGACACACCTAAAAATCCGACTCTGGGCCCAAACAATTCTTAACAAACGAACAAAAGAAAAACTTACCTTTTCGCTGGGGAGAATACTACCATTATTAACATATCTTTCTTCTTCATTTAAACCTTTCTTGTTTTCTTTTTTTCTTGGGACACGATTTCGAGCAAACATTTATTTTTTAAAATATATCAAAGTAAGTGTATCTATCTTTCTCTCTTTTTTACTGTTTGAGAATAAAATTATTGTCGTCTGCTGACGGACGCTTCACATTTCAGCAAAAATGGTTAATCGTTTAATTAGCATAGGAGAATTATAAAGGAAAAAAAAAGGTGAGCCAAATTCAGCAGTAAAAGGAAATAATCACTTTTTTTTTCGCTTTTAAAAAAGGATGGAAGCAAAGAAGAGAAAAATGCTCGGTGACGAACGACAGCAGTCCCTCGAAAACGGATGGGTCGATTCCGATCAGCAACCCGGACAAAACCTGACTTGTTACAACAGCAGTGCTTCTTAAAGAACGAAATTGTCTGATGTCACCAGCAAAAATAAAGTGTCATAGAAAGTCCCTGAAGAGTGACGTACCAGTCAGCCGTACCTAAAATTGATAATTTTAATTTAAAACAGTTTGCGAATCGAAGTGTTGTCGTCTTACCTTCCAATCCCGACGACAATTTAAAGCTTCGCACAGTTCGGCATGAGAAATCAGAAAACCGAGCTAGAATTCCAGTAGTGTTCGTTCTATTCACACGCAGGCAAATAACCCTGGAAATAAATCCATTTCCTCCCTATCTATGGGTTAAATAGTAGGACTTGTATCTATAAAAAAAAATCATTATCCACAAAAAATTGTTAGTGCAATATTCACTCGCAAAAAAAAAAAAAAAAAAAAAGAAAGAAAGAAAAAATATTCTTACAAACCAAAACCAAAAAAATATGATTTAGCTCTAAATAACCCATAAGGGGTTGTGAAGCCATAAAGAACAAATCAGTTTCAATAATACTTCACATACTCATAAACCCCATAGCAGACTTTGTAGTGAATGTGAAATAATAATCCCCTTCATCCACATCCTTCAAATTCGGAGGACTGAGGAAGAAGGAAGGAAATTCATGAGCCCATGTGAGATTTTTGCCTTTCATAGACATTAACTGATGAGCTGAGGGAAAAGAAGAAAATAAATTCTTGAGTCTATGTGAAACTGTTTTGGACAAATCAGAAACCTTGCCTTGACAGAAATTATCCGGAGATCTAAGAAGAAAGAAAGAAAGACAGTAGCGAGCTTATGCAAAATTCGTTTTGATATAAAATGAGGGAAAAAATTAAATGAATCAGAGAAGAGTGTCTGAAGTCATGTAAAAGGTTTCATTTTTATTCCTCACAACCAGTATTGATGTACTTGCCAGTGTAAAATTACAGGCCAATTATATTATCAGCCTCTAACCAGCAGGTGACACTTCAAACAACTTTTTCTCAATAATCAAGTATTTCAAACTATCTCCCTTTGTCTACCATTTGAACATATGAAAACCATATATCCCTTCAGTGAGCAATAAATTCTCTTACCTTTGTCTTAAACATTTTTTAATATTATTTTGTGTCAGATCATTTAATCTGTTGTATGAACATTTCCTCTTCATGGCAATACATTAAAACTATGGACTTTAAGTATTCTGATTTATTTTCCTGAAAATACTGACACTACGTGTAAATTCAAGAATAAACTCCTTCTCTTTTGTTAATAATAAAAAAAAACAAAAAAAAAAACGTCTGTTTCCTCATCATTATCATCCTTCATTAATCTTTTTGGCGTGGGTAAATCAATTGTTTATTTCACCCCCCTAAGCTTTGTGCCACTATAACTTTTTTTTTTTTCTGTTCTTGGCACAGTTAAAAATATTGCCACTCTTCACCCTGAAATTTGTTAAGAGACGCCAGGGTCCTTTTTGTTTTTAACTATTCCAGAGTTGTTCTACTTCTTTTTTTTACTACATTTACATAGAATCTAGAGTCAATTCATTCATTGTTACTTTTACCAATCTTTCTCCCCTGATATATTAGTGCTTTTTAACACTCTCTATGCTAACACAATTTAATATTGGAATTTTTCAATTTGGTGCTGTCAGATTGGGCTTTGAGCTACTACTGCAGCATGTAACCCAGTACAACTTGCCATACGGAGGAGTAGTTGACATCTAAACCAGCTCCCTCACTAGCTATTTGACTGGTGAGGAAGATGGCAGGTCACCCCACAAGACAAAAAAAAACAAGACTTGTCAATATATATATATATATATATATATATATATATATATATATATATATATATATATATATATATATATATATATATATATATATATATATATATATAAGGAGGCATGTTGGAGTAGTGGATAGCAGCTTGGATTGAGAAATCAGAGAAATGAGTTGAATTCAGTCAAATCCATTACATTTACTGATGTGCTAATACCCTTGGGAAAGGTATAAATCCTCTTCTTCTCCCTCCAGCTATGGGTAATTAGTAGGACAGACAGGGTTCTATAGCTTTGGATGGCAATTGGTGTAGGAGAAGGACAACTCTAAATCCAAAACCTTCACAGGGTCGTTTGGGGACCTGGTGGCACGTAGTGCACCAGGTTTCTGTATTCAGCCCTTCAAAAAGTGTGGATGGTCCTGCACAAAACCTTCACCACTGTAATCAAATCCCATATGTCCAACTGTCAGTTCTTATGGACTGAGCTGTTTGACCCTCATATGTCAAATATGACGGGAAAGTTGAATATATATATATATATATATATATATATATGAATAACAACAAAAGGAAAACTTATCTTAGTTGATGCGTTTCAGCTTCTGATGGACTTTATCAAGGCAAATGCAAAGATTTTATTTTGTTACAAGTATTTATATACAAGGGTAAAAATGTTATTAAGAATGCTTATAAATATTCATCAGTTTATCCGAAAGGTCTAGGCAAGCTATGGAGGACTCCAAGTGACACAATACAATGTCTAATAAATGAAAGTGTGTAAATGATGTTCTGGAATTTTTTTTTTTAATACAAATTAGTATTTAAATCATCTTAGTTTGGGATTAATTTATGTCATATATTTTAAATAACATGAGGTTATGAATTTAACAGTTTTATTTTTATTCTTTTAACATTTTTATAGTCATGTATTTTGGCTTGAGAAAGAAGTAGCTCTTTCAGGAATGGAGATATCTGAAAAAATCCAGGATGCAGGTTAATATTTTAATAAGATTAGATAGAAGTGCTCTTGAAATTTGTCCATCTAAATAAGTTACTTTCTCTCTTAATAAGTGTAATATTCTTTAGATCAATGTTGTGGCTGAATTTATTTCTATGTATAACTAATGCATTTGATAAATTGTTGTGTATAAGTTCCCTTTTGTGTTCATAGATATGTTTTTTTTTAAATTTCTGCATGTTTCCCTAATGTATTGTAAAGATCAGTTCTGGCAGTTTATTTTTTAAATACCTGCTTCAGAATTTATTATTCTTATGGGTATTTTTGGTTCTGATCATATTTCTGATCAGTTTTAGATGTGGTTGCAATTATTTTGATGTTTAGATTAGATAAATTACTTTGAATAGTGGACGCTATAGAGTTAGTAGGTAGTATTATGTGTTTGTTTGTTTTTTATCTGGTTTATTGTCACTGTTATTAATAATATATATAAGACTATTATGGAGTCTCAAACTTTGAATGACAACCTTCCTAGAGATGATGTCACAATACTTGGATTACCATGTGTATCCGAGTTGGGTGTCAAGAAGAACATTCGGCCTTGGAAAATTGTGTCAAATCATCATAACAAATCTTTTGTCAGACAGGACTCACCTTACTTTGTGTGAGATTA
Organism: Acanthosepion pharaonis; assembly: GCA_903632075.3. Classification (NCBI taxonomy): domain Eukaryota; kingdom Metazoa; phylum Mollusca; class Cephalopoda; order Sepiida; family Sepiidae; genus Acanthosepion; species Acanthosepion pharaonis. The sequence continues at coordinate 804,283 of CAHIKZ030002190.1, forward strand.
ATTCTGGTCCTCTTCCAACAAAAAAAAAAAAACCAAAAAACACAGCTATGAATACAAGTTCGCCCAAATCAATAAAATAATCAGCAAACTTGGGGCTTCATGCCCACAAAAAAAAAAAAAAAAAAAAAAACAAAGTGTCAAAATGAGTTTTTCCATTGACACTACTATTATTTTAACTACCTTCACTCCTCAGCAATGTTTTCTGTTATAAAAAGTGATGATTAGAATTGTAATAAAACCTAAACATATGATGAAAGTGGATTTATAAAATTTTTTGTTCTTGAGAATTTACAACAAATATATTAAACACTAATTATTTATTAAATTCTTTATTTACAAGAATAATTTATATGTACAAGATTCTAAAAACAAATACAATGCAATATTTATTATTTACCAGTTTATAAAGGAAAGAAGTATGAAAATTTTTTATTTATAAAAATTTACTAAATTATCAAAATATGCGAAGAAGTAATAAGGAAATCTTTATTATTTACCATTTTATAAAGTTCAAATCAACTAGCAATTAGCCGATGTTTTGCCAACCATTTTAATAATCTAATAAATAGTTCACTATTTTTGGTGTTAATTCTCAATAACATTCACTTTCATATGTTTACAATTCTAATAATCGCTTTTTAAAAGAATAAACATTGCCAAAGAATGACTAATTGATGAAGATAGTTGGAATTTTAATCCTTGTTTGTTCTTTCCTTTGCAACCATATGCTGGATATAACAGATCAAATAACAGTCAATAGTGTTGCTCCAAAAGCTAAGCAAAGTATTAAGAAACAGGAAAATTTCATTAGAAATGAAGGAAAGAGCCCTGATCTGTTATGTAATATCAGTCCTTCTATAGGACAGTAAATACTGGACAATCTTCTCAAAGATGAAGAAGAGACATGAGGCAACAAAAATATGGTTTGACAGATGGAGGATGACGACATCACAGACTAAACATATCAACAATGACAATGCTTTTGAGAAAATGGAAAAAAAAAAAGGCACTTATACTTAACATCAGAAAGGGAGAGTTGAAATTTATAGGGCACATAATGAGGAAAGAGGGCTTGGAAAATTTGACACTCACAGTACATATTGAAAGCAAGAGGAAAACAGTGTATAAATCTTGTATAAATTGTCGAGAGAACAGGGATTAAGAGATAAATCTCTATAGTTAAGCGTTTATTTTTTTGTCAAAATAAAAGCAAATACACTGTAGTTAATGAAATGTTATCTTTTACTTTAAAAAAATACAAATATATCTCAGTTTAAGGTGGCTTTTTTTTTAAAGAAATGCAATGTGGCCCTAAACCTTTTACCTGTAATGAAGATAATTGAAAACCAGGTTATAAATAGAACTATGTCTACCTTTGGCCTGATTAGCATTTACTGGGCCCATGGTTGTAAAGGAAGGCTACAACCAAAATAAAACAGCTGAACAAATAGATTTGCTAAACACATATACAGTACTGATAATTACAGCAGCGAAGAAGGAATTTGAAGAAAACCTAAAAATAACAACTAATAATTTAAATAAGATAACCTCACCAATGATTTTTTTTTTAATAAATTCACTAAGTTTGGCGTTAATGCCATTAAGATGTAAGGGGCTACTGAGAGTGAAAAAGAATGAAGAATTTAGAAGGAACTGGAAACTCAAACAGAAAACCAGGGATAATCCTCTACTCCTGTTCAGAAGACTAGGAAGTAGAGTGAACCAGATGACCTGCCTTCAATAAGCAATTATATTCAACTTAATTACTTTTCAGGAGTAGATAGGTTTGCCTATTGTCCAGTTCACACTCCTCCCTGGTTTTTTGAACAGGAATAGAGGTTTATCCATCATTTCCTGATTTGATTTCCAGTTCCTTCTAAAGTCTACTTCAACTCTATACTGAAATTTTATTCGCTAATTAAATCTTGAAGTTTTCTCATTCTCTTTCACTGCTAGTGGTCCCTTGCGTCTTAGTGGCATTATCGGCTCGGTTGGGGTAAATTGATTAAAAATATATAAGTTACTTTCATTGATTAAATTGATCATTATCTGCTTTTGGCACCAAATATCAGTTTTCAACATAACTTTAGAAGTACACTATTTACATTATTCGGACTATTGTCCTCATCTTTGTTGCCATATTTATCACAGCATTTCAGCCATTGTACGCTCCAGCCTTCTTCAGGTGGTTGGAATGTGGAACTGAACCCTTTATTTCGCTCACTGGGGTAGACTGTTCTAGTTCCACGTGCCATGTCTAATGGATGTCAGTTATCAGTTCTCCACTGCCTTAACCACATATTGAACTCACAACACTTTAGGTCCTGTCACTAGATCTAACCAATGCCTTTATCCACTGTGCTGTGTGTCCTTATGGAGAATTCTCAAATATACACTATTTACATTATTTGAACTATTGTCCTCATCTTTGTTACTATATTTATCACAACATTTCGGTCGTTGTATGCTCCAGCCTTCTTCAGGTGGTTGGAATGTCAAACTGAACCCTTTATTTCGCTCACTGGGGTAGACTGTTCTAGTTCCACGTGTTATGTCTAAGGGATGTCAGTTATCTTCTGTTAATTCACCTCTTTAAGTTCTCCACTGCCGTATTGAACTCACAACTCTTCAGGTCCTGTCATTGGATCTAACCAACGTCTTTATCCACTGTGCCATGTGTCCTTAAGGATACCTCATCTCAGAAATATAGACAGAAACTTTAGATGTAATTTAACAGAAAATACTGATCTAGATCTCTATTCCTATGTTTCTTGGGATGTTGAATCCAATTTTGGCACTGAAATTCCCAAAAACTCCCAAAAAAGAAGTGTAAATAAGTCTCTTATATCCGGGTTTGGTCTATTTTATATGCATTAACACAGGCTCTAATTTGGGAGCAGAGAAAATCTCTCTTATATCCGGGTTTGGTCTATTTTATATACATTAACACAGGCTCTAATTTGGGAGCAGAGAAAATCTCTCTTATATCCGGGTTTGGTCTATTTTATATACATTAACACAGGCTCTAATTTGGAACCAGAGAAAATCTCTCTTATATCCGGGTGTCTCTTATATCCGGGTTACACTGTACAAATAACATTTTATACAGTTCCATAATTGAATTGAAAAACCATGAATGTCCACTTGACTCTATTGTGCAAGCTCATTATCTCGACCTTTATTTTGGATGGGTGGGTACTGAATCTATTTTAACACTGACCCCACCCCCAATATCTGAAAAAGGATAAATGCAAAATATAAGCTCTTTTTGACAAATTAGACAAAAATTTTTTTTTTTTCAAATTAGAAATGAGTCCATTTTGGTTTTAATCTTTACTTAACTACAAATAAAACCTAATATTAGTTAAAAAAAAAAGAAAAAGTTTTGGGATTTCAGAATTTTTCCTTGTTCTTAAAAATTTTTGTCAACCTGGGATTGTTTGAAGTTGATTAAATCTTGCACGTTTAATGATTTACTTTCAGAAAGTCAATCTGAGATGATTACTTTTTCTACCTCATTTCACTGGGAAAGCCATTGGAATCTTGTTGAAATGAATGCTGTGACAGATGGCTTCAACTTGACACTCTTTTTTAAAAAAATGGCCAACATGAAATGTATCAGTGACCCTACAAAACAAAATTCAGTCAAGTTAACAATTCTTTGCCATATTTTGCCTATTTTTTTCTCAGATCCCCTAACTTCAAAGAACACCATGAAAAAATTCCAGACACAATCTTTCTCATTCTTTTTTAGTATAAAGTTCCAAATCGTGAAAACAATTTAAATCTGACAAATGCAAGAAAATTGTTCTGGGAAAGATATTTAAAATGTACTCAGTTCCTTTCCTAGTTTAAATTTTGATCATTACTGACTTTGGGGACCATATACCAGTCACTAAGTATCAGTTTTTGATAGAACTTATATTTATCAGAAAATCATGATCTAGACTTCTATTTCTATGTTTTTGGGTGGTGATGAATCCATTTTTGACACTGAAAATTGCCTCCAAATATATCTAAATGGGTTAAATACAAAATTTAAACTCTTCAGGAATTTTGACTTTTCATTGCAGACCAGGACTTCTAGACTTAAACACCAATTTTTCAATTAGAAATGAGAAAGTTTTGTGTTAATTTTCCTCTCAAGTATAAATAATGTTAATGCAGTTTCATAATTGAGCTGAAAATCATTCTGGGGCTCAAACTCTACAAACATCTGCTTGGCCTTATTGTCCAAGAGCACTGCAATTTATTCATAATTCAAGAAAACAAATATTCAAATTGTTGATTGTGAGTAAAAAAAATAATAAAAGAATAGGTGACATTAGTAATTAACAGCTTACAAATGACAGCTTATAACAGATTTTAATATTTTATTGCATAAAAGTTTTCAGCTCTAATATCTTACTATACAGCATGACAGCGCAGGTGTGCAAGGAGCTGTCCGTTTCGTATAAAACCCTTGCCGCACACCTGACATTGAAATGGTTTTTCACTGGTGTGAGTGTACATGTGTCTTATCATGTCACGTTTCAGAGAAAACTCTTTGTCACAGGTTTCACATTGGAATGGTTTCTCTCCTGTGTGTGAACGTACGTGTATGATCAACTGACAATTCTGTGTAAATGCTTTACCGCAAGCCTCACAAGTAAATGGCTTGTCCCCAGTGTGAGTCCGTATATGCTTCCTTAAATTTGCTTTCTGTGAAAAGTACTTTCCACATGTTTCACAGTGAAAGGGCTTCTCCCCAGTGTGTACAAGCATATGATTTTCACGTTCTGCTTTACGTATGAAGCCCTTGCCACATGTTTCACAGTGAAATCTCTTTTCTCCGGTGTGTATGCGAAGGTGCAGAGTGAAATTTCCTCCCTGAGAAAAGCTCTTGCCACACATGTTACAGTGAAATGGCTTCTCTCCAGTGTGGGTACGCCTATGGGTTTTTAAATTACCATAAAATGAGAAGCTCTTGCTACAAGTGTCACAGTGATATGGCTTCTCTCCCATGTGTGTACACATATGCCTTATCAGTACCCCATTGAGAGAAAATTCCTTGCCACAAATCTTACAGTTAAATAGTTTATCTTGTGTGTGAGTATGCATGTGACTTGTCAATTGATTTCATACAGTCTTTATTGAAGATTATACATATATGTGTGTGTGTGCGTATGAAGAAAAAGTAGAACTTCACATCATGGCATGGATTGTTTCTTTTTAATAAGGGATCCAACCTGGCAAAAGAAAAGAATGAAAGCTTGAAACATTGCAATAGAATTAGCTACAGTTACACTTTAGACAGAAGGAAATGTTTCCAAAAGATTACTCGAGAATGAAGAACTGGAAAAGGTCCAGAATTACATTTAAAAGTGATGACATTAAAGGAAGTCCACAAAAGAGAAAACAAAATTACATTGTGTATTTATATTATAAAAGAAGTGATTCTCTATTACACACAGTGAAATGGTGATATATATATATATATATATATATATATATGACATTTTTATATATATTATATATATACATGGTACTTATTGGAGAGTGCACAATATCAGTGATAGAGCTAACATATTTAGTTGTGTTGATGTGACTTTGTGACCCTGGGTTTCACGCCCTTTGTGATCATCTGACAATTACAAAGGGGGTGAACCCAGGGTCATAAACTCACATCAATGTAACTAAATATATATATATTATACAGGGTGTTTCAAAAAGAATATGCCAAAATCATCACGTGATGTGTCAAAAACGAAAAAAATTACAAACCTCTAGCATGAACACATGTGTTATATATACATTCAAGTTTCATTTCATGTTTTATAAGTGCTCAATGTGGCCACCACTGGCAGCGTGGACAACATCAAGCCGATATGAGAATTCCTCCCAAACGCGCCTCAGCATGTCACGGTCCACCATGTTGATTGCAGCTGTTATTCGATCTTTCAAGTTATCGATACTTGCTGGAAATGCTGGAACATAAACTTGGTCTTTAACATACCCCCACAAGAAAAAGTCACACACAGTGAGGTCCGGGGATCTGGCAGGCCAAGCACAGAGAGCAAGGTCTTTAGCACCTCTCCTCCTAATCCATCGCTGAGGCACGTTTTCATTCAGATAAGCTCTAACCCCTAGATGCCAATGGGGTGGTGCTCCATCTTGCTGAAAAATGAAGTCATTCGAATCTGCTTGCAGTAAAGTGAATAGCCATTTTTGGAGCATTTCGAGATAGGTTTATCCTGTTTGTAGCTGCACCAGAAGTTATACTAACGACAGTGGTGAAACTGACACCTAATCAAATTTTGATAACTACTCTATCAAATAACCACTGATTCAGTCCACTACAATGCTATAGACCTGAAAAAATAGCGTAATGATTTTGGCGTATTCTTTTTGATACACACTGTATATATATAGTTTATGAAAAACTAGGTAATCCGTAGGGGTAAACCTAAGGAGAATAAAATCCAGAGAGCTCAATGTAAATCCAGAGCAAATAATTTAAATAAAAACAGACCACTTTAAGGTTCCATGTAATAAATTATTTCACCACAGAAAAGGGCTGTGGTGAAATAATTTATTACATGGAAACTTAAAGTGGTCTGTTTTTATTTAAATTATATATCACACTGAAATGGTGATATATATATATATATATATATATATATACACACACACACACTTTTCTTTTGTTGGAACCACTATAACCTCTTTCTTAAGATGGCTTAAGGAGAGAGAATGATAAAAGCAGATGGCTTAAGGAGAGAGAATGATAAAAGCAGATGGCTTAAGGAGAGAGAATGATAAAAGCAAATGGCTTAAGGAGAGAGAATGATAAAAGCAAATGGCTTAAGGAGAGAGAATGATAAAAGCAAATGGCTTAAGGAGAGAGAATGATAAAAGCAAATGGCTTAAGGAGAGAGAATGATAAAAGCAGATGGCTTAAGGAGAGAAGATAATAAAATAATTAGCAATATTATGGTGTTATATATATATACTTTTATCTATTGTTTTGTTTGTCTTAATTATGATCAAACAAATCTTTTTCATTGTTTAGATTTTGTAATTTTTTCCAATTTTTTTTTTTTTTTACTCTGTTTTTACTTATTGAATACAGTAAAAAAAATTAATATTTTTCTTATGGTGATTCACAATTTGAATTCTGGTTTGAATATATTTTCCATTCAATGTATCTAATTCAAAAAATATTAACTTTATTTGGATTTATTCTTGAAATAGTAAAATTTTTAAGTCAGTTTGTAGGCAAAAACCTGTGGAAATTAGGTGTTTCTCTACATTTACCAGACAATTTTAAAAACTAAATGCTCAAAAATTGGTAAAAGATATGATTCTAATTTTTGGTGTTTATGCCTATGACATCAAAGCCCAGCTTTCACACCGAGTGTAATGTTAATATTTTGAAAAAAGTGAAACATCAACCTACCCTGCTATCCATATCTTGTACTGTTCAGTTATTACTTGCCCAGTTTCCACCGAATCTAAGTTTATACTACCTGCCACAGGGATTTTCTTTTACTAATGTTCACCCCTTTACAAGGCCCAAGAGCCACTCAAGGTAGAGGACCACTGTGTCGAGTTGTATGAACATAAGAAAGGGCAAGAAAGCAGGAAAGACAGACAGGTAATTCTAAACTGGAGGAGATCAAGATTTAATTAGCAAATAAAATTTCTGAGATCAGATGGAGTCATTTAGGAAATATAGAGTTGAAGTAGATTTTAGAAGGAACCGGAAACCCAACTCTAAACAGGAAACAAGGGATAAACCTCTACTCCTGCTCAAGAAATCAGGGAGGAATGTGAACTGGATAAAAGACAAACCGACCTACTCTTATTGTTTATTTACAAGATTATAAAAATATATGAACCAAACTCAATGTGATATTTATTATTTAGCATTTTATAAAGAAACTAGCAGCATGGTCCGGCGTTGCCCATGCTTCATTCAAAAATCGTACAACTCATACAGCAATCGCTATCACTTGACTTAAAATATTTTTGCCCTTCCTTGCCTTTAAAGAAGTGCCCTTTGCCGTGCTGGTGTTGCTACATGCCTTACTTCTTGCCTATCTCGCACTGCGAATTTTTTCTAAGCTCTATACTAAACATTAAATCTGTTATGAAAAAAGAACTAAACAAAATGAACACAAAACGATCAGCTTTAAAAAAGGACTCGTAACTGGAAAAACCAAATGAAAAAAGAATGTTAACAACAAATACTTTTTCACACCCAACCCAGTTCTGTGGAATCAGAATCAACGTTGAGTTTAAGCCAGCGAATGAGCCAATTGGAGTAAAGTGTCATGCAGATTTAAATTTTTCCCACTTGTGACGAATGCAGCTATCGATTTTTTTTGCATGCTAGCATGCTAGTTAACTTTCGTGTCAGTCAGCTGTTGGCTCTCATGCTGGCCAATAGAATCTTCCTGCCTATTCGTGTCAGCCAGCTATTGGCTCTCACTCTGGCCAGTATAAAATGGCCACAAACTACATGAAAACTGCCGTAGAAGCATGAAAAACTCAATTATTTCCGCTATCGATAGGAGTTGGGAAATGTAAAATTGGTCTTGGCCTTCTCACTAACTTGGAGCATGTGCATGTAAATTTTGGTGCAAATCCGTCGGAAATTGCGGTCGTGCATTCATTACACACATCCTGCCTTTTATAGATAGAGATAAATTAGAAAGAGAAATCGTTTTATTTAAAAATTTGTAAAAAATTACAAAATTATCAAATTATGTAAACCAACAACTTATGCAATATTTGCGGTAAAAACTACAAGCATTCTGTAGTTATACACAAGGAAAACTTTGTCAATCCAATGAATAGAGAATTGTGATCTTGTCTAAAATCTAAAATTAAAAAGAATGTTTGGTTCAGGCTCAGGGGAAGAGATGCTCTCAATCTAATTTAGTGAATTTATGTGGCAAGTGCAAATGAATAAAATACTCGGAAAATGTATTTTTTCAAAATTTATGACATTCTTGTTTACAGACATTTTCATAAATTTATAAATAAAAAAATTTATTTTTGTATTTATTTCTTTATAAAATAGTAAACAATATTCCATTATAGTTAGTTCAGTCAGTTATGTGCCATGCGTGATACACACTTAGGCGATCATGTATTGTTGGAATTTAATTTGAGGACAATATTTTACAAGTTCACATTCTCGCTATTTTTTCTCTCCTCACTTCAACCTCTTTTTCATTTCAAAACCGGTTCCTAAGGCCTTGATTCTTATCAGAGATAAGAATATATTTTCTGACTAACGAGAGAGCCTGAAAATATAAAAAGGAATTCCACCACCAATATTCTTTCCATGGTGCCATAAAGTCTGGGGGAAACCTCATAGCTTGTTCACTCCAACCTGTTTTCATTACTTTCAAAACCGGCTCCCAGAGCCCTGATTCTTATCAGAGATAAGAATATATTTTCTGACCAATGAAGGGGCCAGGAAATTTGTTCAACAATTTTGGAGGGAAAAGTCCCTGGTTCTTCGAAGCCTACCAAATCTCCGTAAATTTGAAGAATCTTTGCCTATTTGGCAGTGAGAATTCAGCCCACCGTCTGTGAGGTCGACGATAGGGAGCTCCAGTCAACTTCAGAAACACTTTCAACCAAAGAAGAACTACCTACTAAAGGGCTGTCAAGAATGAACGTCAGTCCACAATTCAAGACCAATTTAAAGCAGCATCCCTTCACCTCTCCTTCTGATGAGCCCACTGGACTTCTGTCGTCAACCTACAAACTCACTCAACTGCAAGATTCCTATATCTACCAACAATTTTCCTACTCTACAAGAACTGTGAGTGTTTCTAGCCTTAACAAAATTCTACTCGCTTAAAGAACTTTTTAGGCGCTGAGAGAAATATTTTGAGCAATCCTCTTTTCTGTTATGAACATTTTCTCTTCCCTTAAAGGACATTTTCTCTTTTCCCTTTCTTTCATTCTTAATTGTCTTTATCCCTTTACTCTTATTTTTCTGTATATGTAAATAAACACTTTCTTCTTTTATTCTTACACACCGAGCAGGAGTTTTTTCTTTATTCGTACGCTCCTAAAAGAGATAGTTTGTCCGCTCTAATCTTGCTGTTCTTTACTCACATTTTGTTGCAATTTTTTAACCTCAACCCAACATTTGGCTCAAAAAAGAATATTGTGTTTGTTGCTAAGTACAACACTTTGGATGCGGGAAAGCCGAGACAAACTTTCTCTGCACTATCTTTTTGATACATGACTGACGAGACAGATTTTTTCCTGCAGTAGGTTGCCATCTCTTTCTGCAGTAGACCAGTTGCCATCCAAGCCTATAGAACCCAGTCTGTCTTACTATTTACCCATAGCTAAGGGGAAAAGAAGGGGATTTCCCAAGGGTATTAGCACGTAAGTGAATGTAATGGATTCTCCAATTCTTCAATCTGAGTGACTTTCACATATTTTTATAATTTTGTAAATAAAATTATTCTTGTAATTAAGTAATCTAATAAATAAATAGTAGGTATGGTTAATTGTTTGTTATCACTTCTCAAGAAATCTACTTTTATGTCTGGATTTACTAAAATTCTATTCATCGCTTTTTTAAACATTGCCGATGGAGTTAAAAATAGTAGTGGTGTCAACGGAAAAAAAAAAACTTTTTGACACAGCATTTTTTTTTCTTTTTTTTGTTTTGGTTTCTGGCTACGAATCAAAGTGATTGGCTTTATTGCAAAGATTAAAAAGATTCAAAATAAGGTCTTTAGATTTCACAGGTCTTATCCAATAGTACGTTAGTTGAACGTTAGTTCAGAATTTTTTTTTTTTTTAGTATATGAAAGCTAAAAATATTTAAAATAAATAAAATTGCATTTTTCTCTGAGATTAGTAAAAATTCAATTTGTGTTGCGAAAATTTTAAAACCCTAAAAAAAAAAAAAAAAAAAAAAAAAGAAAGAAAGAAAGATAATAACACAAAATATATTTTTCTTTTTCGTTTATGCTTCCGTACATTGAAAATAACTGACGTCGGTGTATAAAGTTTTAGGTGGAGTCAAAATTTTACAATAAAGATTTAAGATTTGATGTCATAATGTCGGGCACAAGCATCATGCATTTTTTTTTTTTTTTGTCATAAAGTTTTTGTAAATAAAACCCCAACTTTAAAACCACTTCGCTTTAAACTTTAATTTACTCAAACAAAAAAATTAAATACCAAAGGGGAAAAAAAGGTTTTAGTTTCATAAAGTAAAGATCAAATAATAATTTTCGCAGAAAAAGAAAAAAATAAATTAACCGACCGAATTTTTACCTTACAAAAAAAAAAAAGAAAAAAAAAAGAAAGCCAAATTTATTTATTCAACTGTTAATTTTTTTTTAATTGAAACTTCAAAGCAGTTTTTTTTTATTATGTGTGTGTGTGTGTGTGAAAAGTGTGTGTATATAAATATAAATAAATATGTATAATTATTTATATGCGCGGTACTTATTAGAAAGCGCTCAATATCAGAGATAGAGCTAAAAAAACATATTTGGTTGGATAGATGTGAGTTTGTGACCCTAGGTTTCACGCTTTAGCGATCGTCAGACAAACTGATTAATTTTTTAAAAATTTTGGGTTTATGTTTATACACGCAATCTACATAAACCCAAAATTAAAAAAAAAATAATCAGATTTTTGTCTGACGATCGCTAGAGCGTGAAACCCTGAGTCACAAACTCACATCTAGCCAACCAAAATTTAGTTTATGCAAACTTAGGTAATCCGTATGGGTAGACCTGAGGAGGATGATATCCAGAGAGCTCAATGTAAAATTCAGAGCAGATATGCCATGTAATAAGCTATTTCACCATAACCCCTTTAACAGGGTTCTGGATCATCAGACTTTTTACTTCCAAAAGCTGAAATGAAAATATATAATATATATATATATATATATATATATAATGTGTGTGCGTAAATGTAATTCTGGCAATATCAGCTAAGTAAGACACCAAAAGTTGGCTTTCTGCCAATAACTACATGGAAAAATAATTTTGTTATCATCTGATTTCGCTTACTAATCCGGTGTTGGCGTTAAAACCTATCCACAAGAAGATACACCCATTTAGTGACTGATGCAGACAAATAAAAAAAAAGGAAAAAGAAAATCGAAAACTTTTAATTCAAAATTATTAATAAATTAGACATAAAAACTGTTGAAAAGTTAATATTTTTTAAATTAAATATTTAATTATTCTACCGGCGGGAAATATCAGTGAACCAGACGATAGAAAATATTTAATATCGTCTGGTTCAGTCAATGTTATTATTTTTTTTTTTTTTTATAATAATTCCTCGCCGCTGGTGTAGTAAATAAATCAAGAAAAGTAAAAGAATAAAGAAATAATTAAAGATGTCTTTTACGTGTCGTGTATTGAAAAGCAGTTTGAAAGTGATTTTTGGAGCTAAATTTCTAAATTCTTTTTACAAAAATAACGATACGGTCTTTTTATTTTCTCTTTGTTTTTTTTTTTTGCTTCTATATATGAAGGTCGAAAAATCAAAGAAAATTTATTTACAAGTTTGTTGTAAGAAGTTTAGTAAAAAAAAAAAAAAAAATTTTCAGATTTTGAAATTGCTTGTTAAACGACAACGTGAAAAATGTATATTTTTTGTAGCACTGGAAAAAAAACAAACAATATCTTTGATTTAAATTAAATTTTAAAAGGTTTATATCTGCTTCGCTTTTAATTTATTAAGAAATCATTTTTTTCTTTTTTTTCCCCCCTACACGTTTTGCTTCTTCAGTAAGTAATAAATTCTAAAAATAAATATATGAAATTAGAAAGAATAAAATCAGAAAGCAAAATTACCAAAAAGCCAAATTCCGGTGATTGTTTCATACCAGTCGTTCCTGTGAAGAGAAAACAAGGAATATTCGTGGAGATTTCTCAAAATGATGTTTAGCTAAAAAAAAATGACTAGTTTGGTGATCAAGGGGGAAAAACGTTGGGGGGAAAATCCTGGAACAGAAGTCATTTCATTTTTCCTTGTTAAAAAAAGGAAATGGGTAACAAAAAAAAAAAAAAAAAATTAGGTAATATTTTTAAAATAATATTCAATTTTACATTTAAATTAAAAGAAGTCATCCCGTAAAGAAATAGGTAACATAATGCCAACAGTAAAGACTAAAAAAGACTAGTTAATTAAAATATTATTTCATTAAAAAATTAAAATATAAATTAAATTTAATTAGACTAAATTAAAATATAAATTTCATTAAATTAAAATTAAAAATTAAGATATAAATTAAATTAAGATATAAATAAAATTTTATTAAATTACATTAAAATATAAATTTCAGCAAATTAAAATTAAATTAAGATATAAATAAAATTTTATTAAATTAAAATATAAATTAAATTTAATTAAACTAGGATTTATTAGAAAATTAAATTAGAATATAAATTATATTTCATTAAATTAAAAATTAAGATATAAATTAAATATATAAAAATATTACTAATTCTGTTTAAAATTTTACATTTTTTTTTATATATATATTTGAATATTACTTGGTATTTATTACAAGCTGAGATTAGGACTTCTTCCGCTATGACAATATATTACCTTATGGGGGTTATTGGGATATTTTCATTTTATCTATTTTTATTCATATAAATTTATTTGCCTCAGCTCAAAAAATTTGTAACCAACTGATTTTACATTAATTAAATAAAGTATTTCATTCTGCACTTGTTTAATGATTAAAAGAAAATGTACAGTGTTAAAAATACAAAAGGAATCTTTATAATAACACAGAAAGCTAAGGTGAAAGTTGAAGTTAAGAGTTCATGTATGTTCTTAAATGTAGCAGACAATGAACCCTTCTCAAGTTGCCATCTAATTGCGTAAATATCATATTTCATCTATGTGTATGTTACAATGACCACATTCTCGGAGAATGGATAAAATTTATTTATTGATTCTGATTTTGGTTGATTTTCCATCTGGTTATACAGATCTACTTCAAAAAGGCTGATCTGCTTCTCATTGGCCTGTCGTCTTATATTTTGGATGTAAAAGCTTTTTGATTGGTTGGTGATTTTAATTATACAATTATTTCTTAGAAAAGGTGAAATTTTGGTTTCTTTGTTATTATTAGATTATTTCTTTTCTGATAGCTTTGTTGTGAAATCTTTCTGATTGGTTGGTTGAAATATGGCACTGTGGCCTGGTGATTCTGATTATCTTTCTATTTTAAGACATAGTGAAATTTTGGTCCTCTAATTGTTATTTTTTATCACCACATATACATTTTTATTTCTATCACCACATATACATTAATTTCTGTATCGAGGTACCATTTGAAGAATAGAGTGTAAAGACATTCGGTAGAAAATTTCAACAGTCTTGTAAGAAATAAATCCAACACATAGATTTTTATACATATCTATATATGCAATCTAGTTCAAAAAAGGAAAGAACAAGCCATTCTTCAACAAATTACTAAGCTTCTGTCACGAGTGAGAAAGTGAGTGACAATATATTTCTTTTAAAAACTCATAATGACCTTACCAGTTTTTACTTGTTTTTTTTAGGTTCACCCATGGGCCACTCAAAGTAGGTTACTGAGTGAGATTGCTCTGAAGAAGAACGTTCATATTATGATATGCAAGATAGATATTGGTTGACTCTGGACTTGAAGAGATAAAAATTCTAGCGATCAAGGAAGCATCCACTAGGTAGCCTGTTTCACAATGTAACAGTTCTGTGAAAGAAACTGAGTGAAATTTGCTTTGTGTGAAAGGAACATGAAGAGAACGGGGATAGTTTGCCACTAAGAACATGGCCTGGTGGAGGGTCCTAGATGTGAAGTCTAAGCTGATGTGATGGAGAAATGTATCTTGTTAGGACATTTGCCATAGCAGTGGCGGGTACTAGTCCTGAAGAGGTCTGGGCTGATGGGGTGAAAGACTGTAACTCATTAGAAAATTTCTCATATTAATAAATAGTAGATAGGTTTTTGCCTATGGCCCAAGTGACACTCCTTCCTGGTTTTTTGAAAAGGAGTAGAGGTGTATCCCTTGTTCACTGTTTAGGATTGGGTTTCATGTTCCTTTTAAAGTTTTCTCATTCTTTTTTCACTCGCAGTAACCTCTTGCGTCTAAGTGGCATTATTGCTTTGTTTGGGGTGAAGTGATTAAAAAAATAGCAAGTAGTGACAGGCTAGCAACATTTCATCTGTGAGATAAGAGTTGCAGGGGGAGAATAGTTCATCACCCACAAGTCCGCGTAAACACTTTTAAATCCTGTGAATGCTGGACAGTGAATATGAGACAGTACCAGTACCATTGGCGGCCTGTAGTTTTAATAGGCTTGACCTTGGCCTATGGGCATGTGACGAAGTGGCAGGAATGTTCACTTTCTGACCATGGGACCCAGGTTTGAATCTCACTAGATTGGTCTGGAGGAGGTGATACCATCATGCAGCACCTTTGAAAATTGCCTGAAAAAGCATACCACTGGTTGACACAAGCTTTGTTAGTGAAATTGGGTAGATGGAAACCTTGAGAGCTGTCAGTCATAGTGCTAGCATGAAGTCACAAGTCAACGTGACCGAGTGTTCAGATTGTTGATCGCGCTAGATAACGTGTTCTCTCCCAGAAACTGTAACTAAGGACCACTAGACGGGTTCTGTGGGTGTTAAACTGATATGTCTCGTAAAGGGGTATATTTGAACGGGGTAGCGAAGTGGTTTTGGCTACTATAACCAAGTAGAATAGGGTAGCAGTAATCAACTGATATGCATCGTAGTCGCAGGTAAGAAGTGTAGATCAATGGCGTAGTCCAATGGGCATCATTATAGACTTAGCTCTCAGACTAAGGCTCTTCTTTCTCCTACACATCCGTCGATATTTATGACGGACACCAGCCAATCACACTCCAGTGAGGGGGAACACAGGTATATGCATATTCCATTATATCACGAACCAAAACAAACGTGCCTGAGCAGGCGTCGGCAATGGGGATTAGCTATCTGCCCTAGTAGACTGGCATCCTTGGTGGCTGCACCATTTACATTTTACATGAAATTGGCCTAGTACTCTGGTGGCAGGGATAACACTGATAGTGACTCCAGTGTCGACCAGGAATTTTTAATCATTATTTTGGTCTACTATATAGAATAAGCGACAATTCGAGGTTAGATCTGTACAGTTAGTCGTACTCGCTCACTGGTAGGCCCATTTTTTCAACTGGCTATTTACGAATGAGCAGAGTTGGGTACATTTTCTGCCATCTTTATCACATTTTTGATCATACCAACAGATTTAGTAGATTTGGGGTCTATCACAACTGAAGCTTCTTGTGAAGATATAGTGCGTGGATTTTCTGCATGAGCAGTGACGTTGATTTAAAAGAAGTTGTAGTGTTTCTTGGAGCAAAATTATTGATTCTTCCAGCTTCTCACAGTGACTATTCATTTCTTTCTTGTACCTAGGTGTCTGGACATTCAGTTGATGATCAATGTCAGCCAATTTGTCCAGTGAAGTATCGTCCGTATAAAAACTATCCCACTTGTTGGATATTGTGGCATGTAGAGGTTTTCTTACTTTGCCCGATTCAGCAGGAGTGAAAATAATCAGCAGGGTGCAACCAGTAGTCTTAACCGAGCCCTATTCAGCCTCTTTTCAATCTTCCTTTTCAGTGGCCTCTACCTTCAAGTCCAGCTCAAAGGGCGCCACACAACCCTTGCTGCAGAAGACAGAACAAGTCTTGGCAGCTTGACAGATTTCTCGTTCATCCCATGGGAACTGGCAGAGAAATCCCGCTTCGAGACCCCTTCCTAAGAAAACTATGCACAACCATTGCAGAAAAAAGGCAAGGCTTGTCCTAGCCGTTTCACACTCAGCTTTCTTGTTCCTCCCATGAGAACTAGTGGAGAAATTTATCTCAACAAAAACAGCTACTATACTCAAGAACTTTGTTAACCGGGACCCCTGCCCAAATACTACTATTTTACACGCTTTTTCAACCAGAAATAAAAGCTGTTGAACAGTTATTCTCAAGCTTTGGGTTTTTGTTCATTCCACTCACCTTGCTGAGCACAAATACACACACGCAACCAGGAAAAATTCCAACATCCTTCATCGTTATTGATATCTGTACTACTGAAGTTAACAGTTTATCAAGCCAGAGACAGCGTAGATTTGGCTTGAATAAATCGTTGCTGCTGATGCGACATCTCATGTGCTGTAATAATTGTGATAGGGTTCTGTCACCCAGATTAATATTATTGAACAAATCTTGGATCTTTTGTTCATCTGATCGGCCCATTTCTTTTAGAATGGCTGTCTTGGGCATACTGTATAGGTCTGTTTCTAATACTTCTTCCAACAAATCTGCTACTTCATTTACCATGTATGGTGGGAAAAGCTTGCACCATGCTTGAGAATTTAATTTTCTGTAAGTGAACACCACATGCTTGGAAGATGTCTTGTAATTGCAGAAACCAGTTTTTTGTATCTTTGGGGTTGAATGGCAGAAGGAATTAAGTTTGGTTTGTGTAGCATCGTTGCATAGTCATTTTTATTAATTTTCTTTTTCTTTGTTTGGTCTGTTGATTCAAAGAAGTTGTTACTGATGATTTATTCATGCAGGTTTGCTAGCACTTGTTCTACTTGAAGATAAAATGTTGCATTTTTATTTTTTTTCTTTGGTCAATTCACTCGTGCCAGGAGTCACCACTTGTTGCAGACTGGGTTCACCCATACGCGAGCCTATGAGAAATAGCTTTTGGATCAATGAAAACCTGTTATTCACAGCCGAATAAAAAGACAGCAGTGAGCCTATGCGAAATATAAAATGAGGAGAGAAAATTAAATTAACAAGAGAAGAGTGTCTGAAATTATGTGATAGGTTTCGTTTCTGTTCACCATGCCCAGCGTCGACGTTTTCACCAATATTACATTACCAATTATATTATCGGCTTTTAACTAAGCACGTGACACTTTTTTCCTTCAACAATCCAAGAAAGCTAAGTATTTCAAACTATCTCTCTTTTGAATGTATCAACCCTATCTCCCTTCCGTGATCAACGAGCACTGTTAACTTTGTTTTAAACATTTTTTTTTAAATATTATTTTTAATCTGTTGTATAAACATTTCCCCTTCATGAAAATTCTTTGAACCTATAGACTTTAAAGATTTCTGGTTTATTTTCCTGAAACGAGCTACTGACACAACTTCAAGCGTCAAATTCGTACATAAATTCCTTATATTGTTTTGTTACAATTACATGTGAGTCCTCTCGCTATTATTATCCTTCATTAATCTTCTTGGCGTGGGTAAACCAACGGTTCATTTTAAGCCCGAAGCTCCACGCCAGTATAAGTTTACTCGGATCGACTAGGATCTGACTATGGTCGTAAGGTGAAAAAAAATCCCGAAATATTAAGATAACAACAACAAAGATGGCGACAATAGTCCAAGAAGAAAGGAAGTAAATTTTATGGATAACTCATCCATAAAATTATATCCTTCCTTTCTTCTTCTTTTATTTATTTCTGTTCTATTTGTTCGTTCTCACAGACAGGTCGTCGTCCCCTTACGTCGTGCGAGCTAATAGGATTTTAGTTATTTCACATTTTTAGTCGGACTTTCAAATCTATTTATTTTTGCTTCCTTTGTTTATATCCACCTTCCACCCAGGCCATCTTCATTACTTTTCATATCACCTTCTCTTTATTTGTTCTTAAATTCTTTTTTTTTAATTTAACCAATCCAATTTCTAACGTTTTGTCTT
Organism: Acanthosepion pharaonis; assembly: GCA_903632075.3. Classification (NCBI taxonomy): domain Eukaryota; kingdom Metazoa; phylum Mollusca; class Cephalopoda; order Sepiida; family Sepiidae; genus Acanthosepion; species Acanthosepion pharaonis. Next base: position 823,061 of record CAHIKZ030002190.1, read on the forward strand.
GTCTCTCCTCGGTGTCTTTATTCTCAAACCCAATAAACATTCTCCTTCGGGAAATATAGTCCAAAAATAAGCGCGTCAAAGATCGTCCTCCTTCGCCAACCTTTCCAGCCTTGGTTGTATCGTCCCTTCTATCGTAACACGCATTTTCTACTCCGATATATCCCTTGTTTTCATACCAATTACGACAGAACTATGGACGGATACCTTGAGACATAAACTCTAATACATGTCAGCTGCGGACGTGGCAGTAACTAACCAGTAATGTACCATTTAGATCTCTGTGACCATTGAGAGAATTGCCCACGGCGATTGGTGTGCGTTCCGATAATAATTATTTAATCTGCCCAGATAATCCTTAGTGACTAACTGGTTAGGCATAACTCTAAAGTCCTTGTCTGAAGAATCTCATTCTTGCTAAATAATCCCTTGGTATATTAAAACGTATGCTTATTGAAGCAACGAGCGCAGTAAATATTTTAATATAAACTAATCTAATAAGACACTTACTCTTAAAATCATACACACGCCATCACAAATATATGTGTATGTATCTCTATATATAAAAGGAGAGAAGTAGAAATTCGGCCTGTATACATATCAGAAGGATTTTTGATCAAAATGTATTACTTTTTCACCTTGCAACATAAATGACATGAGGAAAGATATGCTGAATATTAATAACTAGCAGCAAGGCCCAGCGTTGCCCGTGCTTGATTCAAAAATTGTACGACTCATACAGCAATCGCTATCGCTCGACTTAAAATATTTTTGCCCATCCTTGCCTTTAAAGGAGTTCCCTTTGCTGTGCTGATGTTGCTACATGCCTTACTTCTTGCCTATCTCACACTGCAAATTTTTTCTAAGCTCTATACTAAACATTAAATCTGTTATGAAAAAAGAACTAAAAATGAACACAAAACGATCAGCTTTAAAAAAAGGACTCGTAACTGGAAAAAACGAATGAAAAAAGAATGTTAACAACAAATACTTTTTCATACCCAACCCAGTTCTGTGGAATCAGAATCAACGTTGAGTTTAAGCAAGCAAATGAGCCAATTGGAGTAAAGTGCCATGCAGATTTAAATTTTTCCCCACTTGTGATGAATGCAGCTATCAATTTTTTTTTTTTTTGCATGTTAGCATGCTAGTTAACATTCGTGTCAGTCAGCTGTTTGCTCTCTCGCTGGCCAATAGAATCTTTCTGCCTATTCGTGGCAGCCAGCTATTGGCTCTCACTCTGGCCAGTACAAAATGGCCGCAAACTACATATAAACTGCCATAGAAGCATGAAAAAATTTATTATTTCCACTATCGATGGGAGTTGGGAAATGCAAAGTCGGTCTTGGCCTTCCCGCTTACTTAGAGCATGTGCATGTAAATTTTGGTGCAAATCCGTCGAAAATTGCGACTGTGCATTTGTTACACACACACACATCCTGCCTTTTATAGATAGAGATATTGATTTACAGAAACAAAATAATGACGTAAGAATGTCATTTTTTGACGTTAAAAATACGTCAAAAACGACATTATTACGTCATTATTTTTGCACCAACCTAATACAACAATGAACTTAAGCAAATTTATTGACAGTGGATTTGAATGCAGTGTTAAGGTATAGATATTGATAGAGTTCTCGTTTTACTTAGCTGCATGATGATTTGTCTTCAGTGGGTCAAAATTTTCAGTGTTCTACTGGTGGTGTTATAAATCAAGCTCAGGTTTAATAGTTTGTTGCTTCAAGCGTGATTAGTTTGTGAGTTGCATGAAGATGTTGTTTGACTTCGTATTCCATGTCAAATTTCTATGGTGCAGTAATTCATATGTATCCATCAATTGTCTGCAAGATGATTTCTTGGTCTGATCATAAAGATGGCAACAGCATCATGTGTCTGTGTGTGTGTGTGTGTGTGTCTATTTTTTTTCTTCTTTTTTGCTGTCTGGGCCTGTACCTTAAATAACCATGGGTAGGCTCCCAGATAAGATTTTGGATTTAAGCAGGAAGGTATTTCAGACACCAATATCTTTAAGCATGCTCATTGATCCATACTGACCAAGTATGGACCAATGAGCGTGTTTAAAGATATTGGTGTCTGTTGCCATGTGGGTGTTGTGTAAGTGTTTGCGTATGTAGGCAGATATCTTTCCCACATAGCCACAAGAACTTCTTCCCTTTTTTTTAGCCTAATATAACAGCACACACTAAGTCTCTACCTTGAGTGGCTTTTGGGCCTTGTACTGGGTGAACATTAGTGCATATATAAATTATGAAAACAATTATTAGTTTGTGAATTTGTAAACAATTACTAAATTATTAAGATAAGTGAACTCCCAATTATTTACCATTTTATAAAACCATTCAAATAAACAATGTAATAAATAAATAGTATTTATTATTTTTGTTGTCAATTCTCAAGAACAAACAAAATGTATACATTCATTTTCATCACATGTTCAAGTTTTATTAAAATCTTTTTTTAAAATAATAATTTCCATGGAGTGAAGGTAGTTAAAATAATAGTGGTATCAAGAGAAAAAACATCCTTTTGATACAATGTTTTATTGCGGGCATGAAAGTTAAAGTTTGCCAAAAATTTATATAATAAAAAAAAGGAAGTATTATATAAAAATAGTTAAAGGGTAATTAAAAAAATAATGCAATAGACTAGATTTGTTTATTATACTTTCTTTTGAGGGGAGTGTTTGTTAAAAGAAGAAAGTTATTAACACATTCTTTAAATAAAAACACTGCTATAATAAAGCCAGATGGTTAATAAAAAATGGCTTGAATAAAATTTGATATGGAAAACTTTGTATATGTAAAGCTCAAGCTGATGTTGTAAAAGACCTGCCAAAAATAAAGCCTGACAGTTTTCATGTAGTTTGCGGGCATTTTCTACTCGCCAGAGTGAGATCCTATAGCTGGCTGCCACAAATAGGCAGGAAGATTCTATTGGCCAGTTTGAGAGCCAACAGCTGACTGACATGAATGCAAAAAAAAAAAACTGATATTCATCACAAGTGGGAAAAATTTAAATCTGCATGGCACTTTACTCCAATTGGCTCATTCACTTGCTTAAACTCAACGTTGATTCTGATTCCGCAGAACTGGGTTGGGTGTGAAAAAGTATTTGTTGTTAACATTCTTTTCTCATTCGGTTTTTCCAGTTACGAGTCCTTTTTTAAAGCTGATTGTTTTGTGTTCATTTTGTTTAGTTCTTTTTTCATAACAGATTTAATGTTTAGTATAGAGCTTAGAAAAAATTTGCAGTGTGAGATAGGCAAGAAGTAAGACATGTAGCAACATCAGCACGGCAAAGGGCATTCCTTTAAAGGCAAGGAAGGGCAAAAATATTTTAAGTCAAATGATAGCAATTGCTGTATGAGTCGTACGATTTTTGAATCAAGCATGGGTAACACCGGGCCATGCTGCTAGTATAGTTATAAAATTGGGTTTTAAAATTTGTAACAAAATAAGGCTCAAGTTTTATTGTATAAAAACTCACCTAAATAAAGTTTGTTTACAGGCATAGTTTAAAAAGATATATTTTTGTGTTTTGACTAATGAGGAAAGTAAGGTATGGCTATGTAAATTTCAAATTTTGAATTGAATGGAGTGAATTGTTGTTATTTAAGAAGTTGGGTTGGTCTAAGAACTGGGGTGAATGGCAGAATGAAAAACTAAGTCAATGGCATCTAAAAGGAAGAAACAGAAGAAAAAAAAAACACAAAGATTTACAAAATTTGAGGTATTAACCATGGGTTTGAACTTTTATGAAAACATGAGATTTATTTCAATTTTGAATTTCAGTTTAAAAATTGAACTATTGCCTAAAATACCCAGTGATACTTGTGAATGTGCTATCCTTCTCAATGATTTTCGACAGTTAAGTGAATGTTTTGTTGAAAACTATAAATGTTTTTTTATTTGTCTAAGAAGATTGTAATTTAGAACTTGTTATCTTGCCTAAGCGTGGCGCATAAAGGAAAATTTTAGGCTAAAACTTGTTTTATAAAATTTGCATTCTATTATTATGTCATTATTAATAAATTTAAATTTCTTTCAAATTTCCCATTGGAGTAAGCAGAAACTTGTTTCTTTTTTTTTTTGTATCCTTCACAATAGTTAGGATAAGAGAACGTTCCCTTTTTTCACCTTACAAAAATCTTTTGACACGTTACCAAAAAAGGTAACAAGACACACTTTCACCATAATGCAAATTCAAGCGCTAATTAATTTATTTCCGATCCGTTGTTTTTACTTAATTAGTAAAATGTGTAAATACAATGAGAAAAAAAAATTAAAAGTAAACAAAAAACGGGACAATAAGTTGTAGAAATTTAACGTCTAAAAAAGCATAAATTCTTAAAAAACCAAAAAATGCCATTGTTGAGCAATTGTCGTTTAAAATTTTAATCAGAGAAAATAATCAAAATAAAAATTTAAGATGTCCTTCTCTTTTCACTGCTTTAAACTGAAATCCTCAGTCTTCCTTCTTTTACGACTGGAACTCGTTTTTCCAAGAACAATCTGGTTCACTGTAAATAAACTTGAGAAAAAAAGAAAAAAAAACAAACCCCGAAATAGGGAGGCCTTTTTTAATAGGACACCGGTTACTTCCTGTTTCTTTCCTTAACCAAACAAGGCTTTATTATCGGAACGTTTTACGGTAAATTGTTTTTTTTTTTAATGTATTTTAATTTTGAATGTCTATATTAATGCAATTAAAAAGTATCTATGCATTATTTTAAAAAAATAATCTGTATAAATCGCAAAACGAATCCTGTTGTCGAGCCGGACATTGACCAAAAATGTAACCGCTCTCTTGGGCTTCTTGTCTAACAAAACATCACAAATTCTTGAACGTTAAGAAGAATTATGCAAACTTAAATTTGTTTATTTATAATTTAAGGTTGATTTTTTTTTTCTTTTTAAGAATTTTACGTTTTACTATTTTAAACTTAAGCAATTGCGTTCTGGAAAACAGTTTTTTTAAATATTTAAAGAAAATAACGAAAAAAAAGCGATTGTGTTGAGAACAAAAATTGAATATATTTTTCCAGTAATTTTGCATGTAATTTTTTTGCATTATTTACTTCTGCTGTAAGTATTGACAAGGTAAATTTGCTTTTTAACACCCGCGCGAAATAACTCTTAAAATTTTCCCCAAATTGTCATAATTCCGTGTAAATGTACATGCTGAACTCGAATTAACAATTAAATTATGAAGAAACCTACCGTTTTGGAGTTATCGGCAAGAAAAAAAGCGAACTTCTTGTTTGTAATTCGTCTTCCATTCAAGCATTGTTTTAATACATTCTGCCCGGACTACTATTCAAGATTTCCGGTGGCGCAATCAAAAAATTTAGCCTAATTACTTCTTTTACAGTTATATCTGTTTTTGAAATCACTACGCATTATCGTATTTTTTTTTTCTTTTGGTAAATGTAGTATTATTTATAACAGGAAAGTTTAAAAAAAAAAAAACAAATTAAATACAATAAAACCTTTTTTTCTGTGTAGAATATCAATGACAAATTAAAAGAAAATAAATAATAAAAATAAAGCATTTTTTATATTTTAAAATTGAAAATAAAACAAAAATTAATGCACAAACTTGTTAAAGTAGAAGGGTTGATTGTATTATTTCATTTTTTTTTTTAAATTTGTCCCCTTTTCTACAAAGAAGCCAAACACAACCCCTAACCGTCACACCTAACTGTGTAAAGTTAACTCGGTTTATTGTATTATTTCATTTTTTTTTAATTTGTCCCCTTTTCTACACAGAAAGAAAACCAACCAAACCCCTCCTAACCCTAACACCTAACCCTAAACTTAAGCCATAAACATAACACTTTGTAAAGAGCATGATTATGTACAAAATAAAATTATAAAAAGCAAAAAAATGCTAGAAACAAAATAAGGGTTTACTGTATTATTTAATATGTTTATTTTTTCAATTTATCCACTTTTAATTTTAAAAAAAGCATGATTCTGCAGACTTTTATTGTATTATTTATTTTGTTCTTTTAATTTGTCATTGCTATTCAATATGGAAAAAAGGTTCTATTGTATGATTTAATTTGTTTTTGTTATAAATAAAACTTCACTTACCAAAAAAAAAAAAAATTACTTTTCTTTACGGTAGTGCGTAGTGATTTTCTGCACCGAAAGTCTGTAAAAGAAGTAAATAGACCAAAATCCACCAGAAGTACTACGCAGTAAATCAGTGTTCATGATGGCAGTAATGGGGGACAAATTACCAACAAGAAGTCCGATTTTTTTCTTGTCGATAAATCCAAAACAGTAAAGTTTCTTCATAATTTAATTGTTAATTCGAGTTCAGCATGTACATTTACACAGAATTATGACGATTTGGGAAAATTTTAAGAGTAATTTAGTATGGGTGTTAAATAGCAAATTTACCATTGACAACACACACGCACACACAGGTTAGTTTTTAATTTTCTATGTACGAGGAAATAGATATTTCCAGGAATTTTTTTTTTTTAAACACATCTTATAGAACAAAAAGAAAAATCAGTAAACATCAAATAGATCAGCTGTATGTAATACTGGTATTGAAATGTTACCATTATAACTTACCATATTATGCATTATGCGAGTCTCGATAAGTAGTGAAAATTAGTAAAGGCTATTAACCGAGAACGTGCATTGTGGAAACGCTAGCTGGAAATAAATATAGAATGAATCGAAGGTGACAGTTTCTTAAAATATTGTAGTTTATTCATTTTTAGTTTTTGCCATCCAAAACAAATTTTGCATTCCAAATACTGAATTAGCTCCCTTATATTTCAGTGTGCATTTTTTATTCCTTGTAGCAGTTTTTTTTTTTTTTTTACTAATGTTCAACCAATACAAGGCTCAAGAGTTACTCAAGGTAGAGGGTTACTGTTTAGTGTTATATTAGCTTAGGGAAGTACAAATGTTAGGAGTTTGGAGCTGAAGAAGACTTTCAGAAGGAACCAGAAACCCAATCCCAGACAGGAAACAAGAGATAAAACTTTACTCCTGTTCAAAAGATGGGAAGAGTGTGAGCCGAATAAAAGGTGTATCTATCTACTCCTACTTAGGGAAGAGAGAAAAAAATGATAGAATTAAATGAATAGTGAATAAATATTCAGAGTTCAGGTCCTGACGTTAGGAGTACAGAGATGAAGTAGACTTTAGAAGTTAAAGGAAACCGAATCCTAAACAGGAACCAAGAAGAATATGATTACATATGTGCTGAGGAAAAAAACTGGTTTGTTTGACCCAATGGCAGTTGGCAAGGAAGGGATGACTCATATTTTGATGAAAAGAGAGGTTATTCAGAAAGATCAGAAAGATCTCTTTCACTGCACAAGCATGTAGAATTACACATAAATGTAAGTATTTTGGAAATTTTTAATGCGAACTGAGCATGGGTGTTACACTGCAAATTAACCAATATTTCTAATAAAAAACAAATATAAGCTGAATTTCCTATGGTTTATCTCCTGTATATCTTTAATTATTTTTTTTAATCATTTTACACCAAGCACAACGGATATGGTTTCACTGGATGTATGCTTGACCTCATCCAATCATTCTTAACAAATCGCATAATGAAAGTAGTGTTGACTAGCTGCCTTTCTAGATCATTTCTCATTAATGCAGGGGGGGCACTCAATCTCTATTTGTGGACCTACATTGTTTCTTGTCTTCAGCAACGACCTTCAAGATGTTATCATTTCCCAACTAGGTATTTATGCTGATGACATAACTATTTACTCCTGTTTTAACAGTAAGTCTGATAGGTCTGACAAAGTAAAATTGGTAAAAATAACCCACAATCAATTGTTAACTGGGGCAAGGAATGGTTTGTAAATTTTAATGCCTCCAAAATGAAACTACTATCACCAGAGAGAAATTCTTTGCCTGCCATGAACATGGCTCATGCTAACTCCCAGGAGATATAGTTGAGTGATTATATTGAATCAGTTGCAAGGAATGTTGGAATCTACTATTCATCCGTGCATTGAATATTGCTGCCATATCTGGTTTGGTATTCCTGCTATATATCTTGAGATTCTCGATTAAATCTAAAGAAGGGTTTGTAATGTTATTGGTCCTGACCTGGCATCTCAGCTTTAGTCACTTTCCTACCACCTTGTAGTGGCCTTTCTATAAATATTTTCATGGCAGTTGTTCTAAGGAGCTTTCCTACTTGGTACCTCAAATGCAGGAATTAAAAGCATCCTACTAGATTGGCAGTTAGGTCTCATCATTTTACTTTTGAATTAGATGTAACCATAAGTTCTATTCTAATAGTTGCTTTTCTTGCACTTCTCATCTTCTGTTTTTTTCCCTCCTTGCCACCTAAAATCTTCTAGAATTTAAATGCAATGTCAATCATAATCTTCTGAATCCTGTTCTTTTTTAATCTCCTTTCTCCTCAAATCATCTCATTCTCTTTCACTCCCTTTAACTCCTGTGCATTAGTGGCATTATTACCTTGCTTTGAATGAAGTCATGTATTTCCTTGATGTTGAGGACGTGCAGGTGGTGTAATGGATAGCAGCTTGAGGTGAAAAATAGGAGAGCCAAGTTCAAATTCCAGTTGGTTTCATTACATTCACTTATGTGCAAATACCTTTGGGGAAGTTATGAATCATCTCCCCCCCCCAGCTATGGGTTAAACATTAGGACTTGTATCTGACAAGAATCTTTGTTATTCTCAAAAAATAAATACAATATTCACTTGCAAAAACAATGACAAAAAAAAATTATTATTCTTCTATTCTTACAATGCAAAACATGTTTTGGCTCTAACACAAATTGTTGATAATCTAACACTTTCGCCCCAGCCCCTCAACCTCCAGCGTCTTACTCCCGAGGTTGAGGTGTCTACTTGGTCCTAACCAAACTTAAGGCAGTGGCCATAGGTCCTCTGAGCTTCCGTAGATTATTCGACCGGTCCACTTTATCCTTCTTCCTGCCCACGTTGTGTTTGGTTTGATCTAGAAAGCAGAAGTGATGTCCATCCATTCACGGTCGACTGAAGATGTAGACATGGCTGGGGAGTCTGTGCTAAGAAATTTAGAATGCAGCAAAAAAGAATTAATATCTGCAGAAAGCCGGACAAACATCGATTCAATGGTTGAATTGGTAATGTCTTTTATATAGCAGAAAAGAATAGTAGAGAAGAGAAACAGGTTACAGAAAAGAAAAGTAAAAGTAAAAAAAAAAACTCATACACTGAATTCTAGACAGAGAGTGTATGTGATTAGCTTGTTAAATCGTCTCAGAACGATATATGACTCTTGCGATGGAGGGATAAAGATTTCTGTGCGGGGCTTAAAGTTATAGTGGCGTTCCTCCTCCCAACGCTCTTCTCTCTTCAAGAATTTTCTCCCGTCTGTCTTTTTCAGCATAACTACGCATTTATATAGATAAACCCGACTGGCTATAACTGACCCTTGGCCCTACTACTTCGCACGCAATTATCACGGGGTTCTGGCTGCTTCAACCAAAATCATGTGAATTCCCAAGTTCCTTCTAGCTTACTCAGCTCTATTTCAATTTTTAATCGTTAAAAATTATTTCAACCATTTCCATTGTATTCTGATGACCCAGATTCAATGGGTACAACTTCTGCCCTAGATCAAATTTCCCCATCAGTAAACAAAATGCTCTGATTTAATTTTGCTATTCAAATTTACTCCAATTTCATTAAAAAAAAAATATACGTGTGTGTGTGTGTTTCCCAGACTCTCTATCTGTCACAATAAGCCAAAAAGAAAAAAAGAGAAATCCATCAATCCATTAATAAAAAGTCCTTAATGTTGACAGTGTTGGTGATTTTAGCATGATTTAAATGTAATGATGTTCAAGGCACAAAAGCCACTCAAGGTAGAGCATTACAGTATAATAGGAACAGTTTATAGGGATATGTAAGGAAAGTAACAGTTGACTGTTGACTTGAAATGGTTAAGATTGTAGTAATCAAGTAAGCATCCTCTTGGGAGTCAATTCCACAAAGCAGCAGTTTGTGACAAGAAGCTGCTTGAGTGGAACTTACATCTCACTTGTTATTACTTTGATATTGACATTAATAGCACAAACTATTTTTCTCTTTAAGCAGAACTATTAATGGATCCATGAGTAGTAAAATGGAAAAAGATGAATTTTTCTTTGTCATTCAGTATTTTAGCTATGTTATGAGATTCTGATACTTTAATATTTTCAAGAGTAAAAATATACTGGGAATACTGGGACATTGTATATACAACCGTGTAGGTTATTCTGTTTAATTCTATATCTTGTTTGCTCTTTTCATATCTTTGAAAGGAACTTCGTTTTATTGAATTCTTTTTTTAGCTTCTTTCTTGGTTAATCTGTCAGTTTGTTTCCTACATTTGTAACAATCAATCAGCTAAGGTCAATTGCAGTTAGGATCAAAGATTCATTTCAAATGCCATGATCCTTTCATTATCTGCATAGTATGTGCCATTCAGTGCTGGGGCTATATTCAGAGTTTCCCATCTACTAGACTGGTTACCAGCCAATCTGTCATACTATTTAACCCGTAGATGGGGAGATTCATACCCTTCCCAAGGATATTTGCATGGAAGAGAATTAAATGAAACTCAACTGAGACATGAACCCATCTGTTTGATTTTGCATTCTGAGCCACTATGCATTACAGCACCCACTCACCCCATTTGTAACAATTATTTTTTTAAATATTTTTTTTTATATAAAAAATTCCTTTATAACAAATTTTTTTTATATTTTTTAATTTCAGGTTTTAAGAAATCTTTTTCAGAATTTTGTTTCGCTTGAAGTGAAAACCAACAACCTATGGACAATTTTGCTTGCAAATATTTCAAAATTCATGTCTGCAATCATGAATTTTCTCAGTGACGTTTGTGGAGAATCATTTACTACAAAATCGCTTCCACACGATGCTGAAAATGAATATGAATTGCTCACCACAACTCAGAATTCTGCTGTAAAAGTACCTGGTTCAAAAACTGTTTATCAATGTAACGTGTGTAATAAGATTTTCCCACAGGTAACCGACCTCAAAAGGCACATGAGATCACATACTGGGGAAACTCCTTTTCAGTGTGAAATGTGTAAAAAATCTTTTTCTTTAAAAGGTAATCTAAAAAGACATATGAGATCCCATTCTGGAGAGACTCCATTTCAATGTGAAGTCTGTAGAAAGTTTTTCTCAGTAAATGGTAACTTACAACGACATATGAGAATACATGCAAGTGAGAGTGCCTTTCCATGTGAAATGTGTGATAAATCTTTTGCTCGCAACAGACACCTTAGAAAACACATGAAAACTCATAATGTAGAAACTTCCTTTAATTGTCAGGTCTGTGGAAAAGTTTTATCACGCAAAGACCACTTACAAGAACATGTAAGGACACATACAGGTGAAACACCATATCAATGTGAACTGTGTAACAAATCTTTTGCTCTAAATATTGCCTTAAAAGTGCATATGAAAAGACATACTGGAGAGACTCCTTTTAAGTGTCAAGTGTGCGACAAGGCTTTCTTTAATAAGTTTCACTTAAGAAGGCATATAAAAATTCATACTGAAAATAACAGTTGTAAAGTTTGTGGAAAGGAATTCTCTTGTAAACGTGACTTGAATTCTCATATGACGAAACATAGTAGTGATGTGTTCATTTGTGAAGTTTGTGATAGATCTTTCCGTTTGAAGGCTTCTTTAAAAAAACACATGAAAGCACATCAGTAAATGAATCTACTTACTTGAAATGTACATTATCCAAATATTTTATTTTATGTAACTTGCAAAAACCAAAGCATTTTTCTGAATCTACAAATTTATTCAAACTTGTATTTTCCTCATTGTCTTGAAGTAAAATCAGATTATATAATAGCAAGTGATCATTTTTTTTCAGTTGAAAAGCAAAACACAATTTGCTGTCCTATGGTTGATAGCCATCCTTCTGTTAGTTGGACAAAGAATTGGGAGAGAAAGATAGATGGAACAATGGATGAGGCTTCCTTATTTCAAATCATTGAGCAAGGTTGTTTGTTTCAAACCTGACCACCTCCAATCACACAATATGGCAGGGAAGCAAATCCTGAATGTGAATCAATATTGTTTTTTTCTTTGGTCATGCTACATTTCAGAATATTTTACATTATCGAGTGGAAAAAGGAGAACATTATCCCCTCTGAAATTATCATATTAAAAACACAGGAAACAAAAGATAAACACTGACTCTTGATTAAAAGGCAGGGAAGGAGTGTGAAACAGCTTATAAACTCTTTGTGGGTTAGTTAAATCTGAAACATACAACAACAACAAATTTTCCAGATACAAGTTCGGCTGTTCAACCCATAGCTAAAAGGAGAGACAGACTCATACTATCACAATAGAATCAATAGCATTCACAGATCTCAAGTCACATGCAAGAAACAAGGACAACTGAAAAATCGATCAATCAATTAATCAATAAACCCTGACCATATATGAAAGAATGCTGAAAGTTCTCAGTTTGGACCAGCTTCCAAAAATCTGATCAATTCTGGTTGGGCTGAGGACTTTCCAGCACCACCTTGTGCATCTACCATCCAAAAGTTATGAAAACACTCTAATTCTTTTAAAATATTTAGTAGAATTTGTTTAAAAATGGGCCCAGAGTTTTATAAAATAATTATCCATACTATATCTTAAAAAGAAAATTTCTGTTTCTTCCAGGGTTAACACAGGATGTGCAGTCGGTGTAATAGAAAGCAGCTTGGAGTCATAAATTGGAGAACTGGGTTCAAATTCAACTTGGCTTCATTACATTCACTTATGCGCAAAATACTCTTGGGAAAGGTTTAAATCCATGTACCTCTTAGCTATGGGTTAAATAGTTGTACATGTATCAGGAAAAAATAATTGTTATTCTCAAAAAATTGTCAATGAAATATTCCCTTGCGAAAAAAAAAGAATTATTCTTATAATCTAAAATGTTTTAGTTGTAAATAATTCCCAAAGTGTTGGCAAACTATCAACTCACAGAGTTAACGAAACTTAAACAATTGTTCCTCGGCTTATTGACCTTGGTCCACTCTTGTATGAAATTTCTTGTGAACTTTTGAAGATATTGTACTCTGGACCCGTTTTTAAACAAATTCTACTAAATATTTTAAAGGAATTATTTGGATGACAGATGCACAAGATGGTGCTGGAAAGTTCTCAGCACAACCAAAAGATTTTGGGAGCTGGTTCAAACTGAGAACTTTCAGCACTTGCTCATATATGTGGTCAGGGTTTATTGATTAATTGATTGATTTTTCAGTTGTCCTTGTTTCTTGCATGTGACTTTCTTATTGAAATCTGCAAATTGTGTTGATTCTATTGCGATAGTATAAGTCTGTCTGCAATGTGTTAAATAGCGGAACTTGTATCTGGAAAATTCATTGTTGTTGTAAATATGTTTTAGATTTAACTAACCCACAAAGAGTTTATAAGCTGTTTCACACTACTTCCCTGCCTTTTAATCAAGAGTCAGTGTTTATCTTTTGTTTCCTGTTTAGGATTGGGTTTCTGGTTTTTAACCACTTGCATCTTAGTGGTATTATCGCCTTGCTTGGGGTGAAATGAATAGAAAAAAAGAGTCCAATTTATTAAGGTGGACAAAAGTTATGCAACACCATAATGTCTGAATAAATCATGGAGAAATGACGGTCACTTGTCACAGCTGGGGGCTTCAAGCAGTTCACTGGAAAAAGTGGCCTTGCCATTTCATCTTCAAGGGAGGGGCTTTCCTATTATTTTCTACATGGTTTTTAATTAGAGTAGTTGCTTACCCAAGGTGAGAGAGCCCTATTTACTCTGCTATTTAACCTGTAGTTTTACAGAGAAGAAACAGGTTCTTTGCTTTCTCGAATGTATTAGTGCAAAAGTGAACTGGTCCCACCAATACTACTTTCTGTGCAGATAAATTACTCCTCTACATGCTAATCTCTTTCTTTATACTCTAACATAAAGAAAGAGATTCTATCACAATAGAATCAATAGCATTCACAGATCCCAATAAGAAAGTCACATGCAAGAAACAAGAACAACTGAAAAATCAATCAATTAATCAATAAACCATGACCACATATATGAGGGAGTGCTGAAAAATTCTCATTGTGAACTAGATCCCAAAATCTGATTAATTTTGGTTGAGCCCAAATTTATAAAAATGCCATAATTCTTTTAAAATATATAGTAGAATTTGTTTAAAAATTGGTCCAGAGTTTTATAAAATAATTGTCCATACAAAATCTTCAAAAGTTCAAGAAATTTTATGCAAGGGTGGACCAATGGCAATGAGCCAAGAAACAATTGTTTATGCTTTTTTAACACTGATTTGATTGACTGTTTATCTTTATGGTTTGTCAACCTTATGAGGGTTATTTAAAAAAAAAAAGATAATTTGGATTGTAAGAATAATTATTTTTTGCAAGAAAATATTGCATTAACATTTTTTAAGAATAACAATTACCCGTTCCTGACACACGTACAACTATTTAACCCATAGCTAGGGGGAGATAGATTTATAACTTTCCCAAAAGTATTTATGCATAAGTGAATGTAATGAAGCCAAGTGGAATTTGAACCCAGTTCTCCAATTTCTCATTCCAATGCAATCCATTACACCACCTGCACATCCTGTGTTAACCCTGGAAGACAGGACAATTTTCTTTTTCCTTTACAAATTATATGCAATCAGGGAAAAGTATCTCTTCTTGAAAAAATCAAATCTTATCAAAGTTATCTTGACTGTTTCAACTGATCTTTATTATTATAACATTTAAGATTTGAAAAGTTTTCCATGTGCTCATCAATGAAACTATTACTTCTGTCAATGAAATTGAACAGAAGTTATGTATTCAGCCATGCTTAATAGTATGAGACAGATTCATACTATCACAATAGAATCAATACTATTTGTAGATTTCAATAAGCAAGTCACATGCAAGAAACAAGAACAACTCATAAATGGAATGGTCTTATTTTTGGCTAAAATACATTGAATGTAGAAAATCTATCTCCAAATAGTTGTGTAAGAAATTCAGTCATCCAAGCAATAATAAAAATAAAAGAAAATGGGTATGTTTGTTTTATCAATCACTAGCAGTAGAGCCCGGCGTTGCCTGAGGATGTAACAGTAAGAGATAGATCAAGTATTGACCATCATAAAGACTGAAAAATAAAATTGACAAAGATTATTGTTTAAAGTTGACGGACACGCATGTCTTAATTAGATTTTTTTTTTTTTTTACGAATTGGTCAAACCCAAACAAAAACATTGTTTTCAATCGTTATGAGTTTACCGATGGAATAGAATTTTATTATAAACAATTGTCTTGTAAATGGAATTTTAAAGCATTCTGAATGTAAAAATAAAAAAAAGTGCAAGACAATAAGAAAGACAAAAAAAAAAAAGTGAAGTTTTGTTGAAATCGGTTGAAAATGTAGGAAACCGATCCCATATATAAACGAACACAGACACACACACACAAACAACCTGGGTTTTATAATAAGTATAACTCGATATGAGTTGTCCCCCTTTCATTCATTTCAGTGATGCTTCTTAATCGTGTTTTCCAATTGATTTCATGCAAAAACAATTGTGTTTTTCCAATTTTTGGCACTGTCAAAACCACCGCAAGGTAATTTTACGTAGTCCTGTGAAGTTTTGTTGAAATCGGTTGAAAAATGTAGGAAATCCGATCCAATATATAAACATACAGACACACACACACACACACACACAATCTGGGTTTTATAATAAGTATGATGTGCATTTACAAAACATATATACATAAATTCAAAGGGGTTAAATAGGAGTAAAAATTGTCTTTTGTTGAGTTAGTCTTTAGGTAGATGGTACACAGAAAATCTAAAATTTAGAAAAGACAAAATAGTTTGTCCACAGAAAAAAACTGTGGTTGAAAAGAAAACTTTTATCATTAGGGAAGATTTACTGACTGTTTTTATTTATCAGGGGGAGATAATAATGATTTTAGTGATACAAGTCTTACCAATTAACTCATAGCTGGACAGGGGATAAGTGATGAATTTATACATTTCCCAAAGGTATAAAAAATGTATTTTTTCTCATGTTCTCTCACACTCAGTACCAGTAACGGTAACCCCTTGTGTCTTAATGGCTTTATTGCCTTTCTTGGATTGAAAGAATTAAAAAACAACATAAACATGTGCAATTTTGGCAGTTTCACTTTTTGCATAACTTTTGATCACTTTTTGCTGTAAATTACCAACTCGATTGTCATTTGAACAAATAAACATAATATTGAACTATATAAGCACATGAGGTGAAATTTTGATAATTTTAATTTTTGCTGACCTTTGCTACATTCACACGGTCAAAATATGAAAATAAACTAAGTACACCAAAATGGCTAAAGAAGTGACTAAAAGTGCTTAGGACAATTGATGATATGGAGTTTTTGTCCTCGTTCACACCCACCAAATGGAAAAATGTAAGAACAATAAAAAAATTAAATAAAAAATTAATCAAATTTTCCTTGTCCGTCATATTTAACAAAAGATGTTCATTAATAATATGAATATTGTTAAATTGATCACTGTCTTCTTAAAGAGTTATTTATACTTTGTTTTTATTTACTAATGTCAAGTTTGAAACTGCTTATTCCATTGATAACTGCAAACTACTGATTTTTTTTTTTTTTCCCTGATTTATATATATATTTTTTTTTTTTTTTGGTCAAGCTAGCTCTGATATTCATAAGTCTATCACACCAACTATCACAGTCCTGCATCAAGATCGGAAAGTCATTACAGAGGCATATCTGGTCAATGTAGGTGGTTGTTGGGTATCCAGAGCAGTAGATCACTTGCAAGTTCTGGTTTTGCTCACCAGCAGATTGTAGAAATATCAGGGTTTGGTCCATAGAGCTGTGATTTAATTGGATGTTGTCGCTAAGAGATGTTAAGTATAGCTCTCAGCATCTGAGTGTAAGTTCCATTAAGGTCAGACTGTAGGGTTTTAGTTAATATCTAATTAGTGGCACTATACATTAGCACCACCGCTACAGTGACCACTTGAGGTTGTCTGGTAGATCAGATTTCCAGATTACATCCATTTTATACTTATCAATGAGGTAAGCATAGAAAATGTCCAACTTCAGTTATATGATTCCTGAAAGAAGAACAAAAAGTGATTTAAAAGCTTGGTACAGCTTTTTTTTATTCTAAAGATCATGTGGTTTCTTTAAATAAAAGATGTGCATACTTATGGATCTGTATTCACATTGAAATGTACTTGTCTAAAACCAAGAGGCCATAATGGCCAAAGGGGAGATAACCTTGCTACTACTTTATTATTGTTATTGTTTGCTATGAAAATATATCACTTATGTCTAGCGTAATTTCTCAAAAATAATACGCACCCCAACAAATGATCCAAAAATTAAGAAATATATCTATCCCTATGTATAATACGCATCTATAAATTTTGTCAAAAAAAAACAAAAAGTAATTACGAAGACATTTTGTTGACCTTGACATTTAAGGATAAAATCAAAACTAAGCAGCTAACATAATGCTGAAAATTACCATGTGGTTTCCTGATAAATAAAACATTTTATTTTACCACCAAAATGTTAAAACGTTCAAGTGAATGATAATTTGTTTAATGACAATTTAGATATCGATTTTGTAATAGAAAGTGTTGATGATGATGAAAATTAAAATTTCAATAAATTGCTAACTTGAAATTCTCTTTCGAAATTGGCCTTTTTATAGATTTTTTTATTTTTTTACCAAATAAAAAATGCGGTTATTGATGTTATAAAATAAAATAAGACATATCTCAGCTGATTTACAGGCAAAAATACTCAAGAGCGAACCCCGTCACAAAATGACCATTATCTTCGTTTACAAATGTTTCCGACACATGAGTTCCGGTCGAAAAATAAAATAATATTTAAAGTGTTCTATTTTTCGTCCAATAAAAATGCTTCCCTCCTAATTATACTCGCTTCGTTTTTCGAGCCTGTTAAGCCATAAAAAAAACGCTATAAAAGGGTACACAGAAGTTCAACAGGTGCCCGGGGTAGAGACCTGTCGCGGTCAGCAGCTGACAGCAGGGGAGCGTCAACCACCCTCAACATGTGTGAACTACTATGAGAGATCGACCTAGATCCGAAGCCGGCTTATGAACTTTACCACAAGGTAGCTGTCCCAAACCATCACGTTCTTGTTGAAATAAACCACGTAAATCTATTTCTGCTGTTGTCGTATTTCTTTCTTGCAACCATACGCTTGTCTATAACATTGATAAACATAAATTTATTGACAAAAAATGTTACAGTTTTTATTGTTGGATTTAAAATGAAAATTGGGATAGTATTTTTCTTATTTTAGAGAACAACAAGTTATGATAAATCAATAGCGAAAAAAATTTTTTTTTATTTAAACCTGTTCATAATACGCACGCCTACTATCACCTGTAATTTACAGTAAAAAAATGTGTATTATTTTTGAGAAATAGTACTTTCCTACCAACAAACTGAAATTATGACCTTCTTTCATTTACATTTCTCTTACCATAATTTTGAAAGAGTTTTTTTGTTGTTAAATTAAAAATAAAATATCTAGAAAATCTTGACAGATTAAGTCAGCCAAGTACTGACTGGTGAAGAAATCTTAAAAGCGTATTTTATACCTTTTCTCTTTAGAATTAATTTCTGATCATTTGTTATATATGGCAGGAATGCATATTTTAATCTCAGAAGATGAAGGAACTTGTGTCAGAATTGGCAATCATGTAATTCTGACTTCAGATATATTGTCTTCCAATAGCAAAAAAAAAAAAGAAGCGTTGTGCCAATTTGAGTGAAAACAAAAGGTTGAAATTAAATTCAAACTATTCGTGAAGAAAATGAATAGACAAAAAGTTGTAGTTTCAGTGCAATCATTCTTATATCATTTAGTACACATTGTTTTTTTGAATTTTGTTTGTCGTTTTGAATAATTTATTCATATACACATTGTGATCATGTTTTAATTCACACTGTTGGTCTCAATTCAAGGAATGACTGCTAAAAAAAAACATACTCATTATTTACATTATTCGGACTATTGTCTTCATCTTTGTCGCCATATTTATTACAACGTTTCGGCCTTTCAGTATCTGTTTATATTTCTGAGATGACGTATTAAGTACATTATTTACATTATTCGGATTATTGTCCTCATCTTTGTCGCCATATTTATTACAACGTTTCGGCCATTGTACGCTCCGGCCTTCTTTAGGTGGTTGGAATGTTGAACTTAACCCTTTATTTCGCTCACTGGGATAGACTGTTCTAGTTCTACGTGCCATGTTTAATGGATGTTTCAGTTATCAGTTATCTCCTGTTAATTTCCCTCTGAAAGTTCTCCACTGCCTTAACCGGGAATTGAACTCACACTAACTGACGCCTTTATCCACTGTGCTATGTGTCCTTGAGGAGCGTACAACGGCTGAAACGTTGTCATAAATATGGCGACAAAGATGAGGACAATAGTCTGAATAATGTAAATAATGTACATCTCAGAAATATAGGCAGATACTGAAAGGCCGAAACGCCTTGATTCTTATCAGAGATAAGAATATATTTTCTGACAAACGAGAGAACTGGAAAATATAAAAAGGAATTCCACCACCATTATTCTTTCCATGGTGCCATAAGGTCTGGGGGAAACCTTACAGTTTGTTCACTCCAACCTGTTTTCGTTACTTACAAACCCAGCTCCCACATCCCTGATTCTTATCAGAGATAAGAATGTTTTTTTCTGACCAATAGAAGGGCCGGGAAATTTGTACAACGATTTTGGAGGGAAAAGTCCCCGATCCATCGGAGCCTACCAAAACGCTATAAATTTGGAGAATCTTGCCTATTTGACAGTGAGAATTCTGCCCACCGTGTGTGAGGTCGACATTAGGGAGCTCCAGTCAACTTTTCAGTACCTCTTTCAACCAAAGAAGAACTACCTAAAGGCTGTCAAGAACGAACGTCGGTCCACAATTCAAGACCAATTTAAAGCTGCATCCCTTCACCACTTCTGACGAGCCCACTGGACTTCTGTCGTCGATCTACGAACTCACTCAACTGCAAGATTCCTATATCTACCAACAATTTTCCTACTCAAGAACTGTGAATGTTTCTATGAACCGTAACAATATTCTAATCGCTTAAAGAACTTTTTAAGCGCCCAGAGAAATATTTTATTTTTGAGCAAGCCTTTTTTTTCAGTTAAAGAACATTTTTTTTTCTTTTCCCTTTCTTTCTCTCCTAATTGTTCTTTTATCCCTTTACCCTTTTTTTTCTGTATATGTAAATAAACACTTTCTTCATTTATTGTTACACGCCGAGCAGGATTTTTTTCTTTATTCGTACGCGTCTAAAAGAAAGAATTTGTCCGCTCTAATCTTGCTGTTTTACTCGTGTTTTGTCGCAATTTTTTAAACCTCAACCCTTTGATGCTGGAAAGCCGGGACAAATTTCCTAGCACAACGTCTGAAACGTAATGATAGTAACAAAAACGAAGATTAAGATATTTAAGTCCCAATGTAAATAATGAAAACTCCTGATCCCAGAAATTCAGACAAAATTTAAGATTGTCGGCGAACATGACAGTGACACACAACTTTAAAATAACAATAACAGCATAAACAGATATTAATTAAAATGCAAAATTACACTTTCGCCCTCCCGCCGTTTCTTCCCGTCCATTCACCAATATTGCCCCCAAAAAAGTACGACATTCTAGCTAGAGACTGATATGTGGGCCTCATACAATGGATTATTTTAGCCGTTACATCATATAACACGTTTGTTGGTCCCGCATTAAACTATCCTTAATTTCTTGTCCTTATTTGAGGCAAATAATAAATGCAATGAATAATGCTTGAACTGAACATACACTACAACACTTTTTAAACAAAGCTGGTGATTTTCTCGAATTTGATATTAAATTAATTAACCAGTAAATTTTTAAGTTTACCTGACAAAATTGAAGGTATTTTTTACATTTTACAAACACTGATTTTTTGTTTCTTGAGATTTATATATTTTAATAAATAATTTTAAATATTATTATAATTTAACAATAACAAACAGAACTGCTGAATTACAGGAAACAATGGGTGTGCGAAAGTGTAATAGCGCCGATCTTTCTTTTATTAGAAGGCGAGAAAAAATAATTACAGATAAAGCTGGATATAATTCACAAGGTCTAAAAAGAAAGAAACGTTTCGAAACAAATTAGAATCTATATTTCAAATAAACTATCATTGGAGTCTATTTTTGATATGACACCGTCCACTTCCTGTTTCACTTTTCTTTTCTTTTTTTAGCGCTCTATCAAAAAAAGGATATTCTTTTTCGTAAAGGGACGTTTTACTTTTAAGGTAAAGTTGATAATCTTTTCACTTATTCGACTATTTTAAATAAATAAAACGAAAATTCTATTCTAGAAATTTCTGCTGTTCAAATGCAGGTAGGAGGTTGGGTTTTCGAAATAATTACTCCATTCGTAATTAATTATTAATTATTATTAAATAATCATGGCTTATTCAAAAAATAATTTTTAAAAAAAGGAAGCTTCAGATCTGTCAATCTAAAAAAAAAAAAAGTTAAAACCTGGAGATTTTGATCTCTAATACAAAAAAAAAAAAAAAAAAAGCAAAAGACAGAAATATTTCGAAGTAAAACTAAAACAAAAAAAAGTTCCAACATTAACTCAAAAAACATCATTTTTCGAATTTATTGTAGTTCAAACGGAGGTTTGATTTTGGACCAACATTCATTTCAGGACAATGTTTCACTTATAAACTATTATCGAAACAATAATGCGAAAAAAAAAACGTGAAGAAAATCTTTTCAGAAAACATGCAGACTGAATAGGGAGTATTTTCACTCGGCAGCTCCATTCTTGGAGAAAGATCAACAGTTTATTTGCATGGAGAATCTTGTAAAAAAATCTGGCAGACTCTGCGGATGACCAACGCTTAGCACTTGTCACATTAACTAACAGAACAGCTAACTAACAGAGTTACGAAAATATACGAACCTGGAGAACTGGATAAACAAACAGCTCAAAATCACGAATCTCCCGACAGTGCCGGGAAAGTTAACCGGTCTCTAAACCTTGGGTAGAAAACCTTTATGCCGCCCCCATCCCTTTTTGTTATTAGGGTAAAAAAAAATCAACAACCGCGGTCTATGTTGAAATACAGTGTAACCCGGATATAAGAGAGTTGTCGGGACCGGAGACGAAGTCTCTTATATCCGGGTTTGGTCTATTTTATATACACATTAACTAACACAGGCTCTAATTTGGGACCAGATAAAATCTCTCTTATATCCGGGTTACACTTTATGATGTCAAGGAAATATTAGGAGTTCACCGCATCATCGCTGTGAATAGGAACAAAGAAATCAATTTATTGGAATAAACAAACAAACAAGTGTTAGAAGTTGAGTTGCAAAGACTAAAAACGCAAACAGAAAAATATTTTAGGTACCTCCAAAAATTCACTACAAAAGGGGGATACATACATGATGAAAAAATATCAAAAAACATAATACAAATAAAATGTCAAAATTTTTGTGGCGTTATTAAAGATCAAAGGATTTTTCTTATGGAAAATTTGTTTTTTTTATTCTGTATAAAGTCCGGTGAATTTTGATTAAAAATTTTTTTTTTTTTTTTTTTTTTTTTAATTTACTATTTTGGGATAAAAGTGGGACCTTAAATTTATATAGAAGCCTTGATCATCTTTTTGCAGTGAAAAACAATGATTTGGAAATTCTTTAAAAAAATCACATATTTGTTGGATTTTAATTAAACTTCCAGGACATATTCTGAGATGAATGAAATCGTTTTGAAAACATTTCTATTTTTTAAAGAATCATTGTAAAATATATATATATATATATTAACCTCCTCCCATTTAATTTTTATGAAATTTCTAGTAATTCTTATTTACATTGCAAAATTTTTATATTTGTTATAGGATATGTCCTTGGGAAATTTAGATCATCAAAATTTTTTGGTCAAACAGGACCCCCAGTTATAGAAAATCTGCTCTGAATCATAAAATAAAAAAAATGCAATTAAAAACTAATGTATTTTTTATCAGAAAAGCTTTTACTTGCTTTTATGAATAAAACATATTACGGACACTATTGTCTTAATAAAAAAAAACATTTTCCCTGAATAATAAGTTTTTACAAGAATTGTATTTTTTTTTTAAATTTTTGACTAGAATAATTTATAAACTTTGAAATCTTTTAAAATTGTCTATTAATTTGTAGTGACTAAATAATGGCAAACTTGGACCTACATACCTGCAAAAAAAAAACCCAAAAAAACAAATGGAGTGTCCAAAGGACTTTTTTCCCTAGTCATCACTATTGTTTTAACGAGACTCTTTGGCAATGTTTATTGTTTCAAAAAGTAATGATTAGAATTGTAAAGTGAATTCATATATTTGTTTTTGTTCTTGCAAGTTCACAACAAAAAGATTAAACACGATAGATTGATTATTTAAAAGAAAGGTTTTATATTTATGTTTATTTATAATGCAATTAAAACTAATTCAATGCAATATTTATTATTTACGAATTTATAAAGATGTATGAAAACAATTTTTTATTCATAAATTTATAAACATTTACTAAATTATTAAAATATGGGAACCAACTATAAGGAAATCCTTATTATTTACCATTTTTTAAAGTTTGAATCAATTGGTAATTAGCTGATGATTTGCCAATCATTCCAATAAACATTATAATAGATAGTGTGAATAAACAATCTAATAAATAATGTTTATTATTTTTGTTGTCAATTCTCAAGAACAAGGAAAATATATAAATTCACTTTTTATATGTTTAAATTTTATTCCAATTCTAATCATTGCTTTTTAAAATAATAGACATTGCTGAGGAGTGAAGGTAGTTAAAATAATAGCAGTGTCAGTGGATAAATCATCTTTTTTACATTCTGGTGGCACAACTTCAGTCACTTTCCCTCCACTGTAATGTAGTCTCTCTGCCTTTTTGATAAATACTTTCATAATTGAACTTTCTGCTATGGTATCTAAACTTTATGAATTTAAGCATAGTGCTAGATTGGCAGCTAGGTCTCATCATTTTACAGTTGAAATGGCTCGATGCAACCGTAAGTTCTATGCTAACAGTTTCTTCGATCACACTTTTCATTTGTGGAACCCACTAGCTTCCCAGTCAACTTTGATCTTTAAAAATTTAAATGAAAATGTCTGTCATTATTTTTTTGTTTTCTTCTTCATTTAGTGTAGGTACTCTCCACGAGATCGCTAAAAAAAAAGAGCATAGCATGATGAAAAAGACGCCAAACTTGACGAAAACAGAATTTTATCGTCTAAATGTTTATTATTAATAAAGAGAAAAGGTCAAAGTATTTTTGGGGGTATTTTTTCCATTTTTTAATCGTTCCTAGCACGTCCGAAATTTTCGTTAAAAATCTAGTTTTTTTGAGTCAACAAAATTGACCATTTTTTCCATTTTAAAAAAAACTGGAAATCTGATTTTGAAATTTTTTAAATATCAATTATCATTTTTCAAAACTTATTTTAAGAAAATCAGAAATTATAATGTTTATTTAAAATATTTTGAACCAAACTTAACTTAGCTTTTGTGCCAAAAAGATGTAATTTGAAAATAAAAACAAAGCAGGTCATAAACTTTTGCGTCTCTTGACATGTGATGAATGATATATTTATGAATTCCATGAGGCTAATTTGTTCTACGGAAGGAGAAAAGTGAAATAATTTACATTTACGTGAACAAATTATTTACCCTGTTATTTTTAACAAAAACTTTCAGTGGTCTAATTTTTTTTTTTTTTTTTTTGTACTTAGCTTTCACCTTTACGTTTATGATGCTTTATGGAAATATATTCTAAAAAATTAAAATAAAACTGTTAAGAGTGACATTAAATTTCATATTTCTTAAGAAAGGTATCTAATTAATTTATAGGTACCTTTCTTATGAAATTTTATCAAATTGTACATAAAATACTATAATTTTATGTACATTTATTACATTCTACTGTTATTTGTATTTGCATTCATTTTATTATTAATTTTGATATTTCATTTATGGAAAAATTTCGTAACTGAGATTAATATAAAAATAAGATCATATAAATTTCATAAGATGATACTGATACTTGTAGGTACCCTTCTCAGTTGAAATTGAAAAAATCAAATTAACTTCTCCCACGTGTTTCATAAAAAGTAAAGGCCTTAACAGCGGAGAACAATGCTTAACTCAAATAACGCAACTTAATTATATTCTGGTTGATCTTCCGTATTTTATAATTACAGCTCGATTATAAGCACAAAATTACATTTCTTAATTACTGGGGATCTTCTGATTAGTCAAAATGATACAATTTACAACGCAGCTAAAAAAAAGATCTATCTCATAAGGACACTTATGAAAGCCGTCTTGACTTTTAACTAATTTTATAATATTTTAACAACTTAAATGCAAAATCTATTATAATTAATGAAATAATAAATAATTGTATTAAAATTCATTTTCATCAAAAAAATTTTTTGCTTTCAGAAAATATTGTCCATATTCATAAAAACAACTAAAAGCAAATAAAAGCATTTGAAATTAAATAATATCTTTGTTTTATTGAGTTTTTGTATGTTACAATTCAGAGCTGATTTTCAGGTACTGCGTATCAATTAAAAAAAAAAAAAAAACATGATTTGCATTCCTCAAAGCCCTGTGCTTTTAATTATTGTAATCACTAAAACCGATGCGATCAATTTCTAGCATATTCATAAAATTAGTTATGGTGGGGTAATAAATATTTTAAAAATATTTCTACCATGACTTTCATAAAAAAAACATATTTATAATAATTTCGATCATCTGTGAATAGTTCCTGAAAGTTTCATTAACATCCGATAATTATTTCTATTTTTTGCGATTTTTCAAATTAAATGTGTCATACCAAAAAAATGCTAAAAAATTGTCTATATTATTTACTAGTTCCGCTGATACAAATAGAAAAAGGTTTTTTTTAATCAAAATTTAGAATGTTCTAAAAAGAAGGAAAATTTTTTAAAAATAATTTAAAAAAAATTTTGGTCTTTCCTCTTAATAATAACATAAGCATTTAGACAATAAAATTTAGTTTTCGGCAAGGTTGGCGTCTTTTTCATCAAGCTATGCTCTTTTTTTAGTGATTTCGTGGAGGTACCTAATTTAGTGTCTTCTCTCCTTAATAGTATATTTTTCTCATGCAACCGTAAGTTCTATGCTAACAGTTTCTTCTATCGTGCTTTTCATTTGTGGAAATCTCTTCCAGTTTCTTCCTTCCCAGTCAAATTTGATCTTCGAACATTTAAATGCAATGTCAGTTATTATATTCTGTTTTCTTAATTCTTGTTCTTTTATTGTCCTCACTAGCATATTTCTGTCATATCCCCTAATACTTAGTAACCCCTTGCATCTTATTTACTTTATTGCCTTGCTTGGGGTGAAACGATTTTAAAAAATCAGCATTTTTAAACCTTTTATTAAAAGAGAAAAGCTCTTGGGGAAAACACTTTCTTAGATTTGACATTGGTCTTAATTAGTAACATTTAAAATCATTTGTTAGAATTTTTCTATAGATCCGTGTGCAATATCATAATATAGTGTCATTTGTTTAATGAGAATTTTAAAGTATTTTCTGAAGTGCAATTTAACCCATAAAGTTGTGGAATACAGTTACAAAATAAGTTGAAATTGTATAAACAAAACAAGTTCAAATATATTGCGCATTATTGACATTAATTGAATTCTGTACATATCACTTGTCAACTGTTTGTATCTGTTATTGTGATTAAATGTAACATTTGTATGAAATCTCTTTGCATTTTTGTTTTCAGGTTTTAAAAGTTCCTGGTCCAATTCAGTGAAAATCAGCAATTTAGAAACAATACCACTTGGAAACATTTAAGTTTATGTCTTGCAATTAAGAACTATTCAGATGACATTTGTGGAAAATCTTTATATTAAAAAAAAAACAGTTTTAATAGATTTCACATGAGATCAGAAAGAATGTAAAATTTTTGATAAATCTGCACATCCAAATTCCACCATAAAAATGTCTGGTTCCAAAACTATTTATCAGTGTGATGTTTGTAATAAAACTTTCACTCGCATTTCTGACTACAAAAGACACATGAGAACACATACAGGAGAAACCCCCTTTGCATGTGAAGTGTGTGGAAAATCATTTTCTCTGAAAAGTAACTTAAAATCACATATGAGAACTCATACTGGGGAAAGACCCTTTCAGTGCCATGTGTGTAAAAAATCATTCACCCTTAATGGTACCTTAAAAACACATATTAGGACACATACTGGAGAGACTCCTTATCATTGTGAAGTATGTGGCAAGTCTTTCTCACGTGACACTCACCTCAAAAGACATTTGAAAACACATACCGGTGAAACATCCTACAGTTGTGAAGTTTGTGGAAAAGCTTTCTCACGCAAAGACCACTTGCAGACACACTTTCGGACACACACAGGTGAAACTCCCTATCAATGTGAACTATGTGACCAATCTTTCTCCCTGAATGCTGCTTTGAAAGTACACATGAGAAAACACATGGGTGTGACCCCCTTTCAATGTCAAGTATGTGACAAAGCTTTCTTTAACAAATCTCACTTAAAAAGGCATATAAAGACACATACAGAAGGTAATACTTTTACTTGTGACATCTGTGGAAAAGGTTTCTCTCGAAAATACCACTTGAAAACTCATATGAGAATACATGCTGGTGAATCTATCTTTGGTTGTGAAGTTTGTGACAGGTCTTTCTGTTTAAAGGCTACTTTAAAAAAACACATGAAAGTGCATTTGTAAAAGAAAGTTATATATATATTTTCACTAGTTTCCTTGTGTATGACTTTGCCAAGGTGAAGCAGATTTAATTTTGTGCAGTGATTAATGTTCTACACTTGCAAATCACATGTAATGTGTTCAATCCTTGCTGAGGGATTAATAATTGTGACACTGTACGAAATAAATTTGGCAGAGTTTAACAAAAAGACTGCGATTATTAGGTGATTGCAAAAGTTCCCAGTGCCTTCTTCTTGAAAAGTAGAAAACATTTTGGCAATATCAAAAGAATAGTTTTTTTTTCCACGACACTGTTTTCTTAACTACCATATATACTCGAGGATAGGTTGCACTTTTTTCACCAAAATTTTGATGAAAATCATGTGTGCGACCTATCCACTCAGCATCATAGAGAATCTGAAGTAGACTGTGGCGTATCAGCAGTCCAGGCGAGTACCCTGTGCTCGAGTATAAGCAAGAGCAAGGAAGAAAACTAATTTTTTCCAACATTTCAACTTTACACAATTCAGGCGATTCCAATAATACTGCGTCACACATCGAATAAAAGCGCTCAATCTGCACCTCTCATATTTACCATTTATTACCTGATTTCTGACAAAAGACTAATTTTCAAGTGATTTTACGACTGATGAAGTTTAATAACTATATCTAAATGAATAAACACTTATGTTTTAATATATGTAAGCAGAGTTTTGAAATAAAGGTGAATACTTCAAAATATTTAATAAATATTAGTTATATTTACATTTAAAAAAAAATGGGCCGTGTAACTACCCAGATTATAGTGCAACCTATCTGCTAGTCAACCACAAATACCCACTTTGACAACCCCAAACTAAGGGTGCAACCTATCTACTGGCATGACCTA
This sequence comes from Acanthosepion pharaonis, assembly GCA_903632075.3. NCBI lineage: Eukaryota > Metazoa > Mollusca > Cephalopoda > Sepiida > Sepiidae > Acanthosepion > Acanthosepion pharaonis. Next base: position 851,903 of record CAHIKZ030002190.1, read on the forward strand.
TACGCAAGTATACACGGTACCTTCACACTTCAGCAAACTTTATTGATTTAAAAAGCAATCATTAAAATTGGAATAAAACTAAACATATGAAAGTGAATTTATACATTTTCTTTGTTATTGAGAATTGAAAACAAAAATATTAAACAATTTTTATTTATTAAACAGTTTATTTATTAAACAGTTTATTTATTAAACAGTTTTTAAACAGTTTATTTATTAAACAGTTTCTTTACACTATTTATTATATTATTTACTGGAATGGTTGGCATAATATTGGCTAATTGCCAATTGATTCAAACTTTATAAAATGGTAAATAATAAGGATTTCTTCATAACTTGTTCACATATTTTATTAATTTAGTAAATGTTTATAAATTTATTAATAAAAAAATTGTTTTCATATTTGTTTCTTTGTAAATTGATAAATGATAAATATTGGACTGTATTAGCTCTAACTGTTTTTAGATTATTGTAAAAGAATAAAGACAAGAGAAATTTATGTTAGCTGATGTGTTTCGTCCATTGAGGGACTTTATCAAGGCAAATGCAAGGATTTTGTAACTTTTTGTAAAATACAGCTATTGGATGCATTGGAACAGATCATCAGTGATGTTTCTAGTTAAGGTTCATTAGGAGGTTTTGGGTCTTTCAACATCATACCCCTCCTCCATGGTGATCCAGCTGATAATGCTCGGGTATCAACTTGTGCATCATCCATCAGCTACAATTTTCTCTGTTTTCTTAATCACACACTGCGACTCCTGCAACTGGATAACTTCCAGTCGCAATCTATGCTCTTCCATAAAAAAAAAGGAAGCAAACGCAGTAACAGTTTGGATCTGATGAGGAACATGGCGACACACTTGGATGGAAAGGTTAGTAACAGATTCCCCTCACTTTGATATATATATATATATGCACACACACGCAAGCATATGTGAACCACATTCTGCTTACTCTTATCCCATTTCTGTTCATGTTAATCATCCAACTGAGAAAAAAAGTAAGCCCCTCCCCATGTCCATTATGCATACATATATACGTACATATACACACACACACAAACATACACATCCACAAAACCATAACTCTGGTTGAAGGACAAACAGGTGCTAGATCTTAGGCACAGATCACCCATAGGTAACAATTGTTCAGGGTACCCTGATTCTATCTTCTAGTCAAGATTCCATTGTCAGGTATAGTTTTAGGTCATACCCAGTTACCCTTGAAAAATATAATATCAACTGCAACTTCCCTTCATTTCCTTACTGACTGCCAATCACGTCATCTTTTAAGCCATAACCATCTTAAGGCTTCTTCTGCTGCCATTGTTATTGAGTGAATAGCCGTGTTCTTTTCCAAGCCTATTACACCTAATTTTGGTTGCATCTTACGTGACCACCCAGCAAAGCCTCGGCATCTGATTTCAATCAGTTTGCCAACCACGCCTTTTGCATTCATGTGTAATATGTAATATTTCCCAAGTTATCTTTCATAGGCTTTGTCCATGTTTTCTTCCCAAGGGACTGTTCTAACATGATGATTTGCATGGACTTCTCCAAATAAATAATCATGTCTGGATGAAACTTGGTCTGTATTATTTTCACTGGGAATTTTAGCTGCCTGCCTATATCTGCTATCATTTGCCAGTCCGAGGCAGAACTGAGGAGGGAAGTTTTCTTCTTCTGTCATGTTTTTACCTTTTCCCCAGCTCTGACAAAATTCATCTTATTCTGTTCATATCAGTTTGTTTGGAGACTCCTTGAGATTATTGTTGCAATAACTCCTAAAACGTTATCATGGTGCCACCGATAATGCCCCTCACTTAATTCTTTGGGCAACTGCTCAATACATGTTGGAGGGATCCTCTCTTCTGGTACAACAGACAAAGCAGAGACTCACTTTTTTCCATGTGTGGAGATTCACCAGACTGGGTAATGTACACTGCCTGCACAAGGAAGCTTGTATTACTGGGATTAGTATACTAGAGATCCACCCAGGAAATCTTTTTTTTCTAGGTTTCCCCATTTTGTCCGGCGTCCTGGGTATGACGTTAAACTACATCCGCGTCCTGGGTATGACGATAAACTGCGTCCAACAGCAAGGAAGGCCTCAGATGGTGTTTTCAGAAAAATAATGTTGCCAGCTATACGTTTTTTTAATTGTACGTTTTAAGTGTATATTTAATATATATATATATATATATATATATAAAAAAATACAGAAAAAAACAAACAAAAATCTTAATATGCAATTATGCTGTATTAATGTTAATATAAAGTCGACGTCAGATATTTCGGTCTATTTAAGACCATCTTCATGGACATTTTTATTTAAACATAATTAACATTATGAAGATGGTCTTAAATAGACCGAAACATCCGACGTCGACTTTATATTAACATTAATACAGCATAATTGCATATTAAGATTTTTTTTGTTTTTTCTGTATTTGAATTTCGGATCTATATCCATATATTTGCTTATATATATATATATATATATAAACTTAATTTGGCATTAAATAACCCACAGTGGTTGATATGCCATAAAACCGAACCAACCAACCAACCATATTGTCCAGACCCTCTGTTGAGTTAAGGCCACCATTTTACTGGCTCTAATTTCCTCCAAACCTGCTCTCACTTCCTATTGAAGACAGTGTTTTTGATCTTTCATTTTTTTTCTCTCCTTCAAAGATTGGGACAGTAACCCATGTCTGATCTGCCCCTCTGCCACTGTTCCTATTAGCACTTTCTACACCCTTGCTCTGCTGTACTGAGCTTGTGCGATGCCCTCCACTTTCTCCCAGTTCGAACCTCTATTCCTACTTCTGCATCTTTAGGATCTTTTGAATCTCTATATAGGATTGCCTCCTTTGTCTTTGCCACTTTAAACTCCTCAACTAATCTTCTGAAGGGGAGTTGCAATGTGTTCAATACTCCATACAGAGCTGCACTGCTGAAGCTCCTCAGTAAGCTGAGCCTTCTTCTCAAACTGACTTTCTTCTCCATATTCTCAACTGTTGTCAATGCCGCTTCATATAACATCAGGGGCCACAGAATCTTTGGTAAAATGGCATATTGACATATCCATGCCTTAAAACGACCTGGCAGTTCTGAATTGTCCACTTTGCTCAACATTGCTTCAAGGTCTGTAAAACATTTCTGGGTAGCGTCTGGATCTTGAATATTTTACTCAGATACTTACCTGGTTTTTCTTTTAACAACAGGATAATGGTACCTGCAACCTTGAAACAAAACTTTTCTATCACAATCCCCTCTCTTTAATACTAATGGCCTCAATTTTGTCAGTTTAAACTTCATTCTTGCCAAAGTCATTATCTTGTTTAAACCTTGTAATACCCACCGACATCCTGGAATAGTAGATGTAGTAACCGTCAGGTCATTCATATATGCACGGATTAGAGGTTGACGTACTTCGTTTCTCATCAATGGACCTCGACACTCAACTTCTGCTGATTTTACCAACATATTCATAGTTAGGTAAAGAATATCACTGAGTTTGTACATCCAATATAATAACTTTTTGTAGCTGATGCCGATCAGAAGATATCAAATCGGAGGTAGTTTTTATGCTGAAATCATTGTGATAATCTTGTATGAGATTCCTTACACACATAGGGAGGTGATATCTTAGAGCTTCCTCAACTAATCTATGTAGAACATCCATATGCATTAGCAAGGTCTAGCCACAGTACAACTAGATCGCTTTTCCCTTCGTTTGCTTCTTAGGAGCTGTGTTATCACACCTATATACTCCAGGTAACCTGAGATGCCTGCAATCTCTCCCTTCTGTACTGAAGTATCTATGTAATTGTTGGCAACAAGATAATGCCGAAGTCATTGGAACAGGACGTTGAATATTTTGTTCTCCGTGTCCAGCAAAGAAATCGTCCTGATCTGTTCAATTCCTTTAAAGTTTTCTTTAGGAATCCACGCTGCATTAGCGAACCTCCACTGCTTTTGTAACTCTACCTCTCCTCCAAATTGTCTTTTAATATCTTCCAGAGATGTACTTGAATATTCAGACATCTCTTATAGACACTATAGATCTGGGTCCTGGAGCCAAAGCTGTTATCTTCTGAGTCCTCTTTTAATATCGTTTATAAAATATCACTTACATCTTGATCGAATTGTTGCCATTTGTAATTCTGGTGTGCAGTGGGCCATTTAATCTGCTTTCTTGTTACTCTCTCTGGATCGATTGACATATGGAGGAACTCGGCTCTGTGGTATGTGTCCTGGCCATATTTCTCGTCCATCTTACCAGAGGAACTTCCTGTGTGTTGTGTCTGCCTCTCTCCCCAAACATTTCATCCTGGTTTGGTGGATTTTAAGACCTCACGGATTTTTACATTCCTTCCCACAGATGCATTTCACTTTCATAATCCGGGAGGGAGGGATCTTCTGGTCCTCTTTTTGGAGTTTATAAAATGGATACATCGGATCGAATTGCCATTTGTAATCTGGTGCAGTGAGTTCAAATTCTAGTGGATCCATTACATTCTCTTTATGTCCTGCTAATACCTGTGTTTGGCCTCTCTCCCAAAAAGGTATGACCTCCTCTTCTTCTCCCTCCAGCTATGGGTAAATAGCAGGACAGAAGTATAGAGTTGAAGTAGACTTTAGAAGAAAGTGGAAACACAGTCCTAAACAGAGAAGAAGGGATAAACCTCTACTCCTGTTCAAAAGATGGGAGATGATGTTAGGAACTGAAAACACAATCCTAACTGGTGAATTTCCAGGTTTCCCCATTTTGTCCAGGCTGCTGGTGAATCTTATATGTGTTGTTCTTGTTCTAAGTATTATCATTCATTAGTTGGATGGCAACTGGTCTACTGCAGAAAGAAATGGCAAACTACTGCGGGGAAAAAAAAATCTGCCTCGTCAGTCATGTATCAAAAGATACATGATCGCCTAAGTGTGTATCACGCATGGCACATAACTAATTGAGGAATCAGAGAGCCGAGTTCAAATTCCAGTTGAATCCATTACATTCACTTACATGCTAATACCATTGGGAAAGGTATGAATCCTCTTCTCCTGCTAGCTATGGGTAAATAGCAGGGCAGACTAGATTCTATAGCCTTGGATGGCAACTGGTCTACTGCAGGGAAAAAAAGAATTTGCCTCATCAGTCATGTATCAAAAGATACATGATCACCTCAGTGTGTATCACGCATGGCATATAGCTGACTGACTGACAGTGTTTCTCAACCAGTGCACCCAAGCATGCTAATATTTCCTGCAAGGTAACCAGGTGCATCCCAACTTTACAGAGCAGTAATTTATGAATTATATTTTTATATTTAAAAGATCTTTATTTTTAAAAAGCAAGAGACACTAAGCACATGTAATGTCTTAAAAATAAATGCTTATTTCAAGAGACATTTTTGTTATTTTCCTATTTTCAAATTTCATGACTAATTTTTCCTTATTAAAATTTAAAGTTTGCCCCTAGAGTTTTAGTTATTCTACAAGAAAAGGAAGTCATGCATATGTATGTGGGTAGATTACAAAGTGAACAGTTGACTCTCTTTGAGTGGATGGCCTGTGTGTTCAGTGAGATATGTATGTGTGTATCTACAGCATGGAGAGACATGGACTCAACTCTGACTTTACTGGTGGACAGCCTTCCTTATATAAAGGCTAATTGGACCAGGTAAGCTGTTTTTAAAAGTCATTCTGATTGATCCATAGGCTTGCCTGTTGTCTGGTCTACACTTTTCCTCGGTCTCTTAAACAGGATGTTGTAGCATACCTACGGATGATAATGGGTATGTCCCCATTCATATAAATACAGTAATACTGTATGTTGGTCTGCAGTTGGCGATTCATTGTGGAATTCACTTGACTCACTTCTAGCAGTTGACTACTTCTTCTCCACGCTGCTGGTGAATCTTATATGTATTGTTCTTATTCTAAGTATTATCGTTCATTACCAACCTTCATTTGATTATTCTACTTAGTAACCTTCCCTTGGTTACAACACAGGAGTAGAGGTTTATCCCTTCTTCCCTGTTTAGGATTGCATTTTCAGTTCCTAACGTCTTCTCCCGTCTTTTGAACAGGAGTAGAGGTTTTATCTCTTCTTCCCTGTTTAGGACTGTGTTTCCACTTCCTTCTAAAGTCTACTTCAACTCTATACTTCTGTCCTGCTATTTACCCATAGCTGGTGGGAAAAGAAGAGGATTCATACCTTTCCAAAGGGTATTAGCACATAAGTGAACGTTAACGTTATTCACTATTTAAATCTTCACCTCAAGTCTCGAATTAGGTGCTATCTTTCTTGCATCGCCCCAAGAAATTCAGTTCTTGCCCTTTTCTTATGCTAATGCCACTACATACAGTAACCGTATACCTTGAATGAAAATGAAGGTGGGCATTTCTTTTTCAAACTATAGCAACTTATCCAGATGTTATCGGCTGAATTCTTTGAAGGTCAAATTAGAAGTTATAAGTTTGCAAGGAGCTTTTCTCATTGGTTCTGAAATAAACTGAATTTAGATTCATTTGAAATTACTCCACCAGCCTTGACAGAGTTTAAAATTGTTGACGTGATGAATCATTTTCAGTTCTGCAGTCTCTTTACCACAGATGCAATGTTGCATGTCCATTGTTATCTTCATGAAAGATGACCTTTATTCTTTGTTCTGTTATTTCAGACCTTTACAGCTAGGAATTGCCTTGCCGCTTCCATGGAATCAAACTTACATTTTCTCCTTGTTACAAATATAAAAATAAAAACTTGAACAAACCAATCTTGCCTCAGAGTTTCATTTACTCATGTGGATTGATTGAGCAATTCATTTTTTTTTTACAGCTTATCAACCTTTTGTAGGTTATGTCGTGCGAGAATGTTTTCCTCGTCTGAGTCCATCCTTCAAATCTATAAATCGACCGTCCGTCCTTGTTTGGAATATTGCTGTCATATATAGTCTGGTGTCTCTGCTGTACATCTCGAGGTCCTCAACAAAATCCAGAGATGAATATGCAATGTGATAGTTCCTAATCTGGCATCTCGTCTACAGTCACTTTTTCACAGATGCGCCGTGGCTCCCCTCTGTCTCTTCTACAAGTATTTTCATGGCAACTGTTCTGATGAGCTACTTTTGCTGGTTCCCAAGACTGCATGAATTTAAGCGAGCTACGAGGCTGGAATCTTGGTCCCACCCTTTCACTGTTAAAATGGTTAAATGTAACCATCTCTTCTACTCAAACAGTTTCTTCTCTCGCACTTCCCATCTGTGGAACTCCAATCCCCTTGCTTGCTTCCTCGATAACTATAATCTTCAAATATTCAAGTGTAATGTCAATTGACATCTTCTGATACCTTGATCTTGTTCCCCGTCCTTCTCTGTATCCTTTCCTCAAACACGCATCTTTACTCTTGTTCTCAATCCTCTGTAACCCCTTGTGTGCTAGTGGCACTCCCGTCTTGCTTGGGGTGAATTGCTTTAAAAAAGAAAAAAAAAATTAATGCTGAAATATTTTTGTATTGTAAGAACAATTCTATTTCTTTTTCTTTTGTGAGTGAATATTCTAATAATTTTTTTTGCGGGGGGGGATAATAATGATTTTCAGATACAAGTCATACTATTTAACTCATAGTTGGGAGGAGAAGCAGTGGATTTATACTTTTCCGCAGGGTATTTGCACATAAGTAAATGTAACAAGAATTTGGTCTCAGCCCTCTGAATTCTTATGCTAAGATGTCATCCATTATTCCACTTACACATGCAAGCTAACAACACTTTGTATTACCAATTGGTAACCCATCTAAGTACTGATCAAGGCTTGATATTGCTTAAATTTGGTGATCCAAACCAGTGTTTAAATGTGATATAGCTGGAAGTCAATTTATTATGTCAGCTTTTATATTTATATAGGCTTTATTCCTGATGTTGAACTTTTTTTTTAAGTCCTGCTTTTAACTAATATAAATACAACAAGGCTGGAATTTTAATTAAGTATTAGCAATGGATGTAAAAGAAATATTTATACTAAGATTTTTGAAAAATAAATCTAAAATAATTTCATACATTAGTGGATAAATCATGAAAATTTAATTAAAACAGCACACCTTAAAACTTTATTTTACCATATCTGAGATAATATATAAATTTTATATATCATAAACAATTTTGAAGGAAAGATGTATGACGAATTGCAAAAAGTTTTTGTGTGACATGTTTCGTCCCTTAGGACTTCATCAGAGCAGGTTTATGTTTATGAGACTATACATGTACAAGAATGACAGTCAATGGGAAAATTTAAATTTAGAAAAAAAGAACACTCTTTTTCTTTATATGTGTTTTGCGAATATAGTCTAGTCAATTTTATGGGCATGTGGCTGAGTGGTTAAAACCCTTGCATTCAGATTATTAGAACCAGCTTCAAATCTCACCATGGTCGATTTGTCAGGAACGAGACTCCCTGATGTTATCGAACTGGAGGGGTTGATCCCAGCCTGTGGCACCTTTTGGAAAGTGCCTGAAAACCCTACCCAAAACTTGTGAGTGAAATTGGGTAGACAGAACCCTAAGGGGCTGTGAATAGCTGTGCTAGCATGAAGTCACAAGTCAACGTGGCCGAGGGCTTGAGTGTGCTGGCCTTGTTCAAAATACTGATCACACTAGATAACATGCTCTTTCCCCAGAAACTGTAACTATGTTCTGCTCAGTAGCAGTATAAACCACAGGTGGGCTCTGTGGGTTGTTGAATAAACACAAATGTGCCTGAGCAAGCGTCTGCAATAGGGATTGGTATCCTCGAAAATTTAGATTCTTTTTCTTTTCATGCTCCTTGTCATTAGATATGCCACATTGTGATAACAAAAGATCTGCCAAAAATAGTAAAACATTGTATGAACCTGGACACAAATTTACTGTAGATATTAAAGCACTTTCATCTTAGTGAATTATATTTTCTTAATTAGTGTAGCATTTTTTATGTCAAAATTGTGGCCATTCTTATTATGGTGAGCAACTTTTTCCACTTTGTCATACATATATATACCTATGGTTTAAATTAATTTTTGAAGATGAAAAAGCTTTCTTGAAGCTTTCATTTTAACTTTAATTGAAAGCTAAAGGATTAAACTTACTATTTCTGTAAGCATTTCTTTAACATTATATTGATTGGAATCAATTTTCTTTTTTTTTTTTCAGTAATATCAACAAAATCATCTATTTTTAGATGTTTGTAAACACAACTGAGTTCTTGCTTTTAAAAAACTTGCAAAAATAAAATATACTTTTCTGAAAGTTTATTTGAGAAATTTTAACTGATTTAAAGTATAGTTAATTTGATTTGAAACAAATATTATTTATTTTCATTTTAAAATATCACAGAAATGCATTTTTTAAGCCGATAGTAGCTGATTTGTTGTGTTAACAGCCTGATGACAATTCTAATGTTGTACGGTGAATTTATCTATAAAAGAAAATGACATGAATGCCTTTTTAAATATAATTTTTACTTAATAATCTTAAAAATTTAGGAAAATATTCTCTGTAATCTAATGTTTTATTAAATTTTAGGAATGTTGACTTTGAATTTACTATAGTTATTGCTCTTATTTTCTGATAATGTTGTATATGGTCACCCATACCTACAAAAAATGGGCACATTTATACTTAAAAAAAATTTTAAATTCATTTTAAAATATTGGTGTTTGATGATTTGTATTAAGTTTTCCCATTTATGATTAGTAAATTTAGTTTTCACTTAACAAAATCATCTAAAAGGATGAAATTAATACAGAATTTTAAAAGATTTAAAACTTAATTAAAATTTTTTTAAAAGTGAAGATTCTAAAAATCCATTATTCATTGAAAAAAATTTTTTTTTCTTAAGACAATAGTGTCCATAATATATCTTATTTATATAAGCAATTAAAAGCTTTTTTAATTAAATAATGTTATAGTTTTATTGGATATTTTATTTTATGATTCAGAGCAATCGTTTAGTAAAAAGTGATGTTTGACAAAATCAAATTGATGATTTAACTCCTCAAATGAGTCTTGCTTTTAACTAATAGAATTACAAAGAGGCTGAAATTTGAAAGTGGTGGTAATGGATGTAAATGAAATATAAAATAAAATCTAAATAAATCTAAAATAATTTCATTCATAAGTAGATAAGTCCTGAAAATTTAATTAAAATTCAACAATTATTTGATTCTTGCAATAATTTCCAAAACAATGTATTTTTAATGCCAAAAAAGATGCCAAAATTACCTGTACAAAAAAAACAAAAAAAAAAAAACAAGATTTTTAACCAAAATTTGAACATGCTATAAAGGATGAAAAAAATTAATAAAATAACACAAAGAATTCTTTGGTCTTTGTTCTTAGTAATAACCATTTTAATGATAAAACTTTGTTCTTTTTGCCCTTTTTTTCATCATGGTTGAACAATCAAGAACAATCTTTTATTGAAAAATTCTTTGAAGAAAATCATCCACTATAAAAAAAAAAAAAAAAAAGTCTCTCTTTTATGGTTTCTCAGTCACTGTTTTTTTTTAAGAGGATCCATCTTCAAAGAATCTATCATGAGCAGTGGTGGACTGGCCAGGGTGTCAGCTTGCCCAAAGGCAAATAGGCCCCCCTATACAGGAGGGAACATTTCATCACCGCCCGGTGCAACAACAACTCAATGCTAGCATCGAATTCATAGCTTCAGATCAGTTTTGGCTGTCATAATGTGCACATCTCTTCGATCGGTTTGGAGTTGTATTTGAAAGTTTGGCTGTTTGTCTTAGTGATTTATTTTGGCTGACTAGTGTTTAATTTTCAAACTTTTCATCACACTGAAAATGGAAATTCTTACTTAAAGAGGAGAAAGTTGACTGCAGCATTTACAGGTTTTAAAAATGATCCTTACTTACCATATTTGATGAGATATAAGGCACATTTTTTTTTTCCTTTTTTACTAAAAATTTTTAAAAATTCCCCTGCATCTTATATGCCATATGTAGGTTTAAAATTCACAATATTCAGACGAAATTAGATGATGCATTATGTAATGACAATGATAGTAATATTCAAAATTAGTATCAGAGTTTTGATAACGGAGACGACGAATTTTATGGATTTGAAGATGAATAAAATTTTAATGGTAGCTGTACTATTTTGCTTACTTGTAATAATTGCTTGATTTTTAATTTTTTTTTTCTTACCTTTGGATATAATAAAGTTTTTATAGTCTCGTGTTCTTTATTTTTTGTTTAATTGTAATCATGGTTTGTTTAACCAAAATAATACCTCATAAATATAGCCTAGGCTGTACCATTTACTAATAATTTTACTAATTACTGCCAAACTCCATGACAACTCATCATCAGTCTACTTGGTGCAAGAACAACTCAATGTTGGCATCGAATTCACAGTTTCAGACCAATTTTGGCTGTCATAGTTTGCACATATCTTTGATCGGTTTGGAGTCAAAGAGATTTTGAAAGTTTGACTGTCTTAGTGATTTATTACTTACAACAGAACGTTTGGCTGACGACAAGGAAAAAGTGTCAAAGGAAACATTTGTATAATTTTCAATAAATTATCAAATCAGATATAAAGTAATCTATTAAAAAATGATACTCAATAAATTACTTTTATTTGTTATCAAAAAGTCAATGAAAAAATTTCATAGTTTGTATGTCATGAAGTTGTCCTCGTGCTGAGTAGGCAGTTGGTGAGTTGTCCTGGAGTTGAGTCGTCACAGAGATGAGCTGGGCAGCGTTGAGTCATCTTGCACTACACCTATATCAAATAAAAAATGCCTCAAAGAAACAAACACAGACAACCTGGCCACCTGTGGACTGCCTGTTGAACTTCCGTGTGACCCCTTTTATAGCATTTTTTTATGGCTTAACAGGCTCGAAAAACGAAGCGAGTATAATTAGGAGGGAAGCATTTTTATTGAACGAAAAATAGAACACTTTAAATATTTTATTTTTCGACCGAAACAGGTGTGTCAGGAACATTTGTAAATGAAGATAATGGTCATTTTATGACAGGGTTTTGTCCCGTTCACATCCGGTTCTCGCTCTTGTGTATTTACCTGTAAATCAACCGAGATATGTCTTATTTTATTTTATAACATGCAGAATGTTTAACCAGAGTGTTGATGGAAATGTGCATTTTGTGTTCAACCTCTGACTGGTCAGGCTGCCAGACATCCGAAGATAATTCATCTAAGTCACAAATTATATTGCTGGCCTATACTCAAAATCAATCATTTAAGCTTTACATACGTAAATTTAAGCAAACTTATATTTTTAAACTTTTATAGACCTTACTTGGAGCACTGCAAACATATTTTCTTACAGCCATCTCTTTTTAATTTTTTATTGTAAAGACAATATTTATTCACCCTAACCTGATACAGCAAAAAAATAAAAATAAATAAATGATCTAGTCATTATTAAGTATGTAGCTTTGAACAACCAATGACTTGACAAGCAAGGAAGAAGTGTCAAAGGAAACATTTGTATAATTAATGAGAAAGAAGAAACATAACCAGATTGATAGTCAGAGAGCTTCCTGTGTCCCTCTGCTGAATCTTTAATTGGTAGGATGATTAAAATGTGCATTCTGTGTTCAACCACCAACTGACTGGTAAACCTGCCATGGCATTGATGATCTCTCTAAGTTGCTAAATATATTGCAGGCTTATATTCAAACTAGTGCATTAAAGTTTTACATACATAATTTTAAATTAAACTTTATACATGTAAGCTTTGATATATATATATATATATATATATATGAGGAGGCACGCGGAGTTTTAGATAGCAGCAAGGATTGAATAATCGGAGAGCCAAGTTTGAATTTCAGTCAAATCCATTACATTCATTTACGTGCTAATGCCCTTGGGAAAGGTATTAATCCTCTTCTTCCCTCTCCAGATATGGGTAAATAGGATGGCAACTGGTATAGGGGAAGGACAACTCTGAATTCAAAACCTGCGGAGGGTCGTTTGGGGACCTTGTGGCAGACAGTGCACCAGGTCTCTGTATTCAGCCCTTCAAAACGTGTGGTTAGTTCTGCACAAAGCCTTCTCCACTATAATCAAATCAGATGTGCTGGTGTCTGGCTGTGGGTTCCTAGGAACTAAGCTGCTTGGCACTCATATGTCAAATACAACAGGAGAGCCCACCATATATATATATATATATATGTGTGTGTGTGAGTGTTAATAAATGTTTCCTATTTGTTCCTTATCATATTCTATCAGATTCTAATCTGTATTTGATCCCAATTCATATCTAAGTGTTTTGAACTTTTCTTTACGTGCCTATGTTTCTAAGATGAGGTATTGTAATTATTTACATTGGACTGTTGTCCTCATCTTTATTGCCACATTCTCAACATTTTGGCTGTTGTACACTCCAGATTGAAATTTTGAATTGGACCCATTATTTCGGCCACCGGGATAGATTGTTCTAGTTCCACGTACCATGCCTCTTCCAGATGTCTCAGTTATCTCCCTTTAACGCAACACTCCAAGTTTTTGTTCACCATGGCAGTAGCCAGGTAATTAAACTCACAAGTCATTGGGTCAAATCACTGGATCCAACCAACGCTTTTATCCACTTGCCGTCTATTGACTATTGTTGCTTTGTTTTTTGCTCACAAAAATCTGCTCACCTTTAAATCTTATACTTCAGTAATTTATGGGACAATGTATTTTGTTGAGCATTAATGACCTGGTTTTTTTTTGGGTTTTTTTAAGCATTATGCCCGAGCAAGGCGTGAAGCCACTAGGATGCAGGGGGTTGCAGAAGATTTGGAGCGAGAGCAGATAGGAGTGATAGAAGAAAAGATGAGGAGAAGGGTAGTGGGTAGATCAAGGTAACTGGAGATGTCGATTGACATTACATTTGAATAGTTGGAGATTATAGCTCTCAGGGAAACAGTAATTGGGAAGTGTGTTCCACAGGCAAGAGGTGCTGGGTATGAAGCTATTGGAGTAGAAGAGTTTAATAGTTTCTACAGTGTAAGGGTGGGAGCGGGATACCAGCCTCGTAGGGCGCTTGAACTCATGGAGTCTGGGGATCAGTGAAAGCAGCTCATCGGAGCAATTACCATGAAAGTATTTGTAGAAAAGACAGAGAGAGAGGCCACAGCGCATCTGTGAGAGAGTGACTGTAGATGAGATGCCAGATCAGGGCCAATTATATTACATATCCGTCTCTGGATCTTGTCAAGAACTCCGAGGTAAACAGAAGGTGCCCCAGACCATATATGGCAGCAATACTCCATGCAAGGGCGAATGGTTGATTTGTATATTTGAAGTATCGATTCCGGGGAGAAAAATTTCCTGGCGTGGCACAGAGAGCCAACTTTGCTTGCAGTGGAAGAAGCAATTGACTCAATGTATTTGTTTCATCTCAGGTCAGCAGTCAACGTGAGACTGAGCAGACGCAGGGAGTTGCTCTCAAGAAGTTGACTATCAGACATTCTAATGGGGGGGGAAGGATCTTGTTACTAATAATAATGATAATAATATTTAAAATTCTACAGATGTTGATTGAGAACCTGAAGCAACAGAAAGAAAGGTTTCCAGTTGGTCTCTGCAGTTCGTAAGGTTGGATCTCTTTTGCTTTTTCACTTCTACTAAAGGTTAATATATATCTTGTCTTTATGAAACTTCCATTTTTTCAACCTTATCCTTAAGATAAGTTTATATTTTAGTGCCACAAATGACCGTTGATGGTAGTTTCAATATTTTTAAATCTATCTTGAGGTAACTGAAATATTACAAGTTTGATATCTATACTTATATCACCAAGATGCAATATTTTGACACCTATACTTATATCACCAAGATGCAATATTTTGACACCAATACTTATATCACCAAGATGCAATATTTTTTGAGAGTCATTGGGGTAACTGAAATATTACAAGTTTGATATCTATACTTATATCACTAAGATGCAATATGCCACACATCAGAAGTTGCCATTCCATTGCAATATTTATGAGCTTGTTATACAGCAGACTAGTCATATTTTGTCCTAGTGACAGTGATAGGTGTTTGAGTCCAGGTAAAAAGACCAGGACTTTGAATGCTGGTTTGGTGCAGGCAAAACTTTCTCATGGGAAAGGTTAAACACTGTATAGTGGCAAACAAAAGCTGAACATATTATATACAATGTCCATGCCCTTATGTGAAATCTAGGAGAGCAGAGTTTGAATTCTGTTGGGTCTATTACATTTACTTGTGCACCAAATACCCTTGGGAAGGGAATGAATCCATCTCTTCTCCCCACAACCATAGGATTATTAGCAGGACAGACTATAGTCTGAGTTAGCAACCAGTCGACTGCAGAAAAAAAACAGTAACCTACTCTGGGAAAATCTTCTGTCAGTCATGAATTGAAAGGACACGATTGCCCAAGTTTGGCACTTAACTAACAGAACTTAACAGAGATGCAACAAAATTTTAAAATTCATTGTGCCTCGTGTGTAAAGATCTTTTCACATTTCTTCAACAAAAGTAACAAAAAAATTGTAATTTTATTAGCTGTATGTTAAATTTTCCAGTATTTTTATAAAAAAAAAAAAAAAATAAATTAACTTTCTACTTTGTATTCAGGATATGATGAATAATGTATTGAAATGAGAAATTGGAGAACCAACTTTGAATTCTTGTCAAATTTGTTACATTCACTTAAGCACAAATGACCTTGAGATAGGTATGAATCCATCTCTTATCCCCTTAGATATGGGCTAAATAGTAGAAGAGACAGAGTCCTGTAGCCTTGGTTGGTAACCAGTCTACTGCAGAAAAAAAATGACAACCTGCAGCAAAAAAATCTTCTGCCTGATCAGTCATGAATCAAAGGGTATGTGATCATCCAAGTTTGTATCACATATGGCACTTAACTGACTGTATTTAATCTTTTCAAAAGGAGGGCACTGGGAACTTTTGCAAACACCTAATAATCACAATAAAAATTAATTCTTTTTGTCAAAAACCAACAAGTTTATTTCATACAGTGTCACAATCATTGATCCTTCAGTAAGGATTGAACATATTACACGTGGTTTGCCAGTGTAGAGCATTAATCACTGCACAAAAATAAATGTCCTTCACTTTGGCAAAGTCATACACAAGAAAACTAGTGAAAATATATAACTCTTTCTCAGATAAGTAAATTTTTTTACGAATGCTTTTTCATGTGTTTTTTTAAAGTAGCCTTCAAACAGAAAGATCTGTCACAAACTTCACAATCAAAGATAGATTCACCAGCATGCATTCTCATATGTGTTTTCAGGTTGTCTTTACGTGAGAAACCTTTTCCACAGACATCACAAGTAAAAGTATTATATTCCGTGTGAATTTTTATATGCCTTCTTAAGTGAGACTTGTTAAAGAAAGCTTTGTCACATACTTGACATTGAAAAGGGGTCACACCCGTGTGTTTATTCATATGTACCTTCAAAGCAGAATTCAGAGGGAAAGATTGGTCACACAGTTCACACTGGTAGGGAGTTTCACCTGTATGTGTCCGCAAGTGTGTTTGAAAGTTGTCTTTGCGTGAGAAAGCTTTTCCACAAACCTCACAATTGTAGGATGTTTCACCAGTATGTATTTTCAAATGCCTTTTGAGGTGAGTATCATTTGAGAATGATTTCCCACATACTTTACAAGAAGGAGTATCTCCAGTATGTGTCCTGATATGTGTTTTTAAGGTAACTTTAAGAGAGAAGGACTTTTTACACACCTGACACTGAAAGGGTGTCTCACCAGTATGAGTCCTCATGTGAGATTTTAGGTTAGTTTTACAAGAAAAAAATTTTCCGCACTCTTCACATGCGAAAGGTGTTTCTTTTGTATGTGTCCACATGTGTCTTTTGAAGTCATAATTGCGTGTGAAAATCTTATTACAAACATCACACTGATAAATAGTTTTGGAACCAGACATTTTTATGGTGGAATATGGATGTGCAGATTTATCAAAAATTTTACATTCTTTCTGATCTCATGTGAAATCTAGTAAAACTGTTTTTTTAATATAAAGATTTTCCATTTGAATATTTCTTAATTGCAAGACATAAATTTAAATGTTTCCAAGCGGTATTGTTTATAAATTGCTGATTTTCACCGAATTGAACCAGGAATTTTAAAACCTGAAAACAAAAATGCAAACAAATTTCATAAAAATGATATATTTAATCAAAATAACAGATACAAACAGTTGACAAGTGATATGTACAGAATTCAATTAAAGTCAATAATGCGCAATATATTTGAACTTGTTTTATTTACATGATTCAGCAACTTTGAGATAATTTTTGCTTCAGAAAATACTTTAAAATTCTTATTGAATAAATTGCACTATATTAAGTTGTCATACTACCCATGGATCTATTACTGCTTCTACTGGCATACAAAATTCTAACAAATGATCTTGAATGTTAATAATTAAGACCAATATCAAATCTAAGAAACTATTTTCCCCCAACCAGTATTTACCAATGACATTTTTTCAATAAAAGTTTTAATAATGCTGATTTTTTTAAATCATTTCATCCCAAGCAAAGCAATAAAGCCACTAAGATGCAAGGGGTTACTAAACATTAGAGAATGAGAAAAATATACTATTAAGGAGAGAAGACACTAAATGAACAAGAAAACAAAAAATAATGACAGACATTGCATTTAAATTTTTAAAGATCAAAGTTGACTGGGAAGCTAGTGGGTTCCACAAATGAAAAGTGTGATAGAAGAAACTGTTAGCATAGAACTTACTGTTACATCTAGCCATTTCAACTGTAAAATGATGAGACCTAGCTGCCAATCTAGTATTGTGCTTAAATTCATAAAGTCTCAGTATCATAGAGGAAAGTTCATCAGAACAATTACCATGAAAGTATTCATAGAAATGGCAGAAAGAAGGGCTACATTACAGCAATGGCAAAGTGACTGAAGCCTAGATGCCAGGTCAGGACCAATAAGATTGCAAATTCTTCGGATTTTATCAAGTCTCTCTAAATATATAGCAGGAACATCAAACCAGATTCACTTAAATTCCAATTTATCAAGTAGATTCAATAAGAGATTAGATTTAGATATTTGTAGCTGTTTTCTGCTGGTTACAGTCTGCAATACTCAATTTTAATAAAAGTTTAGTAATCTTAAATTCAGACTTATCAAGTAGATTCAATAAGTCAAGAAACTAGATTTAGATATTTGTAGCTGCTTTCCGACATTTACAGTTTGTAATTTTGCTGACAGTAAATTTAAATTCTGTGACTTTTTATCAGATTCACTTTCTGGATTATTGTTTCTGTCATATGTGTCTCACCTTGGATCATTCCAGAATAAAATTTTGGTAGCCTTCAGAGAAGTGAAGAGCAGTGGAGACTTAAGGGATGACCTCCTCACCAGCAAGTGCAGATCCATGTGACCAGCCCAGCTACACACCTGATGTACCTGTAAAAAAGACCTACATAACGAAGACTGATATATTAACACCCTCCATAGCAGTGAGCGGCCAGTCTGTCAGACATCAGAGGTGAAAATGTAAGGTCAACGTTTTACAAAAAAAATTAACATGGGTTTAATCTCTGTTGCACCTCATGTCTGGAGGAATTCAAAATGGTGTTGGAAGACAGAAGTTTAGCCTTGATCCAAATCAGTGGTAGGTGATTTCCAGCTTAAAATATCGGAAATAACTGTTGACAAGTGCTTATTTATAGCAACCATCTCAGGTGACAAGTCGCCGAAGGTAGTAAGGGAGATAATTCTATGTTGACTATTGTCACCTGCAGTTGGGTAAAGGTTATTAAACCTGCTGATGAACAGGACTGTCTTCAAAGTTTTGATTGGCAGGAGGCATTTATCTGGTTGTATTGAGGTATGTGCAAAATGGATGCGTACCATGGCAAAAGTTCAAATGGGCACCATTCTCTCAGTTCAGATCTTTACAGCCAGGACATGCCATGCCACTTTCACAGAGTTGAATCACCCTTATTTTCTTTATGTTCTAAATATGAGAAGGACGTTCCACTTAAGCTCTCCCCACAAAGAAGTGACATTTTGTCAAACAAATTCCAACATGGGTGATTCCTTGAAAACTTTAATCCTGACCTCTTCATGTGATGAGTCAACAATTATCTGTCATCATGATCTCCACCTCCAACCAACTTCTTCATTCCTATCATGCATCTTATTCATCATAACCATTTCAAATGTAACCCTCTACCTTGAGTGGCTCTCGGGTTTTATATTGGGCGAAATTAAATAAAAAATATCAATTAATTGAAGCTGAACCTGTCATGCTTAGCAAATTTTCAAGGCTGGTGCTGAAAATAATGTCGATTTGACAATGTAACTTCCCTGCACCTTTTCTAGAAATACTTTCGTGGTAATTGTTCTGATGGACTTTCTACTATGGTACATGGGTTTTTTTTTTTTTTTTTCTTTTTTTTTTTTAAAAAGACCAGTTGAATGCTCATCTTTGTATCAGATGTGTTTTGTCTCACTCTTCAATTTACATGGAACTATTTTTTACTGAAGCTATTTTGAGAAGTTTGAATTCTTATTGTTCATTTTGACTTACCTTTAACTTTAGTGGTGAATTTCTGATTTTTCTTACTTTTCATTCTTTCTCCCCCCCCCACCTCAGCTAAAAGCCAAACATTCTTCTATTGTTTTCCCTCTGTTTGTTTCTTGTTTTAATTTTTTTTCTGTCTCTATTTCTAATTTTTGTTCTTTGTTTGTTTGGCAAAATTGTATTTGTATAAGATCTTGTTACACATTTTTTTTTGTTTTGAATTGTCCAACTGTTAATTTTTATTTTTCACTTGCTTTAATTTTGTTTTCATATTACTGTTATGAGATACTAATTTGGCCTGCTAGGAAATACTTTTTTTCTCCATAATGGCCAACCTTCCTAGGTAGTAAAAAAGGACCTTTTTGGGTTCTCAAAATCAGACTCACCTGAAGTATTAAAAAAATTCTAGCTCTAAGGATAATCCAAATGTTATTGACTTTAAAAATAACAATGGGAAAAGCAAAGAAATTAAGAAAAGAATGAAGGTCAATAATAGTCAAAATGTGAATGAAGAAAAATGTATGGAGGCCAAAATATGATTAATGAAAAAAGTATGGAGGCCAAAATGTAACCAAGAAAAAATGTATAGAGGGCCATACCAAACAAAAGGATGACAAGAAAAAAGACAACACTGAGGCCGTGGAATCAGCCTCTCGTTGGATGCTCCCCCAAAGTGTTATGAACATTGCAGAATTTTGGGGGTGGGCCAAGAGTTATGCACACTTTATAAAAGAAGTTGGACTTTTGCAGGACTCCCAGTAGCTAAAGAAAGTTGTAAAAAGTATTGTGTCAGTTTTTGTGGTGGATAAGCATACGTACAAAATTTGTTGCTCCACAAAAAGATACAGTGGTTAAGTCACAGGATTTCTTTGGGGTTAATCCCCAAAGAATAATTAAACGATCAGGCTTTTTCATGTGGGACATATTACTATCCATGCCTGACAAGTCCATGAAAGCAGCAAGTCATGATTTAATAACCAAAGACATCATTATTCATACTGATTATGATGTGGGGTGTAAGACCAAGTAGTGGTTTTCGAGGTCCCACCTCAGTTGTCGGGGAGTATATGGCCAGATATGAGATACCTGTGATAACTTGAATGGGGTTGGAGTTTTGACATAATGCTTGATCAGGAAGCTTTCCTCTCTGTCCTCAACTGTCTGGATGTAGTGGGCCAGAAAATGTTGGTCATTGTGACCAGCTGAAAACCAACATGTTGGAAGTGTGGAGAGACTGGTCAATTCATTTCTTCCTGGAGTTTGGATCCCAAGCAACCAAAATCCTCCACATATTTCTTGATTGAGGAATTTCAATTCCTTTATTCTATTATCATAGTTCAAGGGTCGGCTCCAGCATGCGAAGGCATTTTGACCAGCCAATGAGCCTGATTACCAATGACTATTTTTAACATGAGAGACGACCTTTAAATGAAATTTGTTGTATGTCATTTTCCATAGAATGTCTACACATCTTAGTGCACTAAAAATATTAGACTATCTGCCAGTTATCTTTCATGAGGCTTATTTTACCAAGTTGCGTTGCCTACGTTTAATGTCAAATAATGGATACATATTTGTTATGACCCTTGGAGGCCATAATGTTCAAAATGTATATATATATATATATATATATATATATATATATATATATATATATATTTGAACCATTTTTCAGTTACTCATATTTTTGAGTACAATCCAACTTCTTTTAGGAAATTTACAATCTTGGATGGTTTTATTTTCGTAAAAATTTTTTTAAAAATTACTCACTTTGGTTTGGTTTGTTTTGTTTTACAGCATACCAACCTTAATGGGTTATTTAATGCCAACAACTTTTTTCCTGGTAATATCTTGTTTTGTCAAAAATCTATTTCTGTTAATATTTTTCAAAAATGTATAGCTAGTAATATTATTTTAAAAATGTATTACTTGTAATATTTTTTTTTTTTTCAAAAACGTATTTCTGGTAATAAATATTTTTTTCAAAAACGTATTTCTGGTAATATATATATATATATATATATATATATATATATATATATTTTTTTTTTAAATATATTGCTGGTAATAGTTTTTTCCTGGAAACATTTATTTTTGGTAATAATATTTTACAAAGTATTTCTGGTATTAAAACCTATTTTTACACTTTCATAAGGCTTTTTACCTCAGTTTTGGTTTAACTATTTGCCCATAGCTGGGATCCTAACAGGTGCTACCACCCCAAGTCAGGGTAAACCTGGGAACACCAGCAATTAAGAGGTGGTTCAATGCTCCTCAAAAACCTCCTGATTACAGGCCTTGCTATTGGACGTAGTTTATTGTCTTACCTAGGATGTGGATGTAGTTTATTTTAATGCCCAGGACGGAAAATTCATCATAATGATGACGCAACACTGACCTTGCTGGTGATACAAAGGTCTCTTTGGGTCAACAGGAGACTTTGTTCAGCAGGGTTAGAAAAATCTCCAAATGGCGTGCATTGCCATGAGTTGGTAGAAACCTTGGAACACACCTACCATACAGGGCTGTAGTCCCATTGTACAAATTTATTGAAGACATCATAATTTGCATACTGCATAGGAAGTTCTTTGTTCTCGAGGCCAGTTCTGTCTGTAGCAATGTGACACCATTATTGACTAAGGCTAAACACTGCTCTTTTGTTTAGTAGGTGTTATGTGAGTGATGACAAGAAGTTTACATCTTCCCAACAGATCTTAGTATTTCTTTTTTATTATTTTTTAAAATTTTTTTAATCCTTCCTTGCACATTCAAAATTTTGGTGAAAAAAATCCTGTTTTGCTTACCTCAGAAACCGACGTAATAATGAGTATTTTTTTTTGCACTTTTTTCTGGTGAAAAAAAAAATCACCGATTTGGAAATTCTTGCAAAAATCAAATAATTGTTGGATTTTAATGAAACTTTCAGGACATATGCAGAAAGGAATGAAATTATTATTTAAATACTTTTTTTTAGAAAGTCTTAGTAAAAAATATTTTTATTTACATATATTACCAACCACTTAATTTCATGAAATTTCGAGAAATTCAATTTTTAGGGTGGGGATTTTTTTTTTATTAGTTAAAAGCAAGAGTCTTTGGAGAATGTAAATCATCAATTTTTTTTTTGTAAAACAGTTACATCTTTCATCCAAAATCTGGTCTGAATTGTAAAATAAAAAATTCAATAAAATTATTATTTAATTAGAAAAACTTATAATTGCTTTTATAAATAAGATTTATTAAGGACACTATTGTCGTAAGAAAATTTTTTCAATGTATAATTAATTTTTTACAAGAATTGTTTTCGTTTTTTTTAAATTTTAATTAAATAATTTATAATATTAAAAAATCATTTACTTCAAGGTGGCAGTTATGTGATATTGTTAAGTGAAAAGTAAATTTACGCCTCAAAAATTGAAAAGCTCATAACAGTCGTTTGTATCCAATATTTTTTTTAAAGAATTAAAAATAAAGATTTTACTGTAGAAACATTCCCAATTTCTAACTTGCATTATTCAGTTCCGTTTCATCATTATCATCTTTGCAAATCATTCCTTCGAAATTTCAAAGTAATTTTTTACTTCTTTTTTTTTTGAATTGCAATTTCACTAAATATTTTTATTTTATGTATTTATTTTAGTTTGGGTCATATTTCAATTAAGTAATTTTTTTGTTTAAGTTAATAAACATAAGAACCTAGAAACAAAACATAAAGCATCTTCAAACGTAACTAAAAGTCAATAAATTCATACTTATTATAAAACCCAGGTTGTGTGTGTGTGTGTGTGTGTGTGTGTCTGTTCGTTTATATATTGGATCGGATTTCCTACATTTTTCAACAAAACTTCACAGGACTACATAAAATTACCTTGCGGTGGTTCTGACAGCACCCAAAATTGGAAAAACACAATTGTTTTTGCACAAAATCAATTTGAAAACACAATTAAGAGGCATCGCTATTGCGAGAATGAAAGGGGGATAACTCATATCGGGTTATACTTATTATAAAACCCAGGTTGTTTGTGTGTGTGTGTGTGTGTGTGTGTGTGTGTTCGTTTATATATGGGATCGGATTTCCTACTTTTTTCAACTGATTTCAACAAAACTTCACATTTTTTTTGGCAGGTAGTGTTTCTTATTGTCTTGCACACCTTTTTCTTTATTTTTACATTCAGAATGCTTTAAAAATTCCATTTACAAGACAATTGCTTATAATAAAATTCTATTCAATCGGTAGACTCATAACGATTGAAAACAAATGTTTTTGTTTGAGTTTGATCAATTCGTAAAAAAAAAAAAAAAAACTAATTAAGATATGCGTGTGCATTAACCTTAAACAATAATCTTTGTCAATTTTATTTTTCAGTCTTTATGATGGTCGATACTTGATCTATCTCTTACTGTTACATCCCCAGGCAACGCCGGGCTCTACTGCTAGTATTAAATAATTGCTGAAAATGTTAATTTGTAAAAATTACTAGGTAGTTAAAAACAAAAAAAAAAAAAAATGCGTTCACTTAGATTTTGTAAATTTATATCAATTCTGGTCATCCATAGTAGCTGTCATCACCTTGTAACGTCAATAAAGATCAAAGAAAAACAGGACCCCTCATTAAGAAATGCTTGTATATTACTTTTTATGCTACAAGTAACGTTTATTTTAAATCAGATTAATTTAAATTTGCTAATTTTACTCAAATAATGTGTTGCAAATATATATTTTATTTTTGGAAAATTTTCCAAACCAATAAATTTAAGAAAGTTGTAAACTAAGTCCCTTCAGTTTTTCAGCATAAATCTTCAATACCTAAGGTTTAAAATTAAATTTTAAAAACGAAAAATCTTTCTTGAAGATTTCATTTCAGCTTTAATTGAAAACTTAATAATTAAATTTATTATTTCCAATAAGTAAAATATTCTGGAGTATTTCAGATAGAAATTATATAGATTGGAATGTCAAATTTAATTTTGATTTCTTAAAATTTTCTTAAAAGTGCCATTTTCTTAATTTTAAGAAATTTCTAAACAAAACAAGTTTTTCTATTTTAAAATTCTTTCAAAAAATAAATATATATTTCTGACACGTTATTTTAGTAAAATTAGAAAATTTACAGTTAAATTAATCTGATTTGAAATAAATATTACTTATAACAAAAAAATAATATACAACCAATTATTAACGATTGGTCCTGTTCATCTGATCCAACGTTTGATGGACTGCTGATAGATGAAGCGATGACGGCTACTATGGATGACCCAATTGTCAGAAATCTAAGTGAACGCATACTTTTGGTTTTTAACTACATAGTAATTTTTACAAATAAACATATTTTCCACAATTATTTAATATTTTATTGACTTTTATTTACCTTTCAAAGATGCAAAAATAAAAAATTTTAAATACTATAAAATTTTCTTCAATTAATTTTATAATTTAATGAAATACCATGATTATTCAATTGAAGCATGTCTCACACTAATGTAAATACATAAAATAAAAATATTTAGCAAAATAGTAATTGAAAAAAGTAAAACTTAATTTAAGCTTTAAACTTTTAAAACCTGTTGAAACGTAACTGAAGCAAAATAAAAAAGGGACAAAAAAAAACTTTTAGGTCATAATAATGGCAATTTCAGTCTACTGTACATGAAAATAATGAACGTATTAAGTAAAAAAATACAAAATAAAAAATTATTTTAAAAATAGAATATCACAACTAAGTGTATTAATCTTTGCAATTTTGGATTTGTAAATTTTGTTTCCACTTATTTACTATATCACATCCAGGAAATAGCCCAATGCAGAATTTTACACAATTTGAAACTATTATAAATTATTATAATTAAAATTTTAAAAAAATGAAAAAAATCCTCGTAAGACTTTATTAATCAGAAAAATTTATTTCTTAAGACAATAATGTCCTTAATATTAGTTATTTACAAAAGCAATTAAAAGTTTTTCTAATTATGTCATAGTTTTATTGGATTCATTATTTTTCAATTCAGAGCAGATTTTCAGTTAGATAGCTCAAATTTGAAAAAAAAAAAAAAAAAGTAGGTGATTTACAATCTCCAAGGACTCCTACTTTTAGCAAAAAAAAAAAAAATTCACGAAATAGAAAGGTTTTGTGCAAAATTTCATGAAATTAAGTAAGTGGGAGTAACATACTTAAAAAAAATATTTTTTACCAAAATTTTCTAAAAAAAAAAAAAAAAGTTTAAAAAATAATTTCATTCCTTTGTGAATAAGTCCTGAAAATTTCATTAAAATTCGACAATTACTTGATTTTTACAAGAATTTCCAAATCAATGTGTTAATTTTCAACGGAAAAGGGCGCAAAACCAAAAAAAACAGTTATTTTCTGCCACTGCGACGACGTAAACAAAAGAAGACTTTTCAACCAAAATTTCGAACGTGTTAGAAAGGATTAAAAAATTTCAAAAAATAATTAAAAAATACTTTTGTCTTTTATCTTAATAAACATTTTGCCGATAAAACTTTATTTTCGTTAAGTTTGTGGCCTTTTTCATTACGCTATCTGTTTTCCCGTGAAAAAGCGGAGGATTGTAAACTAAACAAAACAAAATTAAGTAAATGGTCTCTTCTAAGAAGATTTTCTGAAATCAGCCAAAGATTTGACTTGAGATTCCAATGATCCAATATATAATTTTCATTTGAAATACACCAGGATATTTTACTTACTGGAAATAGTAAATTTAATCATGTAGCTTTCAATTAATGCTAAAATGAAATCTTCAAGAATGCTTTTTCATTTTAATGTTTAAAAAACCTTAGGTATCGAAAATTCAGTGGAGGTACCTACTTTGGTACCTCCACTTTTTCACTAATGAAAAAGAAAAAGGCACCAAACTTGATTGTTTTGTTATCGAAATTTTTGTTATTATTCAGAGGAAAACCTACGGTATTTTTTTTTTTTTTTAATTATTTTATTAAATTTTTTTAAGCATATTCGAAATTTTGGTTAAAAATGTTTTTCTTGTGTCAGCGGTCGGCCAAAGATTTACTATGGGAAATAGTATCTTTTTTTTTTTTTTTTTTTTTTTTTTGCGGTAAGAAAAAAAAACACGTTGTTTTGGAAATTCTTCAAAAAATTAGATAATTGTCGAATTTTAATGAGATTTTCAGGTCTTATTCACTAATGAATGAAATTATTTTTTAAAAATATTTTTAGAAAATTTTTTTTTTTTTTACATCTGTTACCGACCCATACTTTATATATTTTATAAAATTTAATAATAAAAAAAAACAATACATTTCCGTTAGGTTTTCTAATAAAATATCCTATTCATTATAAAATTAATTTATTAATGAATGAGTGGTGAAAATTTTATTTAAATCAGGTAATTCCCTGATTTTTGGTAAATTTTTTAAAAACAAAAGCAATTTTTTCTTTCACTTTGGCAAAATAAGACATGTATTTTGGCAGTACAAGTTAAATGTGATACAGGAAGTGGACGGTGTCATATGAAAAACATAGACCAATAATACGGGTTCTGATTTGTTTCGAAATGTTGCTTTATTCCGTGAGAATTCCGTGCTATATTTATCAGTAATTACTTTCTGATTATAATTAATAAAAGGAATATCTTCTGTTACTACTTTACTTTTAATATTAATGTTATTTTCAGTGGCAAAGGGTAACTTTGAAGAAACAAGGACATACAACCCATGATGTCCGTTTTTTGGGTATGAAAGAAAAACGTGAAAAATAATAAAAACAAATGTCATAGTTTTTTTTAAATTTTCATTAAAATTTAATACCTGATTTTTGACAATATATTTAAAATCATGTTTAAGTTAATAAGGTTATTTTCAAAAGCTATATATGTAAAAAAAAAAAAAAAAATGCTCTTATTGGTCATGCCATGCCTATGTGAATGAATTTCCTTTTTAAATTCTTTCTTTATTCTTACATGAAAAATACGTCGTTTGCATTTTTTCATTAAAAATTAAATTATAATTAACATTACTTAATGAAAAATAATGAATTCTTCTTTTTTTACAGAATTTTTTAAGCAAATACACAAACTTTGACTTATTTTTTTTTTTTGTCTACACAGATCCATACTGAATAAACTAGAAATTTAAAATTTTAATTAACAGATGTCAAATATCTTATTGAATAAAAAAATTCAATAATTAAAATAAGTACTGCCAAAAAAAAAAAAAAAATCATACACACGTTTTCGACACGCGAAAAAAAAAAAAAAAAGGTAACAAACACGATTTTAAAAATTTACGAAAAAAGAAAACAGAATTATTCGATTTTTTAGATGAAAGTATTTTTTTGCATTTGATTTATTAACTTTATCGAACTTTTTTTTAAAGTTTTGTTAAAGTTGTATTTTTTCATGTCGATCGACAGAACAATGAGTATTATTAGTGAATTTTTTTTTCTTCTTAATTTCTTTCTACATTTTTAGAAGCTAAATCCTAGAGAAGCTGAATATGTATGTTTATTTTAAATAATATCGACCATGAACATATTGAATATGAATCGAAATCTTAGACGAATTCGTCTCTAAAACTAAAGTAAACTCTAATTATTTTTTGTGGAAGTGTTGGTGACACCAAATTTTCATTTTTATTTCCAAAAGAAAAAAAGTTCCGATTTGTTTGTGAAAATTTGACATGTTTTACAATTGTACTATTTAAATTTTTTTAAAAACTCTTCCAGATTTTGGTCATAGCTAAAAAAAAAAAAAAAAAAAATGATCTTAAACTTTTATGTTTGAAGAATTGAAAAATGTAAAGTTTAAATCGTTAAACTTTAATGCCATTTTCAAGCGTAAAAAACATTTTCATTTCCATATTATAACTTTTTAAAAATTATTAAAAATTTTCCTTAATATTAATTTATGAATGAAAAATATACAATGAGAATTTTTTTTTTACTGTACTTTAATAAAAAAAAAAACTTACATGGCTTTTCAATTGTTAAAATAACCGGGTATTAGAGGTAAAAAGTCTCGACTAAAAATGGACTTAAAAGCTTAATTGACTAAGTGATGCAATCTCATCACAATATTTTGACAAGTACACACCTCAGGCCTCATTTGTACAATAGGATCACTTAAATAAACTATATAATTTGTAATCAGGTTGAATTGAATTAATTGTTTATTGAAAGAGGATCTAGCACAATAATAGGTAAGGTTATGTTATTTCAATTATTAGTTGCTATTCTTACGTTTTCTTTAAGTCATTCTTCGACATCGTATTTAGTCCGGTAAAACGGTAGTCACGCCGGCAATACGGGAGAAGCATATCGAATTTCTAGTTAAATTTAAAATTCTAAAAAAAAAAATATCCAGTATTTCTTTGAATAACAATTCAGATACTAAAATAAGAATTCTGTACTGCAAGAGCAGAAGTGTAAATATAAATAAAAAAACTCACCGAGTTTTCGCCTCATTTCGTTCTCCGCGGGAAAGAAATGAAATTCTCTTTGATTGTCTTCCTTTTCTTCCGTTGTTTTCCGCTTCGCGCGACTTCCTCCTCCAAGCAGTTGAATGCGCGTCGGCAAAAATAAAATCACCCTCCCTATTTATTTAACTAAAAAAAATGCCTTCAAAACACATTTAAATTTAAGTAATTTAAATTTCTTTGAAGTTTAATTTTGATTTTTCTGTGGGTACAAGAAAACTACAAAAAAAGAAAAAAATGGAAATAATTCAAATTTTATTTTTTGGAAAGCCTTTTTTAATGAAATAATTTTTTTTAGATATTTTTTTTAAAAACATTGACAAAGCCACACAGCACTCATCGAGCTGCTACTATTGATGATAAATTAAAAAATCTCTTTAAAATCCAGAATTGGCCCTGGAGATTTGTTTCAAAGCAAATTTAAGGTTTAATTTTGTGAAAAATACTTACTTCTTGCTTACAAAAAGCAAAAATAACGTTTTTTATGCATGCAATATCATCTAGGTTATAGGTCAATCACAACGGTCTTCTAGTGTCACTGCTACTTGAAAAAAAAGCACCTAAAACTGAATTAAGTACAGAGGACAAAAACTATTAGAATCTAGATACCCGTATTTCTAATGTTATCTTTAACAGAATATAACCATTAGTTTATGAATAATTTTGTTTTTATTATTTTATAAATTTATATGAAACTTAGCAGAATAAATAATTTTATTATTTATTCAATATGCATATAAAAGGAAATTAATTAAACAATTGCTAAATGACACTTTAGTTTTATTCCTTGCATTTAATTTTTGATTTTCTTAACTATTTGATGTCATAAAATATTTATGGGCACTCAATTAGGTCTTTCTCTTTCTTAAATACTCTGATTTTTAAAATTTATTAAATTAAAGAAAGTGCTACAAGAAAATGGGAAAAAGTGGTAAAGATTTATTGAATTGATAATAATTGATAATGATAATTGATAGCCATCACAAAATTATTGAATTATTTCATTTTTTTTTTTTAAATGTGGTACTTTTCAGTTACACAACTATATATAATGCAAGTGAGGGACTCTGCAATTTTAAACAACTCCATATTATATATTTGTCTCCATAATAAATATTAACTATAAACTTTTAATTATTCAATACTAATAGCTACAATCTTCTCACAGTCAATTTTCTACAGGTGGCTTATTTATAGTGTTCCTCTAAAATTTGTAGTTATATGACTGAAAAGTGCCCAAAAATGTTCACACTTGGAAATGGAATTATAACTTTACATTTTCTGGTTCTTCAAACATGTTTTTATATTTTTTTTTAATATCTCTTATGAAAAGCAACTGGATGAATTTTATAATCACACAAAAAACATTATAGTTTTTTTTTAAAATAAATATTGAATGTAGATGTTTTTTCCAATTAAATTTGAAATAAAATGTTTTATATGACATTATGGAAACACCAACACTCAACAAAAATACTTTTTGAGTTTTATTGAATTATCTTTGCTAAGGTTCAGGATGAATTTTCAGTATGTTCATGGTTTATATGGCATAGTTTTTTTACTGTAAAAAAAAAAACCCCAAAAAACTCCCCTCCCTAATGAAATCTTTTATTATTTTCAGGGGGTTTTCTTCATATAACTGTGGAAAAAATTTGTGACCTCCCTGTTGATAAAATTTAAATGTATTCATGATATATATTGAAAAGCGATGAAGTGAAAATGACTCCCAAAATATTTCCACAATGTTTTTTTTTTTAAATAATGACCTACTCAACATAATTTTCATTCATTAATGAATAAGTAGTGAAAATTTAATTAAAATCCCCATAATGTAGCCTCCCTGTGCCTGTTCCAGATTTACATAGTCAACCCAGGAGTACCAAGATTGGTGGGGTCCCTAAGGACCCTCTTGTCCTTGGTTCCTGATAAAACTAAAAAAAAAAAAAAAAAAATAAATAAATAAAAATATAAGAACAAAGGAGTCTGTCTATATATATGGAGAGAGAAGGGAGATTACCGTCCCCTGTGGGATCATGTTGAGATCATAGACAGGGAACACCATTGGAAAATTCGTATACTTAAGGAATCAGCACATATGCTAGGCCACAAAAATCTCCTGAGCCGACCAAGCATAGAAATAAATACAATATGGGAACCAGTAATAAGGAGTGCCAGAGAAAAGCAATGATAACAAAGTTGCAATATGGGCTCTGGTAAAAACATGCAATGATAACAGCAAAAATTGCAATATGAGCACTGGTAAAAAAATGGTTGCTGAAAACATTAGGTTTATAATACCCAGACACATAGCACAGTGGATAAAGGCTTTGGTTAGATCCAGTAACAGACCAAAAAGTGTGAGTTCAATACCCGGTTAAGGCAGTGGAGAACTTTCAGAGGGAAAATTAGCAGGAGATAACTGACATCCATCAAACATGGCACATGGAACTAGAACAGTCTACCCCAGTGATCGAAATAAAGGGTTCAGTTCGAAATTCCAACCACCTGAAGAAGGCCGGAGTGTACAACGGCCGAAATGTTGTGACAAATATGGCGACAAAGATGAGGACAATAGTCCGACTAATGTAAATACTGTACAAGAACGAAGGATTTTTGTATTTTTGGGGGGTTTTTTTGCATTTTGGTGAGACCTATTTTATTTGAGAGATATTCATACAGAAATCTTTTTTCATGTTACCATTGATACCACTCCCCCATTCACATGCTCAGCACCAGTGTAATAAGCCCTCTTCTGTACCCAATCTACAATTTCATCCCACAACACAATCATTAAATTTACAGATGATACTACTGTCGTTGGACCCATTTCAAATGGTGCCAAGGAAAATTAATTAATTTATTATTTTTTTTTACAGCTTATCAACTCCTTGTAGGTTATTTAAATCCAGAAAGCTTGTAAGAATTTTTTTTTTTGTGATAATAATTTTATTGATACAAGTATTACTAATTAACCCATAGCTGGGGGAGAAGGGGGGGATTCGTACCTTTTCCAAAGGTATTTGCATGTAAGTGAATATAATGAACTCAACCAGAATTGGAACTGTCCTCTATGATTAAAAATTTTAAGCCTTTATCCATTGCATCACCCACACATCTAAGCTTACAGCACCTGGTATTACCAAGCGGTCACTCATCTAGGTACAGAATGGGCTCGGTATATTGGTTAATTTTGGTGGTCGTATGGGAACTGGTGTGTGATTGTGATGTGGCTGAAAGCCTAATGAGACGGATTACTGCAGTGAAGTAAAGAGATGGGCTGCATGGAGTTTGGAGAATAATCTTGATTTAAACACCTTACAAGCCAAGGAACTGGTGGGAGACATTTGAAGAAATGCCACAACACCTGTCCCTTTGATTATTGGCATAAATTGTGTGGAGAGGGTGGATAAAATTAATTTTCTGGACACATGCATTGCAGAGGATCTTGTCGGAGTTAACTCCTCCTTCAGTTCGTTAACTCTTTCACCAGGGGTCTCTCTTCCCTGGCTATAAATAGTCGCTGACCCTTCGCCTCTTTCTCTCTTTTTCCTCAGGCCTTTGCGCCAACACCTGGAGGTAAATCTCTTTTTTTTCCTCAGGCTTTCAGCCTTATTACCTCGAAGATGTGAACGCTCACCAGAGATAGCATTTCCCAAATGCTGGGAACACGCTAACCACAATACACACACACGCACATATATAATATTCACACACACACTTTGTCCTTTGTAACTGTTTCCATGTAACTTGTTATTAATATATATATATATATATATTTGTATACATATATTATCGGTCTTGTGTTTTGTTTGTTTTCTTTGCATTCTTTGGACTTAATTAAAGTCCAACTTTTTCATGTAGTTGGACCAGCTAGCAGGAAAATCTGAACCCCACATGTGTTCTTCTGCGTCTACTCAACAACATTACAGCCACGGTCCACTACAATCTCTCCTGGATTATGTTAGTCAACAAGGCACATCATTGACCTATAAGTATGAGATTTCTAGTCACTGGTATGCAATATAATTAGCAAAACAAGATAATCAAAAACCTCACTTATAAAAAGAAAAGGTTTTATTTTACGTTAAACAAATACAACAATAAACAATATACACATGTCCTTCCCTAACGTGGAGATAATGACTGACGGACTTACCCCAAAAATGGTAGAACACAG
This sequence comes from Acanthosepion pharaonis, assembly GCA_903632075.3. NCBI lineage: Eukaryota > Metazoa > Mollusca > Cephalopoda > Sepiida > Sepiidae > Acanthosepion > Acanthosepion pharaonis. Next base: position 885,124 of record CAHIKZ030002190.1, read on the forward strand.
GAAAACTGGTTTCTCAGATATCTGCTCTCATGGCTGCTGTCGCAGATCAAGTCTAGACTGGAAACACCACACATGTGTCGCTCGGTGAGTCCTGCTGAAAAGAGGGAGCTTCTCCACGTGCTACGCATTTTGTATGGGCGGCCTGTGGCAGGATCAACCAATGGGGGTTCGCCCCATCGTCACGTGATCTATCTCTGGAGAACTTACCTCTGGTACTTTTGGGCATTAAAGCAGTGTGTGCCCAGTGTTCATCTGCTAAGATGGTGTATGTGTAGAGGACAGTTGGGAGTGGTGAGTATGTATTGTAGAAGAACGCACGTGGGTTAATATTTCCTGCTAGCCAGTCCAACTACATGAGAAAGTTGGACTTTAATTAAGTCCAAAGAAGGCAAAGAAAAACAAACACAAGACCGATAAATATATATGTAAACAAATATATGTATTAATAACAGGAAAGTTTACAAGTTACATGGACAGTGTGTGTGTGGTGAATATTATATGCGTGTGTTGTGTTGTAGTGAATGTTCGTACGTACGTGTATTGTCCTTAGCGTGTTCCCAGCATTTGGGAAACGCTGTATCGGTGAGCGTTCACATCTGCGAGGTGGTAAGGCTGAAAGCCTGAGGAAAAAAAGAGGAAGAGGCGAAGGGTCAGCGACTATTTATAGCCATAAGTGCTGTAGCATACCTATGGACGATAATGGGTATGTCCCCATTCGCATAAGTACAGTAGTAAATACTGTATGTTGGTCTGCAGTTGGAGATTAGACTCCAGCTGTGCTGGTCAAACTATTTACCTCCAGGCAGAGAGGATCTCCAGACGAGGCTATGTTGAAGGGCAGAGAGGATTCCCAGACAAGGCTATGATGAAGGGCAGAGTCTTGTTTCGGGAAACAGCTACCCAACCCCATTTTATATGGGGTCTACAGAGAATTTTGGGCCGAGCCTATGGGCTTGGATAACCCACATTAAATTTGGCCTTGTGCCACATCTGACCATGTGCAGCACTTGGTAAATATCCTGTAGTTGAAGATTCATTGTGGAATTCACTTGACTCACTTCTAGCAGTTGATTACTTCTACGCGCCGCTGGCGAATCTTTTATGTGTTGTTCTTGTCCTAAGTATTATCGTTCATTACCAACCTTCGTTTGATTATTCTATTCAGTAACTTTCCCTAGATTACAATAGTAAGCAAGATAGATAATGATTGACCCTTGACTTGAAGATATTACGGTTGCAGTGTTCAGGAAAGCATCCATGCTTGAGTCTGTTACATATATAAGACATATGATCAGATCATGCTGTTTTCATTGGATAAAATCTAAAAGCTGTCAAGCTATGCCATTGAATATATTACTCTTGATAAAAAGTCTTTCATTTGTATTTCTTTCAGCTAAAATCATTTAATTCATCTTCATTCTTGTATAGAATGATGAGAATTCTGGGCATTACACTTGCATCATCACTGTCTGAATTCAGTTAAACAAGGGATTTGAATCATTGTTTGGCTTTGAACAATTTTTTTTTATCTATCACTTTTATAATAAAATTTTTAGCCATGTAGTTTCTGTAATATCAGTTCTCATAAATGGCAGTGAATGCTGGACAATCTGATCACAGATGAAAAAGAGATGTGAAGCAACAGAATTGTGGTTCTACAGGAGGATGATGAGAACATACACTGAACATGTGAGCAACAACTGTTTTTGAGAAAAAGAAAAGAAAAAGGACTTGTATGCAGCATCAGAAATGGGTAGTTGGAATTTCTATGGCACACGAGGAAAGAGGGTTTGGAAAATTTGACACTCACAGGAGATATTGAAGGAAAGAGACAGAAGAATATAACGTTATAACCTACCTAATGAGCTGGTGTAAATGCTTGGCAGGGTTTAAGAAAGAGAACAAAAAGACAAACTTTACTAAAAGCGACAAGACAGGAAATTGTGAAGAGCTATGATCGTCCACATCCTGAAAAAACATGGCACATAGAAGAAGAAACACCTGGCCTTCCTCAGATTTCTGTTTTGAAATGGGTTTTGCTCTGAGAAAGCAGGTGCTTTCTTTTTCTTTCCCATTCATGTCATGTCTGACGTTTGCAAATTCCTTTTCCGAATCATTGACCTAATAATCTGCAGAGACACTTTAAAAATGAGTTTTGGCTGGCCATGACTGAGGGAAAGAATCATAATAACAGAGAAAGAATACTGAGAGTATAAGGTTGAAAGAAGTTGTGCACATACTGCACTTAAGTATCCCAACCAGCAGACCAAATGTAAGCATCAAGAATTTGGGGATTCAAGAAATATGGCCAGAGACATGAGAGTACTGGTGAAGTTCAAAGGGTTTATTAGAAGGTTACAAGTTCAGTGCAGTGGTTCCTAGAGGCAGAGACATGATAAATATAAGAGGAAAATTAACTGCAGACTAAATGCTTCTGGCATTAAATAACCAAGAAAAGGTTGATCTCTATCTATAAAAGGCAGAATGTGTGTGTGTGTAACGAATGCACGGCCGCAATTTTTGACGGATTTGCACCAAAATTTACATGCACATGCTCCAAGTTAGCGGGAAGGCCAAGACCGACTTTGCATTTCCCAACTCCCATCGATAGTGGAAATAATTGATTTTTTCATGCTTCTATGGCAGTTTTCATGTAGTTTGTGGTCATTTTGTACTAGCCAGAGTGAGAGCCTATAGCTGGCTGCCACGAATAGGCAGGAAGATTCTATTGGCCAGCATGAGAGCCAACAGCTGACTGACATGAATGTTAACTAGCATGCTAGCATGCAAAAAAAATCAATAGCTGCATTCGTCACAAGTGGGAAAAATTTAAATCTGCATGGCACTTTACTCCAATTGGCTCATTCGCTTGCTTAAACTCAACGTTGATTCTGATTCGGCAGAACTGGGTTGGGTGTGAAAAAGTATTTGTTGTTAACATTCTTTTTTCATTCAGTTTTTCCAGTTACGAGTCCTTTTTTAAATCTGATCGTTTTGTGTTCATTTTGTTTAGTTCTTTTTTCATAACAGATTTAATGTTTAGTATAGAGCTTAGAAAAAATTTGCAGTGTGAGATAGGCAAGAAGTAAGGCATGTAGCAACATCAGCACGGCAAAGGGCACTCCTTTAAAGGCAAGGAAGGGCATAAATATTTTAAGTGATAGCGATTGCTGTACGAGTCATACGATCTTTGAATCAAGCATGGGCAACGCCGGGCTATGCTGCTAGTAAACCATAAAAAAATGAACAAATCAATCAACTGTGGCTTCTCATTTCTTACTGTGGCTTCTTCCTTCTTGAAGAATATGATGCAAGAACTTAAAAAAAAAATATCTCTTCAGGAAGGAATTCTAGTTTGCTTTCTTGATTTTGTTATGTCCAGCATCTTTCCGAGAAATTTAAGGTTTGGTTTATTTTGTTTTACAGCATATCAACCTCAATGGGTCATTTAATGCTGACAAAATTTGTTATTGCTGGTAATATTTTGTTTTGTCAAAAATCTGTTCTTGGTAATATTTTTCCTTCAAAATTGTATTGCTGGTAATAATTTTTTTTCAAAAAGTTTTGCTGGTAATAGTTAACTATTTGCCCATAGCTGGGACCCTAACAGGTGCTACCACCCCGTGTGAGGACAGACCTGGTTGGTTGGTTGGTTGGGTTTTATGCCATATCAACCACTGTAGGTGATTTAATGCCAAATTTAGTTATATATATATATATATATATATATATATATATATATATATATATATATTAAATATATAGTACTAGTAAAGGTATAGCTGACAACATTAGTTTTTCCAAAATGTATAGCTGGCAACATTATTTTTGGATGTAGTTTATTGCTTTACCCAGGACGCAGATGTAGTTCATCATCATACCCAGGACATGGATATATGATGGGAAAAACTGGGAGTTCACTATTTGGCCATAGCTGGGACCCTAACAGGTGCTACCACCCTGGGTCAGGGTGGACCTGGGAACAGTAGCAATTAAGAGGTGGTTCCACACTTCCTCAAATCCTTCTGATCAGAGGCCTTGCTGTTGGATGTAGTTTATCATCTTACCAAGGACATGGATGTAGTTTAACGTCTTAAGCTGAAAACAACAAAGATGAAGATGCTAGCTTGCAAAAAAAAAAAAAATCATTGAATAGTAATAATGCATTATTTTGAATATTAAGGCAAAAATCTAAAAATGTTTGCAGTATCTCAATATTCACATTTCTTGTAACTGCCGGAATGATACCTTTCATCAGTTTTCTCAAGTCATGATGAACGTTTGCACTGTCAATGATGCTGTCCACCTCTAGATCTCAGGTGGAACCGATACATACGAGCCATTGCTAAACATGTTGGAAAAAAAATGTCCAACTCTTTCATCAAGTCCAGAAAGTGCCGACTCCTTCTGCCATAATTTATCTTTATTTGACTCAGATAAGACTGTTATAAAATAAAATAAGACACATCTCGGCTGATTTGCAGGCAAATAAACTAACATACTTAAGAGCGAGAGCCGGGTGTGAACGGGACAAGGCCTCATCACAAAATGACCATTATCATCGTTTACGCATATTCCCGACGCACGAGTTCCGGTCGAAAAATAAATATTTTAAAGTGTTTCTATTTTTCGACCAATAAAAGTGCTTCCCTCCTAATTATACTCGCATCGTTTTTCGAGCCTGTTAAGCCTTAAAAAAATGCCATAAAAAGGGTCACATGGTGAAGTACAACAGCAGTCAACAGGAGGCCAGGGAAGAGACCTGTCACGGTCAGCCAGCAGCAGTCAACAGGAGGCCAGGGAAGAGACCTGTCACGGCCAGCCAGCAGCAGTCAACAGGAGGCCAGGGAAGAGACCTGTCACGGTCAGCCAGCAGCAGTCAACAGGAGGCCAGGGAAGAGACCTGTCACGGTCAGCCAGCAGCAGTCAACAGGAGGCCAGGGAAGAGACCTGTCACGGTCAGCAGTAGCAGCCAGCAGGAGGAGCGCCACACCAACCAGCAAGAACTACTATGAGAGATCAACCCAGGTCGACAGCCGGCTTATGAACTATACCACAAGGTAGCTGTCCCAAAACCACACGTTCCTATTGAAATAAATCACGTAAATCTATTTCTGCTGTTGTCGTATTTCTTTCTTGCAACCATATGCTTGTCTATAACAAGACCAAAAATGGAGTAATGCTGCCATATTTAGGTAGGATCTTTACTTTTCAGATTTTAAAATTGTTTATGCTGTCTTGTGGGAGATGATTTATTTTCTACTCTGCAGCTTCTTTCCCCACAGATGTAATATCGCTACTCTATAGCTAATCCATATGGCAAATGTTCACAAGTGTAGTGCTGCCAGTTCAGACGCTTACAGCTAGAATTCACCATGCTATGTCCATGAAGTCGAATTATCCCCATTTCCTCCATGTTCCAATTGTAAGAAGGAAATTCTATGCAGGCAACTTTTCCCCAAGAATCGCTACTTTGTGGAACAAACTGAGTCCTGTATTGGGTAAAAATAATTTCTAACTTAAGGTGGTAAACTGATTTTTGACAGCATTTTCTTTGTTAACAGTTCTCTTATAAAAAGATAACTACAGCAATATTTTATCCAAAGTAATCATTAAACAAAAAACAAAAAGGTAAATTGTTAAACTTAGACCTTAGTGCCCACTTTAAAATACAGTGTCAAAAGAATTTTTTTCCCTTGACACTGCTAGTATTTTAACTACTCTTTGGCGATGTTGTTTTAAAAAGCGATGATTAGAATCATAATAAAACCTAAACATATGATAAAAGTGAATTTATGTTTTCTTTGTTGAGAAATTTTTACAAAAATAATAAACATTTTTTATTATATTGTTTATTGTAAGGGTTGGCAAAACATTGGCTGATTGCCAACTGATTCAAATTTTATAAAATGATAAATAATAAGGATTTCCTTATAGTTGGTTCACATATTTTGATAATTTAGTAAATGTTTATAAATTTATGAATAAAAAATTGTTTCCATATTTATTTCTTTATAAATTGGTAAAGGAAATTTCCTTACATTAGTTTTAATTGTATTAATTTTTAGAATGTTGTAAATATAAAATTAATTTTGTAAATAAACAATCTAAGTATTTAATATGCGTTGTAAAAACTAAAGGGCAAAGAAAATGTATAAATTCGCTTTCATCATGTTTAGATTTTATTACAATTTTAATCATCGCTTTTTAAAACAAAATGTTGCTGAAGAGTGGAGGTAGTTAAAATAATAACAGTGTCAAGGAAAAAGTTGTCCTTTTGACATACCATTTTTTATGGGCATGAAAGTCCAAATTTGATATTAATTCTTTATGATAATAAATATTGCATTATAGTTGGTTCACATATTTTCATAATTTTGTACATATGAAATTTCTCTTGTAAACAAACAATCCCATAGTGTTTAATATTTTTGTTGTCAATTCTCAAGAACAAAGAAAATGTATAAATTCACTTTCATTATATGTTTAGATTTTATTACAATTCTAATCATTGTTTTTTAAAACAATAAACATTGCCAAGGAAAGAAGGTAGTTTAAAAAATAGTAGTGTCAATGAAAAAAAAAAACATCCTATTGACACAATGTTTTTTTGCAGGCATGAAGGTCCAAGATTGCAAACAAAGCTATATTTCTGTTAGCCAAGTGATAGTAAGTTATGTGTGTTTTGACTGCTTTTATAAGAAGCAAGATTTCTCACATTCCGTGTAAAAATATTTTGGATTCCCAAGTTGAGCTTTTCCACATTTGCAATAATTTTTATTAATTCAAATCAGTTTTAGGAAATAAATTTTTTTAACATGCAATTCTTTACTATTTCTCTTCAGCATGTATTCTCATGTGTGTTTTTAAATTGTCTTTGCGAGAGAAAGCTTTTCCACAGACTTCACAGTTAAAGGATGTCTCTCCAGTGTGTGTTTTCATATGTCTTTTTAGGTGTGAATTTCGGGAGAAAGATCTCTCACACACTTCACACTGGAAAGGAGTTTCACCAGTATGTATTCTCATATGTTTTTTCAAGTTACCACTTACAGAGAATGCTCGACCACAGAGAGTGCAATGAAAAGGCGTCTCTCTAGTATGCGTTCGCGTGTGCTTATTCCTGTTACTAATGTTAGAGAATGCTCTCCCACATATATCACAATTATATGGAGTTTCTCCAGTGTGAGTTCTCATGTGAGAAGCTAAGTCACATTTTTGAGAGCAAACTTTGCCACACACTTCACATGGGAAAGATATTTCTGCTTTGTGGAATTTAACATGTGCTTTCAGGCGATTTTTTTCAGCAAAACCTTTCCCACACGTGTCACAATGATATGGAGTTTCTCCCGTGTGAGTTCTCATGTGAGAAACTAAGTCATTTTTCCGAGGACAAACTTTGCCACACACTTCACAGGGAAATGATGTCTTTTCTGTGTGGATAGTCATATGCATTTTCAAGTGATTGTATATTGAGAAACATTTTCCACACACTCCACAGTGATAGGGTGTCTCATCTGTGTGGGATTTCATGTGCTCATTCAAGTACATTTTTTCGGTAAAACCTTTCCCACAAAGTTTACAATGGTGTAGGACTTGATTAACATGAGTTCGTAAATGTGTTGTCAGTAGAACTTTTTTGGCAAATGATTCACCACAAACTTCACATGGAAATTTCATATTTGTAGAAAATAATGATGTTTCCAAATCCGTTTGTTCAGGCAGGAAGAAATGTTCTTTTTTTCACTTTTGTATACAATGGCGAAATTTTGGTGAGCTGAAAAGAAAAACAAAAGAAATTAGCAATTACAAAGCAGGTAAAACTCCAACTGGTATGTTTTAAATAGTCTTATATTACAAGGCCTATCCCAAAAAGCATTCAGCTCTTTAATATTAATTGATAGCCTACCTAGGACAATGATGTTTCACATCAATGATGTCTCACTCCCTTTCAATAGATAGCCTACCTAGGACAATGATGTCTCACATCAATGATGTCTCACTCCCTTTCAAAGTACCCACAGGATCCTTTCAATCAGGGTTCAAGATTAATGCTCTCCTCCCAACATGGGTCAACTGAACGTTAGTTGTAGAAAAGCAGGTATATACTTAATTCTCAAATACGACAAGTACATTTCAGCCGTGTTCATAGTTGATATTGTTAAGGAATGGTCCTTTTATTAATTTTTAGACATATTTCGTAGTTGGAAGTCTACATTACATGTTCTTGATGAGTATGTTTCGTATTGAGGTAAGTATATTTCCATGTCGGTTTGGATGTGTACACATGGATTGTTTTGTTTTGTATGGCTTATCAACCGTTTGTAGGTTATTTAAAGCCAGAAATTTTGTTTTTTTACATTGTAAGAATTTTGTTTCAGAGATAATAATTTGGTGATGCAAGTGATATTTAGCTACCCCCCCCCCCACGAGGGTTACGTGTGGCACAAGGCCGGGTTTAACGTGGGATTTCCGAGCCCGTAGGCTCGGCCAAAAATATTCCCTCTTTGAACCCGCATAAGCGGGTTCAGGGGCAGTCAACTACCCCGAACGAGACTCTGCCCTTCGGCGGAGCCTCGTCCGGGTTCCTCTCTGCCCGAGAGCAGAGAGTTAGACTGTTACTCAGCAAATATTTTTGCCAAGTTGGTTTGGTGATGCAAGTTAACCCATAGCTGGGGGGAGAAGAGGTAGATTCATATCTTTTCCCAAGAGTATTAGAACGTAAGTGAATATAACACACCCAACAGGAATTGGAACTCAGCTCTGCAATTAACATTTCTGAGCCTTTATCCATTACACCACCTGCACATTCAAGTTCAGAGCACCTGCGGTCACTCATCTAGGTACTCAATGTTGCTTAACTTTGGTGATCATACAGGTACTGTTGTTTCAGCATGATATGGCCGTAAGCATTTATACATGTGGAGCTATGGTATAATACATCATTTACCTTGTGCCACATCTGAGCTACGCTTGGAAAATCATTACATCATTTACCAAAAACCCTGAAAATGACTGATGAATTAACTGAAAGTGCTCAGAACAATCATTTGAAGAATTTTTATACTTTCTAATTTAAAAAAAAAATAAAGCTTTTGTTTGCATACAAGAAAAATAGAAGTGCAAAATTTAACAGAAGTACCTTATCAGTCATTTTTAATGAAACATGTATTAAGGAAGGACTACAGTTCAAATACATAACTATATATATATATATATATATATCATACTTATTATAAAACCCAGGTGGTGTGTGTGTCTGTCTGTTCGTTTATATATTGGATCGGATTTCCTACATTTTTCAACTGATTTCAACAAAACTTCACAGGACTACGTAAAAATACCTTGCGGTGGTTCTGACAGCGCCAAAAATTGGAAAAGCACAATTGTTTTTGCATGAAATCAATTTGAAAACATGATTAAGTGGCATCGCTGTCGCGAGAATGAAAGGGGGACAACTCGTATCGAGTTATACTTATTATAAAACCCAGATTATTTGTGTGTGTGTGTGTGTTCGTTTATATATGGGATCGGATTTCCTACATTTTTCAACCGATTTCAACAAAACTTCACTTTTTTTTTTTGGCAGGTAGTGTTTCTTATTGTCTTGCACACTTTTTTTATTTTTACATTCAGAATGCTTTAAAAATTCCATTTACAAGACAATTGTTTATAATAAAATTCTATTCAATCAGTAGACTCATAACGATTGAAAACATTTTTTTTGTTTGAGTTTGGGTTTGACCAATTCGTAAAAAAAAACAAAAAAAAACTAATTAAGACATGCGTGTCCGGCAACCTTAAACAATAATCTTTGTCAATTTTATTTTTCAGTCTTTATGATGGTCGATACTTGATCTATCTCTTACTGTTACATCCCCAGGCAAGGCCGGGCTCTACTGCAAGTTATATATATAAAATAGTTGTGCATTTGGGCTGCTAACCTTCTTTAATACATGTTTCATTGAATAAGACTGAGAAGCTACATTTGTTTTTTTATTATATTCCTTGTATGAATACAAGTGTCTTCTTTTCTGGACTTAATCTTCAAAATCGTCCAAATGTGAAGCACATATCACATTCGTGTTCTGAATGAACATTGGTATGTTTTAAATAGGCTTATATACAAGGCCTATCCCAAAAATCATTCAGCTCTTTAATATTAATTGATAGCCTACCTAGGACAATGATGTCTCACTCCATACATTGAGGTTCGTACAATTCCATGCAGGCTTAAATGTGTCTGTTATGAGCTCAATTTGGACAGATATTGTGGCAGTCATCTTGACAGGCAAGTACGGTGTTCAACATAATTATTTATTGGTGATAGATTTTTTTTTATGGGTTATCAACTTTTTTTAAGGTTATTTAAAGCTAAAGCATATTTTTGGATTGTAAGATTTTTTTTTAAGCTAATAATGATTTAATGCCTTACGATTTCATCCATAGCTGGTAGAGAAAGAGGTGTATTCATATTTTTCCTAAAGCTATTTGCATCTAAATGAATATAATGAACCTGACTGGAATTTGAACTCAGCTCTCCAAATTCTCATTCCAAGCCTTTATCCACTACACTGCTCATAAATCCAAAATCACAGCACTTGCTATTTCCAAATGATGATCTATCTTTGGTGACTGGATGAGAAACAGTACTTCAATGTGATATGTCTGTCAGGATAATTATTTATGGGTTTGTATTCATCAGGAACCTTGTTCGCTATAGGATATCTAAATTCATAAATAATTATGGTCCTTGACTTTGCTGGCATGATGTTATTTCTGATGTTTTTATTTTCTATAGTAGATAATTTAATATTTTTATTTTGTTCAACAGGCATCATGCTTTTATATATATATATAGTTCTTTAAAGCAAATTCATCCTGTTTGTAATTTTAAAAAATGTTGAAAGCCCTTATTATAAAAAAGCAAGAAACCAACCCATAATTACATCAATTAATGTATTGGTTGTATTTGGAAATTAAGAATATGACTATTTTCAACAAATTTTGTACAATCTCCATCAGCACATACACACCATTTACTATAGTAGTATAACAAAAAAATAACCCTTGAAAATGGCTAACAGTTTAGCTGAAAGTGCTCCAAGCCAACAAATTAGACAATTTTTTATTTTAAGTCCAGAAAAGAAGACCATATGAAAACAAGGAAAAAAGATTTAAAAAAATTAAACAAAAGTCACTTATCGGTCTTAATCAATGAAAGTGTATGCATGTTAAAATTTTGCTTGTTGTAGCTATGGAGAAAGAGTGTTCAATATTGGAGATAGAATGTTTATAGATTGATAAAGTGTGGTGTGGACATAGAAATCAACACTGTAATAATGCAGTGTTGATTTCTACGTCCACATAATCTTTAGATAAATAACATCATTCACATTTCAATAATCAATTACAGGGGCAAATCCTATTCCAAAATTGACCAGTTTTAGTTGATTTTTAAAAAAGTGCTCAATATATAAACTGTAGACCAATTCTAAAAATGCTTCTTTTAAAAAGGATCAAAGCAGCAAAAATCTATGAGAAGTGTTCTACCACTATAATAATAATAGAAGCTATTTAGAAAATATTTTACAGGACAAATCCAATTATGAAACTGACCAGTTCTAGCATATTTAAAACAAAAACTAAAAAAAAAACTGGTCCATTTTGGAAAAAAATTTGCCACATAATTTAAGTGAATAAAGATTTTATAAATATTTCCTATTATTATAATAGCAGAGCACTTTCTTGTGGATTTTTGGGCCTTTGATCTTTTTTTTAAGAGATAAGTTCTTATAAGTATTACTTGTTTTAGAATAGTAATTTCTCATTAATGTCTATTATTTTGTCGTGAGTGTGAAATAATAATTGCTCCCTTCATCCACTTCCTTCAGATTTGGAAGGTTTAGGAAGAAGAAAGAAAGGAAGTCGTGAGCATATGCAAAATTGTTTTTAGGACTAATTGCCTTTACAAAAATTAGCTGGTCAGTCAAGAAGAAGAAAGAAATTAGTGAGTCTATGTGAAATTCTTTTCAATATGAAATTAGGAGAAAAATTAAATTAATCAGAGAAGTTGTCTGAAGTGATGTGAAAGGTTTTCTTTCAGTACCTTGCGACCAGTGTTAAAGTACTCATCAGTGTAAAATTACTTGCCAATTATATTATTGGCCTCTAACCACCATGCGGAACTTCAAAGACAATCCAAGAAAGCTAAGTATTTTAAACTATCTTTCTTCATCTACTTTTGAATGTATGCAAACAATATAGCCCTGTGATGAGCAATGAAGTCTCTTACCTTTGTCATAAACATTTTTGTATATTATTTTGTATCAGATTATTTAATCTGTTGTATGAACATTTCCTCTTTATGACTATATGTTAAAACTACAAACTTTAAGAATTCTGATTTATTTTCCTGAAACAAGCTACTGACACTAGTTCAAGTGTGTAAATTCATGAATAAATGCCTTATCTTGTGTTAAAATTACCCCTATGTTTTCGCATTATTATCATCCTTCATCAATCTTCTTCTCATGAGTAAATCATCAACTGTTCATGTTAATTTCTAAGCCCCATGCCACTATAATTTTCCTGACAAGTACAGTTACAAATATTTGAAGTTTCACCCATAAAAAATCCAAGTTGGTATCAATAAAGTTTCATTCTATTTTAGAGCAAACATATTAAACACAACTAAGAAAAAATGGTTTGGTTTTGTTTTACAGCATATCAACCTCTAAGGATTATTTAATGCTGACAAGATTTTTATTTTTGGTAATATTTTTTCCCAAAATGTATTGCTGCTCATATTTATTTTTTAAATGTATTTCTGGTAATAATTATTTCCTTCAAAAATTCATTGCTGGAAATAACCTTTTACAAAAATGTATTGCTGGTATTAAAACCTATTTTTACACTTTCATAGTGTTTTGACTCCAGTTTGGGGGTCAACTATTTGCTCATAGCTGGGACCCTAACAGGTGCTACCACTCCTGGTCAGGGTAGACCTGGGAACACCAACAATTAAGAGGCGGTTCTACACTCCTCAGAACCTGATCAGAGGCCTTGCTGTAGTTTATCATATTACCCTGGACAGGAAAAAAATGTCAATATGTAATGTGTAAAGACAATACTTGTACAAAAAACTGACATGGTGTGCATTAACATGAATTTTTTTTATTAATGTTCATCCAATACAAGGCCCAAGAATTGTCAACTTGTAGTTAGAAAAAACAAAAAAAAAACCCAAAAAACTGACATTAATAGATGAAGACAAAATGTTTTTTTTTTAAATTTGACCTGACACATAATAACATGTGAAGACAACATACTTAAAAAAAACACACCTGTTAGACTGTTCACCCCCCACCTCACTTCTGCTTCATCTCTACCTCGCTTGTTTACAGCTGATGGCTAAAACCGAATAATATTTACTTACTGCTACAATTAGCTCATGGTTTTATTTCGTGGGTAATGATCTGGCCAAAGTGTTATTTTCAAGCCACTAGCACTTGACTGGAAGAAGCTGAACCCTGAGAATAGACCTGGTGCCTGGTCTGAACTGCAATGCTACAGTGGCTGTGCTAGCACAAAGTTGCAAATCATTATGAGGGTTTAAGCAAGCTCACCTTATTAAAAAAAAAAAAAAAATAATGATCACACCAGATTATACATTCTCTCCCAGAAACTTGCTTAGCATAGTTGGAGCATACATCACAGGTGAACTTTGTTGGCTGGGCAGGCATCTGTTAACATAGATTTGCTAGCTGCCCTGGCACACAGGTGTGCTTGGAAGCAAGTAGTAGATGTCCTACAGAAGGATACTGAGAATACCAAAGACAGAACATGTGAGCAACAGGGAAATTTTATGAAAGAAAGGAAACAAAAAAAAAGAAAAAAAAGAAAAAAACACTTGTACTTAAAACTGAGAGAATTTAAATTTTTATGACATGAGGGTTTGGAGAATTTGACACTCACCATGACCTGTGGTGGTAGCACCTGTTAGGGTCCCAGCTATGGGAAAATAGTGAATCCCAGAAACAAAGACAAAACACCATAAATGTATAAAAATACATTTTTATAGCAAAATTACCAGCAATACATATTTATAGTAAAATTACCACCAATACATTTTATCTGTAGTTGAAGGCATGCAATTACTTTCAAAAATAGTTAGATTTTGGAATAAGAGGTTGATATACCGCTAAACAAAATCAACCAAGTAAGCAACATGAGAGAACACTTTCATGGCATTAATTCATATAATATCCTACAATTTCTTAAAGAAATCAAACTACATTCCAAAATATAACTTCAACAAAACTACAATATAAAACGCACATGTCACTGCCTCTAGTAATTATATCCACACAAACATATATGTGCACAAAATCTGAGTATCATCTACCATGTATTCAATTGTGAAAGCAGAATAACACATATTTTTACTTCAAAGCTCCCAAGAAAATTAAATTTCAGTATTAAACGACCCATAAGGACTTAATATGTTGCTAAACAAATGAGTGTTTGTGCCAATGTTTTAAAAATGCTTAAAACTTTATTTACACACAAATATATTTTTCTTTTAAGCTATTATCTTTCGAATAAAACCAAAATTTAACCTCAGAGAAAACATTTAAAATGTGTTTTTTGGTGTTTTTAGAAAGTCCATGGTGATACCAACAGATCATGAGTATATATATATATATATAGTTAGTTAGTTATTAACGGTAATCCATATGGGTAGACCCAAGGAGGATAAAATCCAGAGAGCTCAATGCTAATTAATAATCAATAATAAAAAAAAATTTTTTTTTAAATAAAAAAGATTACTAGAACTAAACTTATATTTAAAATAAAATTTTATTCCTTTAATGTACTTTATATGAATATATTTTTTCTAATCGACTATTTTATAGAAATTCCACAAAATCTGTTTAAAAAAATTTAAATCACTAACATCAAATTAAATTCTTTGTAGACTGTTTAGACATTCAAATTTATATCAAACATTATAATCTCTATGAACCCCCAAAATAACACTTTCAAAGTAAAGCAAAATGACACCTTCTCTCATGACTTCCTTCTCTCTTTTTGTTTTCATGTCTTTTTTCTCCTCTACCCCTTCTATATCAATATATAACCTCCGTTAAGTTAACCATTTAAATGTGTCAATGTCTGGACCTCCTCAAGTAATTTTAAGTATGAAAGAATAGAAATGTTAAATAACATCTAACTCACTCATGTCTTCTTCTCTCTCCCCCCTCACTTTGTTAATTTACATATGCTTAATACGGCTCGTCAAAAATGTGTAAATTTCTTTTCATTTTTCATTTCAACCTTTGGAAGTAAAGTCTGATGATCCACAGTCCTTTAAAAGGGCTGTGGTGAAATAATTTATTACATGGAACCTTAAAGGGGTCTGTTTTTATTTAAATTTTATATATATATATATATATATATATATATATATATATATATATGGTGGACTCTCCCATCATATTCGATGTATGAGGTTCAAGCTGGTCAGGTCTTAGGAACTGACAGCCAGACACCAGCACATAGGATTTGATTATGGTGGTAAAGACTTTGTGCAGAACCAACCACATTTTTTGAATACACCTGGTTTGGGGACCTTGAGACCTGGTGCACTACATGTCACAAGGTCCCCACACGACCCTCTGCAGGTTTTGAATTCAGAGTTGTCTTTCACCTAGACCAGTTGCTATCCAAGGCTATAGAACCCAGTCTATCCCATAGCTGGAGAAGAAGAGGATTAATACCTTTACCAAGAGTACTAACACGTAAGTGAATGTAATGGATTCAACTGGAATTCGAACTTGGCTCTCCGATTCCTTAATCTGAGCCAATATCCACCACCATAGGGGAATTCAATTTGATATGTAAATTTCAATTTCATTATCTGCAGTGCTTTTTTTTTCATATATTGCTATCAATTAGACACTCCATATGATACTACTATATTCCACTGCATATAAGACTTTCCGATGCATTAGACATCCCCACCCTCAAAGAATTTTGGAGGAAGAAATCAGAAACAAAAGTTTTTTTCCTTGTACTTTATAGCCCTCCCCACTAACCCCGGTTTTACCCACTGAATAGCATATTTCAGCATGAAAACCTGACTAATAATGACAAATTAATCACAGGCTGAGAAAATGTTTATTTTAACTATTTAGAATGTCACAGTAGAGTAATAGATAGCGGCTCAGATTGAGGAATTGGAGAGCCGAGTTTGAATTCCAGTCGAATCCATTACATTCACTTACTTGCTAAAACACTTGAGAAAGGTATGAGTCCTTTTTTCCCGCCAGCTATTGGTAAACAGCAGGACAGACTGGGTTCTATCTCCTTGGATGGCAACTGGTCTATTGCGGAAAGAAATGGCAATCTGCCTCGTCAGTCATGTATTGAAAGGTACATGATTGCCTAAGCGTGTATCAAGCATGGCATATAACTGACCGAATAGTTAAAAGTTAACTTCCATCCCCAACCTGTAATTTATAGGATGAAACATGGTTTTTGGAGATATTTTATAAGAAAAAATGTCTTATAAGCAACAAAAATGTGGTATATTTAAATTTTAAAAGAATATATTTTCTAAATTTTAAAAAGTCATTTGCGATAATATTTTGTTTTGACTTCCATTGGTGGATCAATTTTTGTAGCAAATTGGACCACCTATTACACTTTTAAAATCATTTTTTTTTAAAAAGTGCTCTGAAGTGCTTAGTAAAATGAAAAAAAAAAAAACAACAAAGAAATTATTTTTGATCGCAGTGTGTGTGTAACTAATCGTAAATAAAGTCCTGATACAAAGTCAATAGAAAAAAGAAGTGTAAATATCTAGCTAGATTCTTGAATGATCCAAAATGGGCAACTCATTTTTTTTATTAAATATTGGTAACAATTACAAAAACAGAACATTATATCGAACACAAAGTCAGGGTCCAGTTTGACATTATAGTACGTACATTGTTGTACGTAAACCCTGATTTTTCTCGTTTTCAACTTATAAATTTTCATTTTCTCTAAAAAGAAACGCTAAAGTGAACAAAATCTCTAAAACTGTTAAACGTCATGTTCAGAGAGAGCAGTGAAATAACATCGGGGAAAAACAAGTTTTTTGGGCTTGCTTATAAATATTTTCCCAAAAAACGATTCTCCCTTTTTACCCTTTCTTTCTTTCTGTGTCATATCGCTTCGTGAGGGTTCATGGTTCTCCACGACTTCACACCAAAAAGTAAAAATACCCTTCCTTTTCGACTCGAGTATTTTTTTAAAATCCCAAAAGTTAAGATCGGTTCAAGAGAATTTTTTTTCTTTCTGTTACTTATTTTATAGATACAAATTTGTCTAAATTACTTACCTTACAAATGTAGAATTTTAGTAAAACAGAAATAAGGGCACCCACGTCTAAAATAAAAAGGACAACGTGACCTTCGTAAGTCGAGATTAAGTCTTAGTAAATGGTAGAAAGTCTGAATGTATTGTAGTTCACTCCAGTCCAATCTAAATTGTAGATTTCTTTCTTGTTAGTTTTTTTCGCAATGTATCACTCTTTCTGCTATTAATAATAACAGCGTTGAAATTATAAAGACAAATATAGGAATCGTAAAAATTATATAAAAACAAACAAAAACAATGTTCGTCTTAAGACTTGATAAATAGAACCAACACAAAAAAGCAATGAAAAATACGGTGATACGCTGTAACAGTCACTTCTGAAAAAATGGCCATGGGACTATATAGATATCAGTAAGAAATATCCTACTTTTTCTTTGCCAGAAAAAAATTAAAACAATAAACAATATTTCTTTAATTAATTGTACAATTAAATTCAACGTTAAATTTTGGTTTTGTTTCCCGAGCGCTAATATCCCTTAAAATTTTTCCAAAATTGTCATAATTCCGTGCAAATGTACATGCTGAACTCGAATTAACAATTGAATAAATTATGAAGAAAGTCAAGAAACCTTCATAATTTTGGAGTTATCGACAAGAAAAAATCGGACTTCTTGTTGGTCATTCGTCCCCCATTACTGCTATCATGATTACTAATTCACTGCGTAGTACCTACGCAGGCGTAATCAGAAAAATTTGGCCTATTTACTTCTTTTACAGACTTTCCTTGCAGAAAATCACTACGCACTACTGTAGTGTAAAGAAATGTAATTTTTTTTTCTTTTTCTATTCAAAACGGAAAAAAGGTTCTGTTGTATTATTTAATTTGTTTTTGTTATAAATAAAACTACACTTACCAAAAAATAAAAATAAATATACATTTCTTTACGGAACTACCTCTTAATTGTTGTTGCTCCCAGATCCACCCTGACCCGGGGTTGTAGCTCCTGTTAGGGTCCCAGCTGTGGGTAAATAGTGAACGCCAAAACAAAAACAAAACACTATAAAAGTATAAAGATACATTTTATAGTAAAAATTATCACCAATACATTTTTATATAAAAAATTATCAACGCCTACTGATAGTAAAATTACCAACAATACAATTTCGAAACAAAATGACCAGCAATAATTTTTTGTAGTTGAAGGCATACAAATGCGTTCAAAATATTTAAATTTCTGCATTAAATAACCCATAGAGGTTGATATGCTGCTAAACAAAATCAACCAACCAACAATACCTATTGATAATAAAACTACCAACAATATCTATTTATATATTCAGTTTGTAGAGGGGCCGTGGCTGTTATGTTGTTGATAGAAGTCAGACGTAAAAGAAACGCATGTAAGATTCAGATACTCCTGCCCGCCGGGCCCAACTACATAGGTTGGACTTTGATTAAGTCCAAAGAAGAAGGCAAAGAAAAGCAAACAAAACACAAGACCGATAATATATGTATATACAAATATATATTAATAACAAGTTACAATACATGGAAACAGTACAAAGGACGAAGTGTGGTGAGTATTCTGTATGTGCGTGCGTGTGTGAATATTCTGTATGTGTGTGCGTGTGTGTGTATTGTGCTTAGCGTGTTTCCACGCTATTCCTTTGTTAGCGCCTACATTTCGAGGTTGATAGCTGAAATCCTGAAGGAAAAAGAGAGATTTACCTCAAAGTGTCGGCGCGCAGGCCTGACGCAAAAAAAGAGATAGAGGCGAAGGGTCAGCGGCTATTTATAGCCAGGGAAGAGAGACCCCTGGTGAAAAGGTTAACGGACTGAAGGAGGAGTTAACTCCGACAAGTTGAAGCCATAAAATTCTGTTAAAAAAATATGTAAGATAGATTCTGGCGAGAAAATTGCCTAGCACCAATTTTCTTAGCGGCAAACTTAGCATTGCATTCAATATAGTCTTTCCACTTCATGTCAGCTGAAATCGTTTGTCCGAGAAGGCACAATGAATCACTCTCCTGGGGGTTAGCATTAGCCATCATGATGGAAATTAATAAGGGTTCTCTCAAAGGATTAATTTTTTATTGGCTGTTGATAGTAGTTTCCATTTTATTAATAACCAATGAAATTCAGATTAAATAGTCATTATTTTTCTTAACTTTTCGATTTTCAGGCATCAGTACGATTACTGGCAAGATTGGAACAAGTTAGAAATACATTTAACAAACAATGAATTTGCATTCATCCGAGAAATAATTTCATTGTGAAATCTGAGCCCAGACTTTCTCCACAAATACAATGCTTATTACACACCGGAAAATACATTGTAATAAGAAAATCCACCAGTGTGAAGAATTAAAAAGTAATTACTTGAGCAAAGACAATTGAGCAACAAGCCCGAGAGCCAGCAGAATTGAACAGAAACGCATAAAATGTGAAGTATGTGGAAAGTATTTTTCTCAAAGTAATATGAGAAAGCGCGCAAAAACACACACATTTAAGATTCCCTGCTCTCAAAACCAGACTTTAAAAATTCACTACCGAGTTCACACATGAGAGACTCCTTTTCAATGTGAAATATGTGGAAAAGCCTTTTCTCGTGGCGATATGTTAAAAACACATCGGACAATACATACTGGGGAGAAGCGCTACAAATGTGAGGTCTGTGGAAAGGCTTTCACACAAAATTATACTTTGCAAATTCACTTGCGAATTCATACAGGAGAGACACCTTTCCCCTGTGAAATATGTTGAACAGTTTTTTATATAAGTGGTCATTTAAAAAGTCACATGAAAAACCACACAGGAGAGAAACCTTATGAATGTGAAATTTGTGGCAAAACTTTTTCTTAAAATGCTCACTTGAAAACACATTTTATAATCCATACAGGAGAAACTCCCTTCTTATGTGAAATATGTGGCAAAGCTTTCTCTCGCAGAAACATTCTTAAACATCATTTGATAATACATACTCAAAAGAAGAAGTTACTGATTTGAAAAAGGCAAATACAAGAGTATGTGTATATGCTAACCCTGTAAATTTGCCTATGGAGTATAGAGTCACAACCTCGCTACAGTAGGCATTGCTGATGCGGTTTATATAGCAAATAGTTTCTTTACAGAGTGGGATTGTTAGCCTTATGCCCAAATGATTTTGTATTTAGAATTGTCAGTTGGTCAGGAGAATCCTAGACTGGTTGCCAACCAAAGTTAGTGAGCCTAGTCTAACCTGCTATTAAACCTTAGTTAGGGTGGGTGTCGGAGGACATGGATCCGTACCTTTTGGAGGCTATTTGGGCAAAAGTAAATTGATTTGTTTTTTTACGGCTTTTCAACCTTTCGCAGGTTATTGAAAGCCAGAAAGTGTTTTTAGATTATAAGGATTTTGGAAAATTATAATGATTTACTGATACAAGTCCTACTAATTAATCCATATCTGGAGAAATAGGTGAATTCATACCGTCCCCAAGGGCATTTGGACATAAATGAATATAATGAACCCAACTGGAATTGGAACCCGTCTCTCCGATTTCCATTTCTGAGGCATTATCCGTAATTTCAATGCTAGCTGTTCATATTACCAGGTAGGTGGACAGAAGGTTGGTAGGAAGAATAGCGAAGCTGTCAGACTGACACGCCAAACGTTGATTAAAATTACATCTACCTAACATCCCAAACTGAGCAAGCGAAGCCCCTCAATAAAACATCCAAATATGTTGGAAACAGGGTTCGAGTTCTCATTTCTCGATGTGGAACTTGACTTCACTTTTCGTTTCCTTGTGAACGTGCATCGGGCCCTTTATAGTTTTGGGTGCCCACTGACATGAAGGAGAAACAAGATACAAAATGTGGGATTTATTGACTGGTCAGTGGAAAGCTGGGCAAGGTTTCCGTTTGATGTTTACAGTCCATCATCTAAAAAGTTTAGATAATTTAAGACTATTATTTACTAGATTGTAAATGAGTTTGTGGAATCTCCCACAACACAACCAGCATTACCTCTTTGTAGGAAATGCACTCTTCCTATCTGGTAAGCCAAATTCTACTTTCAGACAATATAACAAGTATTCATTGGTCAATCACCTCCAATCTGGCTTGCTGATTGGTCAGTTCCGACCAATCAAACCGCCTTCACGCGACCAATCTGTTTTCCCGCTCATATGCTGGGAGCCACTCAGCGATTATAAAAACCGAACACGTGTGAACCTTTCGAGTAGTAGTTACGAAGTAGTTACCAAGTTCCAAGATGTAACCTTCACCGACTCCCAGACGTTACCATTGCTGACCAGACGTTAATGACAATTACCAACTTTAGACAGTCAGACCTCCACACCTAGAGAGATGCCCATCAACTCCACGCCAGTCAAAACTCTGACTTTGCCGCGTAAAAATATTCTCTGACTCAGCAACCTTCGGGCACACTCTATCTCTCTCTAAGAACATTTCTCAAACTTGTTTTCAACTTTATTTGCATGATTTGTTCCAAGTATTTGTTCTAAATAATTGTTGTGGACGAATGTAGTAGAACACGGCCTCGAAATTCCTTCTGATCAATTTAAACACAATCACCAGTCCGTAAAAAGTTATTAAAAATAAGACGAAAAGAAAGGTTAGACAAGCATTAATAGCCACAATACAACAACTGGAAAACCTGTTATTATTATGTTTGCTGAGGCATGAGACTACCTTGTGCGTAGGCGTAAATATGACCTTTGTATTATTGGACCAATCACAATCTGTCAGTTGCTGAAACTTGGTTTGGAGCCTATACGTGTTTAGCTTGCACAAGTTTTAAGAACTTTATACATGAAGATACGCAAAATACAATTTCAATATTTATTGTCCGATCAGGACGTTGTTAAATAACAGTATTATGGAAATTAGGTGTGATCCATGAAATGTAGAAGTCAGATTCTCCAATGTCACTCAGAGTCAGATACTTTCTGGTGTGGTACAAGGAATGAACCATCCTTCCATTATCTTGGTAAGAGTTTCATTTGAGGTCTGGAGTGAGCTTGAGTACCAATAGACATTCTACACAAGGAGCCTGATTTAGAGTGCATCCGCTCATCAGGACTAGAGTAAATGTAGGATCTGTTCGGTGATGGTGAACCATTACTAGCTTTGTTTGAGCAGTATTGAATGGTCATTGAGCTGTGAGAGCTAGATCAGTGGAGAGATCAGCTTGCTAGGCCCTAGTCATCTAGATTTTGGGAGGCGCTCCCATAAACCGAACAGAAAATGCACCCATAAACCCATGATGCTGTATGCGATCTTAAACACTTCACGGGACGATATCTTGATTGTAGCAGCAATGATCATGCATACGTTAAGTTGATAACATATTATTAAAAAAATATATAAAAATAACACATTATTAATATATATATATATATATATATATATATATATATATATATATCCAATAAAATCCCATCAGAAGGTTTGTTTCATAAACAATCATTACTAGGGCGAATACCGCCCAAATACTTGCAGGCGTAGTTGTCTACCGACCACGTGTTATTTTTGGGCCATCTATAAAATATCAATAACTGCCTTCAACATTCCCACAAATTCGAGAAAACGATTTTCGTGAGCCAGTTTGAAATTCGTTTTATACATGTCCAAATCGTTCCGGTGCCTTTATTTAACCTACATACGGGCTATACAGAGTGGATGTCTAAGGCTCTTTCTTCCAGTTAAGGTTCATATTTTCGAGTCTATAGACCCTTTGAGAATCAATTTAATCAACCTTTTTCAAGGTTAAACTCTTCTGTGTCTACTTAAAAAAATCCTTTAATGGATTTATGTCCTTTCTACAGCAGCACTTTGTGAGATTACCCTCAATTGGTTTACAACGTTTGCCATGACGCCGTAAGGTAGTGATTTTAAACAGTTATAAAAATGTTTCTTTCTCGTTCCCCTTCTGTTATGAGGTCCACCCCTTTTTCATATGTGGACTCTACCAGTGTACCTGGACTGCTGCCGTTAAATACCCAGAGTTAGACAGTCAGAAAGAGTGGTCGGAAAGAGAGAGAGAATATACGAATATACGAAGATAGTGTGAGGTAGCCTCTTGTAGAAGTCAGTTACTAGCACGTAGACTCTAAGGAAGTCCTACTTCGAGACTGTATATATCTATCTGTAGTTGCTACTAACCGTGTTCCTGGATTTACTAACAGTATTACTCTTTGTATGATTGTGTAAATACATTTTATTTCTTATATTTAATTATTGCGTTTGTCATTCCTTGGAGACCAAATTCATCTCGGAATCCACAACAACTTGGCGACAAGGATTCGAACACACGCGGGAAACAAAAAATCAACAAAAGAAAAATATTCCCTCGTCGTCCAACACAACACCTTCTTTCCTTTCAGCGTGCAGTTGTGACAATATCTGTTAGGGGGAGTGTGGTTATTCCCCGACGATATGAAGATGTTATAAATGAGGTTACCACCAGATGACGTTATTGAGACGGTAACGTGGACGGTTGTTGCAGAGGAATTCTAGGATTAATTAACCATTGGTTAGCAGATGGCAGTTTCGATTTACGGACTTCTGATTACGGATTAATTAACACACCAACGCGGGATCTGTTCAAATCTTGGAGTTAATGCATTTCGCCGGGTAACTGAACGCTTTTATGCACAAACACACGTGTATCAGACAGATATTCAGACACCCACAATTCCTAATAGCTAGATTCTAATGTCTTCTTTCTTTTCAGCTATTTTTGCATACATACAAGTATATTTTCTTTCGTGTTAATCATTTGTTAGCCATATATATAAACATCTGAAAATATGGCCGCGTTGAAATTTATTTCATTTTTTTCACGTCTAGTAACAATGATAACCAGTCATTTCCATGTTGTTATAACATAAAACAAGACATATCTCGGCTGATTTACAGGAAAATAAACTAACACACTCAAGAGCGAGAGCCGGATGTGAACGGGACAAAGCCCCGTCACAAAATGACCATTATCTTCGTTTACATATGTTCCCGACGCACGAGTTCCGGTCGAAAAATAAAATAATAAAGTGTTCTATTTTTCGTCCAATAAAAATGTTCCCTCCTAATTATACTCGCTTCGTTTTTCGAACCTGTTAAACCATAAAAAAAAAACGCCATAAAAGGGGTCACAGGGAAGTACAACAGGCAGTCAACAGGTGGCCAGGGAAGAGACCTGTCACGGTCAGGCAAGGCGGTCAGCAGATGTCAGCAGCTGTCAGCAGGGGAGTGCCAGCGTCAACATGTGTGAACTACTATGAGAGATCGACCTAGATCCGAAGCCGGCTTATGAACTTTACCACAAAGTAGCTGTCCCAAACCCTCACGTTCCTGTTGAAATAAATCACGTAAATCTATTTCTGCTGTTGTCGTATTTCTTTCTTGCAACCATACGCTTGTCTATAACAATGTGTAAATTTTATGTTCTACTGTTTTTCTGTTCAACTCAAAGGAGTATACACAACAACTTTTAAAAGCTAAGTGTTTCCTTTTATAATTTAAATGGTTTGTCTCAAGGTTAAGAAATCTTGCAACTTGCGGGGTTGGAAAAAAAGAACAAGAAAAAAGAAAACAGCTTCCAGGGAAGTTTTGCCTCTTGTCTTGTAACATACAAAGTATTGTTTGCCTCTTGTTCCTATAACAGACCAAATACTTTTTGCCTCTTGTTCTGTAACAAACTATTTTAGCCTCTTGTTCCTGTAACAGACTAAGTATTTTTGCCTCTTGTTCCTGTAACAGACTAAGTATTTTTGCCTCTTGTTCCTGTAACAGACTAAGTATTTTTACTTATTGTTTCGGTAAAAAACAATTTTTTGCCTCTTGCTCCCGTAACAAAGTATTTTTGTCTCTTTTTCCTGTAACAGACAAAGTATTTTTCGCCTTTTGTTTCAGTAACAAACTATTTTTGCCTCCTGTTCCTGTAACAGACTAAATACTTTTTGCCTCTTGTTCCTGTAACAGACAAAGTATTTTTGCCTCTTGTTCCTGTAACAAACTATTTTTTGCCTCTTGTTCCTGTAACAGACTAAGTATTTTTGCCTCTTGTTCCTGTAACAAACTATTTTTTGCCTCTTGTTCCTGTAACAGACTAAGTATTTTTGCCTCTTGTTCCTGTAACAGACTAAGTATTTTTGTCTCTTGTTCCTGTATCAAACTAAGTATATTTTTTTTCAGTCTCGTACGTTCTGATCTCTTTTAAAACACGCCCCAGATATTTAAATTGTCGTATTTAATTGATTTTGGTATCTCCAATTTATAATTTGAACGTTGGACTGTTCCTTTTGCTAACTATGATTTCTTGTCTTCTTGCTATAGATGTTTAGTCCTTTCTTCTCGCTTTCCTTTACTTCCTCCCGGAGGAGTTCTTGTAGTTTCTTCTTTTATGTCTGCTACTAACACAGAACACGGTGTCATTTACCTATCTCACCCTGTTAAGATTGTGGCTGCCAATAAGGAATGCCGGTAGAAAAGTTGTCCATTTTTAAAATGGCGATTCTTTTAATTAATATTTAACCATCAAGTGCCTGAAATGATAAAATATAGGTTAGTTCTATTAAACAAATCGTATAACATCCCCAAACTAATCTGAATCGGATATTGAACACCTAGACTATCCGCTCGTAAAAAAAATTGAAAATATTGGGAGGGGGGGCAATATTTTCTAGGTTTATTAGACTTTCATTTGACTTTCCTCAAGAGTTCTCATTTGTCAGAATCGATAAATATTTTCTTATTTTAAAAGACGGGGTCCTTTTCATAATATCGATATAGTGTAAAAACAACCCCGACTTTTTAAATAGTTATCTCTATTTACTATCTTTATTTATAAATGTCAAATTTAAAACTATCTTCATGCCATTGATATCTGCGTATGAAACAAGGGCATTTCTGTTTTAACTAAAAGATTTATTTTAAATAAAGAGCGAAGAATTATTTCTCTTTTCTGAAAATTTGAAAAAATAAGCAATCGAGCCCGCAGGTGGGATTTGAGTTTAGGAAAAACGAAGAAGTCAGATGGAGCTAAGGCTCGTGCGTAAGGGGGCCAGGTTAGCAAATCAAAACCACGGTTGGGTGCTTCAGCTACTGCAATCTGAGCAGTGAAAACGGGCGCGTTATCTTAGAACAAGAACACATCTGCCCTCGGCTTCCCTCTGCGTTTCCACTTGATTACCTCAGTTGTCATAATTCTGATGTATAGTACTGGCCATTAATAGATTTTTCTCTTTTCCAGGTCATCTATCATGATCAGCCTTCAGAATTCCTCAAAACAGAAGCCATTACCTTGCCAACAGACGCTGCCTGCTCGAATTTCTTCGGGGTGAAGAACCAGAGTGTTTCCGGTTTTTTTTGCGTTGAATCTTTGATTCAGGTTCGAAGTGGTGAACCCAAGTTTCATCTTGAGTTACTAATCTGCAGGGGAAATTCTCAGAGCCAGCCTGGAAGCGAATCAGAAATGTCCTGGAAACGTAACCCTTTTTTAGATTCTGCTCTGGTGTCAGCATTCTTGGGACCCATCTTGCAGAGAGCTTGCTCACTTTGGATCAAACCAGAACTAATACCTATGGATGTAGCTATCTGCTGGACAGTAAGACGTCTGTCATCCAAAACCATCAGTGGTTGAGGTTTTTGGACAACCTGACAAATAAGATGTTCTATTAAAAATTTTAATATAAAGCAAATAGAATACTACTTCAAATAATCCTAAACATACACTCTAGTTATAAACAGGATGAACATATCCATTTTGGACCAAACCAGAACTAATACCTATGGACGTAGCTATATGCTGGACAGTAAGACGTCTGTCATCCAAAACCATCAGTGGTTGAGGTTTTTGGACAACCTGACAAATAAGATGTTCTATTAAAAATTTTAACATAAAAAAATAGAATACTACTTCAAATAATCCTAAAAATAGTTATAAACAGGATGAACATATCCATTTTGGACCAAACCAAATAATCCTAAACGTAGCTAAACAGTCTAGTGTCATCCAAAAAACAGTGGTTGAGGTTTTGACAACCCTGACAAATAAGATGTTCTATTATCCTTCAAATAATCCTAAACATAAACTCTAGTTATAAACAGGATAATATCCATTTTGGACCAAACCAGAACTAATACCTATGGACGTAGCACTGGACAGTAAGACGTCTGTCATCCAAAACCATCAGTGGTTGAACAAATAAATGTTCTATTAAAAATTTTAACATAAAGCAAATAGAATACTACTTCAAATAATCTAAACATAAACTCTAGTTATAAACAGGATGAACATATCCATTTTGGACCAAACCAGAACTAATACCTATGGACGTAGCTATATGCTAAACATCTGTCATCCAAAACCATTAGTGGTTGAGGTTTTTGGACAACCTGACAAATAAGATGTTCTATTAAAAATTTTTAACATAAAGCAAATATGAATTAAATCTAGTTTAAACAGGATGAACATATCCATTTTGGACCAAACCAGAACTAATACCTATGGACGTAGCTATATGCTGGACAGTAAGACGTCTGTCATCCAAAACCATTAGTGGTTGAGGTTTTGGACAACCTGACAAATAAGATGTTCTATTAAAAAATTTTAACATAAAGCAAATAGAATACTACTTCAAATAATCCTAAACATAAACTCTAGTTATAAACAGGATGAACATATCCATTTTGGACCAAACCAGAACTAATACCTATGGACGTAGCTATATGCTGGACAGTAAGACGTCTGTCATCCAAAACCATTAGTGGTTGAGGTTTTTGGACAACCTGACAAATAAGATGTTCTATTAAAAATTTTAACATAAAGCAAATGAATACTACTTCAAATAATCCTAAACATAAACTCTAGTTATAAACAGGATGAACATATCCATTTTGGACCAAACCAGAACTAATACCTATGGACGTAGCTATATGCTGGACAGTAAGACGTCTGTCATCCAAAACCATTAGTGGTTGAGGTTTTGGACAACTGACAAATAAGATGTTCTATTAAAAATTTTAACATAAAGCAAATAGAATACTACTTCAAATAATCCTAAACATAAACTCTAGTTATAAACAGGATGAACATATCCATTTTGGACCAAACAAGAACTAATACCTATGGACGTAGCTATATGCTGGACAGTAAGACGTCTGTCATCCAAAACCATTAGTGGTTGAGGTTTTTGGACAACCTGACAAATAAGATGTTCTATTAAAAAATTTTAACATAAAGCAAATAGAATACTACTTCAAATAATCCTAAACATAAACTCTAGTTATAAACAGGATGAACATATCCATTTTGGACCAAACCAGAACTAATACCTATGGACGTAGCTATATGCTGGACAGTAAGACGTCTGTCATCCAAAACCATTAGTGGTTGAGGTTTTTGGACAACCTGACAAATAAGATGTTCTATTAAAAATTTTAACATAAAGCAAATAGAATACTACTTCAAATAATCCTAAACATAAACTCTAGTTATAAACAGGATGAACATATCCATTTTGGACCAAACCAGAACTAATACCTATGGACGTAGCTATATGCTGGACAGTAAGACGTCTGTCATCCAAAACCATTAGTGGTTGAGGTTTTGGACAACCTGACAAATAAGATGTTCTATTAAAAATTTTTAACATAAAAGCAAATAGAATACTACTTCAAATAATCCTAAACATAAACTCTAGTTATAAACAGGATGAACATATCCATTTTGGACCAAACCAGAACTAATACCTATGGACGTAGCTATATCTGACAGTAAAGACGTCTGTCATCCAAAACCATTAGTGGTTGAGGTTTTGGACAACCTGACAAATAAGATGTTCTATTAAAATTTTAACATAAAGCAAATAGAATACTACTTCAAATAATCCTAAACATAAACTCTAGTTATAAACAGGATGAACATATCCATTTTGGACCAAACCAGAACTAATACCTATGGACGTAGCTATATGCTGGACAGTAAGACGTCTGGTCATCCAAAACCATTAGTGGTTGAGGTTTTTTGGACAACCTGACAAATAAGATGTTCTATTAAAATTTTAACATAAAGCAAATAGAATACTACTTCAAATAATCCTAAACATAAACTCTAGTTATAAACAGGATGAACATATCCATTTTGGACCAAACCAGAACTAATACCTATGGACGTAGCTATATGCTGGACAGTAAGACGTCTGTCATCCAAAACCATTAGTGGTTGAGGTTTTTGGACAACCTGACAAATAAGATGTTCTATTAAAAATTTTAACATAAAGCAAATAGAATACTACTTCAAATAATCCAAAACATAAACTCTAGTTATAAACAGGATGAACATATGGACCAAACCAGAACTAATACCTATGGACGTAGCTATATGCTGGACAGTAAGACGTCTGTCATCCAAAACCATTAGTGGTTGAGGTTTTGGACAACCTGACAAATAAGATGTTCTATTAAAATTTTAACATAAAGCAAATAGAATACTACTTCAAATAATCCTTAAACTCTAGTTATAAACAGGATGAACATATCCATTTTGGACCAAACCAGATCTAATACCTATGGACGTATATGTTGGACAGTAAGACGTCTGTCATCCAAAACCATTAGTGGTTGAGGTTTTTGGACAACCTGACAAATAAGATGTTCTATTAAAAATTTTTAACATAAAGCAAATAGAATACTACTTCAAATAATCCTAAACATAAACTCTAGTTATAAACAGGATGAACATATCCATTTTGGACCAAACCAGATCTAATACCTATGGACGTAGCTATATGCTGGACAGTAAGACGTCTGTCATCCAAAACCATTAGTGGTTGAGGTTTTTGGACAACCTGACAAATAAGATGTTCTATTAAAATTTTAACATAAAAGCAAATAGAATACTACTCAAATAATCCTAAACATAAACTCTAGTTATAAACAGGATGAACATATCCATTTTGGACCAAACCAGATCTAATACCTATGGACGTAGCTATATGCTGGACAGTAAGACGTCTGTCATCCAAAACCATTAGTGGTTGAGGTTTTGGACAACCTGACAAATAAGATGTTCTATTAAAATTTTAACATAAAGCAAATAGAATACTACTTCAAATAATCCTAAACATAAACTCTAGTTATAAACAGGATGAACATATCCATTTTGGACCAAACCAGATCTAATACCTATGGACGTAGCTATATGCTGGACAGTAAGACGTCTGTCATCCAAAACCATTAGTGGTTGAGGTTTTGGACAACCTGACAAATAAGATGTTCTATTAAAAATTTTAACATAAAGCAAATAGAATACTACTTCAAATAATCCTAAACATAAACTCTAGTTATAAACAGGATGAACATATCCATTTTGGACCAAACCAGAACTAATACCTATGGACGTAGCTATATGCTGGACAGTAAGACGTCTGTCATCCAAAACCATTAGTGGTTGAGGTTTTTGGACAACCTGACAAATAAGATGTTCTATTAAAAATTTTAACATAAAGCAAATAGAATACTACTTCAAATAATCCTAAACATAAACTCTAGTTATAAACAGGATGAACATATCCATTTTGGACCAAACCAGAACTAATACCTATGGACGTAGCTATATGCTGCTGGACAGTAAGACGTCTGTCATCCAAAACCATTAGTGGTTGAGGTTTTTGGACAACCTGACAAATAAGATGTTCTATTAAAAAATTTTAACATAAAGCAAATAGAATACTACTTCAAAAATAATCTAAACATAAACTCTAGTTATAAACAGGATGAACATATCCATTTTGGACCAAACCAGAACTAATACCTATGGACGTAGCTATATGTTGGACAGTAAGACGTCTGTCATCCAAAAACCATTAGTGGTTGAGGTTTTGGACAACCTGACAAATAAGATGTTCTATTAAAATTTTAACATAAAGCAAATAGAATACTACTTCAAATAATCCTAAACATAAACTCTAGTTATAAACAGGATGAACATATCCATTTTGGACCAAACCAGAACTAATACCTATGGACGTAGCTATATGCTGGACAGTAAGACGTCTGTCATCCAAAACCATTAGTGGTTGAGGGTTTTTGGACAACCTGACAAATAAGATGTTCTATTAAAAATTTTAACATAAAGCAAATAGAATACTACTTCAAATAATCCTAAACATACACTCTAGTTATAAACAGGATGAACATATCCATTTTGGACCAAACCAGAACTAATACCTATGGACGTAGCTATATGCTGGACAGTAAGACGTCTGTCATCCAAAACCATTAGTGGTTGAGGTTTTGGACAACCTGACAAATAAGATGTTCTATTAAAAAATTTTAACATAAAGCAAATAGAATACTACTTCAAATAATCCTAAACATAAACTCTAGTTATAAACAGGATGAACATATCCATTTTGGACCAAACCAGATCTAATACCTATGGACGTAGCTATATGCTGGACAGTAAGACGTCTGTCATCCAAAACCATTAGTGGTTGAGGTTTTTGGACAACCTGACAAATAAGATGTTCTATTAAAAAATTTTAACATAAAGCAAATAGAATACTACTTCAAATAATCCTAAACATAAACTCTAGTTATAAACAGGATGAACATATCCATTTTGGACCAAACCAGATCTAATACCTATGGACGTAGCTATATTTGGACAGTAAGACGTCTGTCATCCAAAACCATTAGTGGTTGAGGTTTTTGGACAACCTGACAAATAAGATGTTCTATTAAAAATTTTAACATAAAGCAAATAGAATACTACTTCAAATAATCCTAAACATAAACTCTAGTTATAAACAGGATGAACATATCCATTTTGGACCAAACCAGATCTAATACCTATGGACGTAGCTATATGTTGGACAGTAAGACGTCTGTCATCCAAAACCATTAGTGGTTGAGGTTTTTTGGACAACCTGACAAATAAGATGTTCTATTAAAATTTTAACATAAAGCAAATAGAATACTACTTCAAATAATCCTAAACATAAACTCTAGTTATAAACAGGATGAACATATCCATTTTGGACCAAACCAGATCTAATACCTATGGACGTAGCTATATGCTGGAAGTAAGACGTCTGTCATCCAAAACCATTAGTGGTTGAGGTTTTTGGACAACCTGACAAATAAGATGTTCTATTAAAATTTTAACATAAAGCAAATAGAATACTACTTCAAATAATCCTAAACATAAACTCTAGTTATAAACAGGATGAACATATCCATTTTGGACCAAACCAGATCTAATACCTATGGACGTAGCTATATGCTGGACAGTAAGACGTCTGTCATCCAAAACCATTAGTGGTTGAGGTTTTGGACAACCTGACAAATAAGATGTTCTATTAAAAATTTTAACATAAAGCAAATAGAATACTACTTCAAATAATCCTAAACATAAACTCTAGTTATAAACAGGATGAACATATCCATTTTGGACCAAACCAGATCTAATACCTATGGACGTAGCTATATGCTGGACAGTAAGACGTCTGTCATCCAAAACCATTAGTGGTTGAGGTTTTTGGACAACCTGACAAATAAGATGTTCTATTAAAATTTTAACATAAAGCAAATAGAATACTACTTCAAATAATCCTAAACATAAACTCTAGTTATAAACAGGATGAACATATCCATTTTTCTAATACCTATGGACGTAGCTATATGCTGGACAGTAAGACGTCTGTCATCCAAAACCATTAGTGGTTGAGGTTTTTGGACAACCTGACAAATAAGATGTTCTATTAAAAATTTTAACATAAAGCAAATAGAATACTACTTCAAATAATCCTAAACATAAACTCTAGTTATAAACAGGATGAACATATCCATTTTGGACCAAACCAGATCTAATACCTATGGACGTAGCTATATGCTGGACAGTAAGACGTCTGTCATCCAAAACCATTAGTGGTTGAGGTTTTTGGACAACCTGACAAATAAGATGTTCTATTAAAAATTTTAACATAAAGCAAATAGAATACCTTCAAATAATCCTAAACATAAACTCTAGTTATAAACAGGATGAACATATCCATTTTTGGACCAAACCAGAACTAATACCTATGGACGTAGCTATATGCTGGACAGTAAGACGTCTGTCATCCAAAAACCATTAGTGGTTGAGGTTTTTGGACAACCTGACAAATAAGATGTTCTATTAAAAATTTTAACATAAAGCAAATAGAATACTACTTCAAATAATCCTAAACATAAACTCTAGTTATAAACAGGATGAACATATCCATTTTGGACCAAACCAGAACTAATACCTATGGACGTAGCTATATGCTGGACAGGACTGTCATCCAAAACCATTAGTGGTGTTTTTGGACAACCTGACAAATAAGATGTTCTATTAAAAAATTTTAACATAAAGCAAAATAGAATACTACTTCAAATAATCCTAAACATAAACTCTAGTTATAAACAGGATGAACATATCCATTTTGGACCAAACCAGAACTATAATACCTATGGACGAGCTATCTGCTGGACAGTAAGACGTCTGTCATCCAAAACCATTAGTGGTTGAGGTTTTTGGACAACCTGACAAATAAGATGTTCTATTAAAAATTTTAACATAAAGCAAATAGAATACTACTTCAAATAATCCTAAACATAAACTCTAGTTATAAACAGGATGAACATATCCATTTTGGACCAAACCAGAACTAATACCTATGGACGTAGCTATCTGCTGGACAGTAAGACGTCTGTCATCCAAAACCATCAGTGGTTGAGGTTTTTGGACAACCTGACAAATAAGATGTTCTATTAAAAATTTTAACATAAAGCAAATAGAATACTACTTCAAATAATCCTAAACATAAACTCTAGTTATATAAACAGGATGAACATATCCATTTTGGACCAAACCAGAACTAATACCTATGGACGTAGCTATCTGCTGGACAGTAAGACGTCTGTCATCCAAAACCATCAGTGGTTGAGGTTTTTGGACAACCTGACAAATAAGATGTTCTATTAAAAATTTTAACATAAAGCAAATAGAATACTACTTCAAATAATCCTGAAAACATAAACTCTAGTTATAAACAGGATGAACATATCCATTTTGGACCAAACCAGAACTAATACCTATTCATCTGCTGGACGTAAGACGTCTGTCATCCAAAACCATCAGTGGTTGAGGGTTTTTGGACAACCTGACAAATAAGATGTTCTATTAAAAATTTTAACATAAAGCAAATAGAATACTACTTCAAATAATCCTAAACATAAACTCTAGTTATAAACAGGATGAACATATCCATTTTGGACCAAACCAGAACTAATACCTATGGACGTAGCTATCTGCTGGACAGTAAGACGTCTGTCATCCAAAACCATCAGTGGTTGAGGTTTTTTGGACAACCTGACAAATAAGATGTTCTATTAAAATTTTAACATAAAGCAAATAGAATACTTCAAATAATCCTAAACATAAACTCTAGTTATAAACAGGATGAACATATCCATTTTGGACCAAACCAGAACTAATACCTATGGATAGCTATATGCTGGACAGTAAGACGTCTGTCATCCAAAACCATTAGTGGTTGAGGTTTTTGGACAACCTGACAAATAAGATGTTCTATTAAAATTTTAACATAAAAGCAAATAGAATACTACTTCAAATAATCCTAAACATAAACTCTAGTTATAAACAGGATGAACATATCCATTTTGGACCAAACCAGAACTAATACCTATGGACGTAGCTATATGCTGGACAGTAAGACGTCTGTCATCCAAAACCATTAGTGGTTGAGGGTTTTTTGGACAACCTGACAAATAAGATGTTCTATTAAAAATTTTAACATAAAGCAAATAGAATACTACTTCAAATAATCCTAAACATAAACTCTAGTTATAAACAGGATGAACATATCCATTTTGGACCAAAAAACCAGATCTAATATCCCTAAATTTTATGGACGTAGCTAATATATGCTGGACAGTAAGACGTCTGTCATCCAAAACCATTAGTGGTTGAGGTTTTTGGACAACCTGACAAATAAGATGTTCTATTAAAATTTTAACATAAAAGCAAATAGAATACTACTTCAAATAATCCTAAACATAAACTCTAGTTATAAACAGGATGAACATATCCATTTTGGAAAAACCAGATCTAATACCTATGGACGTAGCTATATGCTGGACAGTAAGACGTCTGTCATCCAAAACCATTAGTGGTTGAGGTTTTTTGGACAACCTGACAAATAAGATGTTCTATTAAAAAATTTTAACATAAAAGCAAATAGAATACTACTTCAAATAATCCTAAACATAAACTCTAGTTATAAACAGGATGAACATATCCATTTTGGACCAAACCAGATCTAATACCTATGGACGTAGCTATATGCTGGACAGTAAGACGTCTGTCATCCAAAACCATTAGTGGTTGAGGTTTTTGGACAACCTGACAAATAAGATGTTCTATTAAAATTTTAATATAAAGCAAATAGAATACTACTCAAATAATCCTAAACATAAACTCTAGTTATAAACAGGATGAACATATCCATTTTGGACCAAACCAGATCTAATACCTATGGACGTAGCTATATGCTGGACAGTAAGACGTCTGTCATCCAAAACCATTAGTGGTTGAGGTTAAACAACCTGACAAATAAGATGTTCTATTAAAAATTTTAACATAAAGCAACCAGAATACTACTTCAAATAATCCTAAACATAAACTCTAGTTATAAACAGGATGAACATATCCATTTTGGACCAAACCAGAACTAAACCTATGGACGTAGCTATATGCTGGACAGTAAGACGTCTGTCATCCAAAACCATTAGTGGTTGAGGTTTTGGACAACCTGACAAATAAGATGTTCTATTAAAATTTTTAACATAAAGCAAATAGAATACTACTTCAAATAATCCTAAACATAAACTCTAGTTATAAACAGGAATATCCATTTTGGACCAAACCAGAACTAATACCTATGGACGTAGCTATCTGCTGGACAGTAAGACGTCTGTCATCAAAACCATCAGTGGTTGAGGTTTTGGACAACCTGACAAATAAGATGTTCTATTAAAAATTTTTAAAGCAATAGAATACTACTAAATAATCCTAAACATAAACTCAGTTATAAACAGGATGAACATATCCATTTGGACCAAACCAGAAACTAATACCTATGGACGTAGCTATCTTTTGGACAGTAAGACGTCTGTCATCCAAAACCATCAGTGGTTGTTTTTTGGACAACCTGACAAATAAGATGTTCTATTAAAAAATTTTAACATAAAGCAAATAGAATATACTTCAAATAATCCTAAACATAAACTCTAGTTATAAACAGGACGAACATATCCATTTTGGACCAAACCAGAACTAATACCTATGGACGTAGCTATCTGCTGGACAGTAAGACGTCTGTCATCAAAACCATCAGTGGTTGAGGTTTTTGGACAACCTGACAAATAAGATGTTCTATTAAAATTTTAACATAAAAGCAAATAGAATACTACTTCAAATAATCCTAAACATAAACTCTAGTTATAAACAGGATGAACATATCCATTTTTGGAAAAACCAGAAATTGGACAGTAAACGTTTGTCATCCAAAACCATTAGTGGTTGAGGTTTTTTGACAACCTGACAAATAAGATGTTCTATTAAAATTTTAATTTTAAACATAAAATAATGAACATATCCTAAAAACTAATAAATAGTAATATATCCACCACAGATCCTCTTGAAATTATATACCGTTTAAATTCAATATATCAATTTAATTATTTGTAATAACTCCTCCCCACCAATTAACGTGTTGAGAAAACCAACATTATTTTAAATTTAAATGTCCCTTTCACTTCAGAATCTGTCATCCAAAACAGAAGCACCAACAAAAATGGAGAACCAGAGTGTTTCCGCTGTTTGCTTTGAATGGCTTTGATTCAGGTTCATCAGTGGTTGAACCAGGTTTCACCTGGAGTTGCTAAATTCAGAGCCAACCTGGAAGAGTCCTGAAAACTCAACCCTTTTCAGCTTCTGCTTTGGTGTAACATTCTTTTAGGTGTTAAACAATGGGACCAAACCAGAACCAACTTTTTAAGAATCATCCAAAACACTACGGTGAATGGCCTCCAACTTGTTCATCAGTGGTTGAGGGTATGATGTTCCTGCCCTCTTGAATCGCGCAGCCCACCTCTTCACTGTTGCATAGGAAAGGAGTCTCAATTATCTGTACCATGTCCTCATGGATTTCATTGAATTTGTTGGGCAATATGATTCTCACTTCAGTGGCGTAAAGTAAAACCTGGGGCGGTACAAAACCCCTGATTACCCAATGCTGAATGCTTATCTGTAGCTAAATTTTCATACATGCTCTACCTCTACTTTACTCTATGACCGGTACGTTACTGTTTTTGTATGATCCAAGACAAAAAACCAATAATCAAAAGCTGAAAAATCAAATTTTGACAATTTATTAGAAAATTTCTGACGGGGGACAAAACTGGGGGGGAAACCCTGTGACTCCACCACTCTTTTAGCCTGGTTGAAAAATAACCCTCCTGTGTTGGCACCATTGAGGTTGCAATATAACGTAAAATGATTTGATAAGTTTATATAATTATAATTTTTTCTAGATAAAGCATCCATTAGACGGCGCGGCAAAAAAAAATATTTTAAACCTAAAAAAATTACATCCAAAAACATTTTTTACGAGCGAACCAGTCTACTTAAGTAGTTCCCTAAAAGATAATCATTGACATGAAAATATACGAATGTCCGCCATTATCCTACACTGTCACAATCAGCATTTTTCTGTCATTGCTGAAACGTTACAAAACAAAATTAAAAACTATTTACATTACATTTTTGTTGTCCTCATATTTACTGTCACATTCTTGACGTTTCGGCTGTTGTACACTCCAGCCTTCTTTA
The DNA here is from genome assembly GCA_903632075.3 of Acanthosepion pharaonis. Lineage (NCBI taxonomy): Eukaryota > Metazoa > Mollusca > Cephalopoda > Sepiida > Sepiidae > Acanthosepion > Acanthosepion pharaonis. Next base: position 923,436 of record CAHIKZ030002190.1, read on the forward strand.
AAATATTTTTGTTGTCATTGAGGACAGTGGATAAAAACGTTGGTTGATTGAACCAAAAAGTGACTTGAGCCAGGGTTGTGTGTTCAATTCCAGGCATCAGTGGAAAGAACAAAACCATGACGTTATAAGTGTGAATTAACTAAAACTGAGATATTCAGTGGCGTGTTTATGTAGAATTAGCACAATCTACTCCAGTGGTCTAAATAAAGAATCCGGCTTGAAATTTCAACAAATATCACCTGAAGAAGTCCTGAGCGTACAATGGCCGAAAAGTTTTGAATGTGAGAGTAAAAATGAGGACAACAGTCCGAACAATGTAAATAATGTAGATAGTTAGTATAACCTCATCTCAGCAATGTAGACATTTATTTTCATTATATATACATTTTCATTATTACTCACAAAAAGAAGTAATGGATTTTATTTTATTTTTATTTATTAATCTGACATGTTTTCCGTCCTGGGTATGACGATAAACTGCATCCGCGTCCTGGGTAAGACGATAAACTACGTCCAGCAGCAAGGCCTCTGATCAGGAGGTTTTGAGGAGCGTGAAACCACCTCTTAATTGCTGGTGTTCCCAGGTCCACCTTGACCCGGGTGGTAGCACCTGTCAGGGTCCCAGCTATGGGCAAATAGTTACCCCCCCACACACACACACACGAAACAAAACACTATGAAAGCATAAAAATAGGTTTTAATACCAGCAATACTTTGTTGGAAAACTTATTACTAGCAGTACATTTTTTTAAAAATTATTACCAGCAATACATTTTTGGAAAAAAATTACTACTACTTATACATTTTTGAAAATAAAATTACCAGCGTTATATATTACCCACAATAAAAATCTTGTTGGCATTAAATAACCCATTGAGGTGTTGATATACCGTAAAACAAAATAAACCAAACCAAACCAGCAATAAAAATCTTGTCGGCATTAAATAACCCATTGAGGTTGATATGCTGTAAAACAAACCAAACCAGCTGACATATTTTATTACTTTAAAAGTTATTTTTTAGTGGATACTCATATTTAAGTAGCCGCCCCGTTTATTTAGTAAACAGTATATTTATTTTTGTCTACTATTTTTGATCGGCAAAAGTTCAACATAGCCGAGTCGGCCTAAACTTAAAAGCACGTCGGGTTTAACGACGATCCCATCTGCCCGGTGTGGAGGGACGCAATTTCGAATCTTGCCGGAGAGCGCATATTTTTCTTTTATTTTCAAATATTCAGGCGGACAGACATACGGTTGTATACTCCGGCCTTCTTCAGGCGATACTTGTTGGAACCGGAACCTTTATTTACTCTACGGAGCTAGACTGTTTCAATTCCACGTTCCATGGCTTTGGATATCTCAGTTTTAGTTAATTCGCCTAGATGATGAGTTTTTGTTTTTCCCTCTCCCAATTTTTCGTTCTCTCTGCTGAGGCCAGGAAAACATGGCCCTGCGGATACAAGCGTTGGTTGATTGATCCAAAAAGTGCTTTGACTCAGAGTGTTATCAGTTCAATCCCTTGCCTAAGTAGAGAGAACAAAAACTTGAAGAGTCAGCAAGTCATCTATCCCCATGGACTAAATAAAGGTTTGGGTTTTAAATTCCAGCAAATATAACCTGAAGAAGGCCAGAGCGTACACTGGCTGAAACGTTGTGAATGTGACAGTAAAGATGAGGACAAAAGTCTGAACAATGTAAATAGTTACAGTACCTCCTCTCAGAAATATAGACAGATTACTTTAAAGTATGTATATTTCTTTTAATCAGAAAAACCCTACTCATTTAATATTACAGAGGTGTATCATTAGCATGTGTTTTCATATGCCTTTGTAAATTACATTTAAGAGAAAAAAATTTCTGACAAGTTTCACATTTAAAAGGAGTTTTACCAGTATGTGTTGCCATATGAGTCTTTAAATTGTCCTTGCGTGAAAAAGCTTTTCCACAAACTTCACAACTAAAGGAACTCTCTCCAGTATGTGTTTTCATATGCCTTTTTAGATGAGTTTCTCGAGAGAAACACTTATCACAAATCTCACACTGAAAAGGAGTTTCACCAGTGTGCGTTCTCATATGCATTTTTAGTGTATAATTACGAGGAAAAGATTTGTTACATACTTGACACTGAAAAGGAGTCTCTCCAGTATGTGTCCTCATGTGCATTTTTAAATTGGATTTTAGGGAGAAAGCTCTGCCACACACTTCACACTGAAATGGCGTCTCTCCAGTGTGCGTTCTTGTGTGTTTTTTGAAGTCAGATTTATGAGTGAAACATTTATCGCACACTTCACATTGGAATATAGTTTTTCCAGTATGTGTTCTCATGTGGACTTTTAAGGTCGCATTATTTGAGAATGGTTTCTCACACACTTTGCACTGTACAATATTGGTATGTGTTTTCAGATGATTGGTTAAAACGAGTTTTTCATTAAATGATTCCCCACAAACAACACAGGAAAATTTCATATTTGAAAATTCAAACTGAGAATTTTCAGGGATGAATTTGTTGTTTCAATTCTTCAAGTCTGTGAATTCTTCCAAAAAACTCTATCTGAAACAAAAAAAATGAAACTAATTTTAATAATTCAACGTAAATATGTTTTTGCTCTTAAGCACAGCAGCGTATACTATTTTGTTTTTAAACATAATAAATAACATTGACATTAAAATATCTGACTAAAGTACTATAAAAAGTCACATAACCATCCACAATTTGCAATAGGGCATATGGAAGATTCTAGTCGATAACATTAGCATCCTATATAGATCCCGTTACCGCAAACATCTCGCTGTAAGAGAGACGCCCTTTAGATAAAACACCTAGTATCTAGCATAGCATAAATCTCACCTTATTCAGGAGAGGGAATAATGTACTGAATGTTTTGATTTTTTTTTAAAGGAAAACATCAACTCGAATTCCAGCCACGCTAAATTTGCGCAGCTTGGAATAAGCGCTACTGCTATTCAAACAGAACAAAAAAAATACATGTTAAACAGTCAAAGATGAAAAGAAATTAATAACACTTAAAAACAACCCCCACTTGAAAATGGCTATAGAAATGGCCGAAAGTGCTTGGGACAATACGGATAATTTTTGCACTCCCTTATCCTATCAGACGGGAAAATGTAAAAGAAAATGTAAGAATGTTGGAAAAAGTAAATAAAAAATTCACCAAATTTTTTTTTGTTCGTCATATACAACGAAACCTGTTTAAAAGAAAGGTTGCTGCCCAAATATAAATTAATATACATATATGTGCACGCACTTTTTTAAAAGCATTCTTATGCCCATCGATCCGCCATTATAATTGGCGACAGAAAATTTAAGAAACTTTAAAAATCGCCTAAAAATCAAATATATATCCCAAATATGCATTAAAAAGAAAATCAGTAAACTGATAGATGAATCAATATAATTTTTTTAAAAATATTACTTTTTGCAAGTTTAAATTATGGCGTAAAACACATTTCAACAAAGAACGGTATATTATAACTGTTAACATGTTCAAACGTCAAACAACAGAAGTTAACTCCCTCAACCCCCCCCCAATTTTATAAAAAAAATGACCCAAAAGAACATTAAATTTAATTTCAATACGAAAACACAAAACTGCGAAAATGCAGAAACTGGTTTCATTTATTCTTAAAAAATAATCTATTTTTAATCATTTCATTCCCCCAAAAAAAAAAATTAAAAAAAAAAAAGAAATATAGAGAAATTTATTTACTGAAAAAAAAGTTTGAACAACGTAACTATAAACATTTTTTTTCTATCCTCTGCTAGCCGCAATGATGGAGAAAGTATTACCTCGAACCATGGCCAGTGAGACACGCTGCAAGAGCCACTCCGTTTCGCGAGGCTCGTCCCTTAATCGAGACGCCATCGCGCCAACCCTCCGAAGGAACGCCATCGAACGAGGGCCAATAACCCCTGAAGTCTCCACCGCCACAGGAGTAAAAAAAAAAAAATCTATCCGCAAGAGAAAAATATTTAACTATTTCTTTTTTCTTCCAAGAAAATAATGTTTTATCATATTATACAAGTAACAACTTTCAACAACAACAAAAAAATATTCTTTTGAGTTTTATTAAATCATTTTTTAAGAGTTCAGGAAAAGCTCAAGAGTTTCTTATTGGATATTGTATGACCCCTCCCCCCCTCCCACCACTACCAATTTTAAAAGTACAGCGGAACCTCGGTTCATGAATTTAATTCGTTCCTGAAGGCCGTTCGTAACTAGAAATGTTCGTAAACAGAAACTATTTTTACAATAGGAATCAATGTAGAGGAAAAAAATCACAGCACAATACAATTAGAAAAGAAAAGCACGGCACAACACATGAATGTGTACAACACGGCGGTTGGCTCAGAAATTATTCCTTTTGGGTTAACTCGGTTCGGCAATGTTGTTCGAGAACCGAAATTTTGTTCGATAACCGAGGCATTTTCATCTCGAATATTCTGTTCGAAAACCGATTTGTTCGACATGGGAGATGTTCGCGAACCGAGGCTGAACTGTACTTACGATTTATCGAAAATGGCGCAAGGGCGGTGCTAACAAAGTTTTCTAAGAAAATAACTCATTGAGTATGCAATTCATACATTACCAAATAAGTGCTGAAATTTTATTTAAATTAGATGATTCCCTGATTTTTGGTAGATTATTTGAAACGGGGTTAATGTTTTTAGGTTTATATTTCGGAAAAACCGTATCCATTTTGGTGGTATCTTTTAATAAATAATCAAGAATCTTGAAAACTTAATATCTGATTCAGATACTCCACTTTTTACCATAGACACTTTGATGAATAGAGAAAAAAAAGAAGACAAAATTCAGTCAGTTATGTGTCCTGCGTAATACACGCTTAGATGATCATGTATCTTTCGATACATGTCTGACGAGGCAGATTTTTTTCCCTCAGTAGGTTGCCATTTCTTTCTACGGTAGACCAGTTGCCATCCAAGGCTACAGAACCCGGTCTATCCAACTATTAGGTTGTCTCAAAAGTTTGTAAACACTTGCGAAAAATTGAATTTTTATGCAACACAATCCAGCACAATCGAGACAAGTGATGGGTTCAGAAAGGGCAAGAGACACCGTCGGTTCCAAAACAAGATCGATTCAGCAAGAAAGTCATGTTGTGCATTTGGTGGAACTTTGAAGGAATCGTGCATTTTGAGTTGGTTCCGAATGGTCTTGCCATCAGTGCCGAACTTTACCGTCAGCAACTGGAGCGGGTCTACGAAAAGTTGAAGCAAAAGTACCCGGCTCTGATCAACCGAAAGCGCGCTTTGATGCAGCAGGACAATACCAAGCCACACACCGCCAGGAAGACCAAAGACAAGTTTGAAGAGCTGGACGACGTTGAGATTCTGCCACATCCAGCCTACAGTCCTGACTGTGCTCCATCAGATTTCGGCTTTTTCCGCTCAATGCAACACTTTCTGAAGGGCCGCCGATTCGACTCGTTTGATGAAGTCGAGGAAGCGTGTCAAGAATTCTTTGATTCCAAGCCGGCTGAATGGTACTTTCACCAGATCCGAAAGCTTGCAGATCGATGGCAGAAAGTCTTGGGAAATGATGGTCTTTATTTTGAGGAATAATTTTTGTTGTTTTTGTTATTACTTGGCGAGTAAAATTTCAATTTTTTGCAAGTGTTTACGAACTTTTGGGACAACCTAATATTTACCCATAGTTGGGTGGCGGGTGAGGGAGGTATGAAGTAGATTCATACCTTTCCCAAGGGTATTTGCACGTAAATGAATGTAATGGATTCGATTGGAATTCGTATTTAGCTCTCCGATTCCTCAATATGCGCCTCTTAATCAGTTACGCGCCATGCGTGATACACGCTTAGGCGATCATCTATCTTTCGATACATGACTGACGAGGCAGATTTTTTTTCCCCACAGTAGGTAGCCATTTCTTTCTGCGGTAGACCAGTTGCCATCCAAGGCTATAGAACCCGATCTATCCTACTATTTACCAATAGCTGAGGGGGCGGGGGAGAGAAGAGGATTCATACCTTTCCCAAGGTGAATAACACGACTGGAATTCGAATTTGCCTCTCCGATTCCTCAATCCGAACCGCTATCAATTACTCACTCCAGAGGAAATTAAAATCGTTGTCAGCCAATGATTAAGTCATTCATTTTTAATTTTGTCATTTTTTTCCCAACGAATATTTTATTATTTATTTGTTAAAAATAAAATTTAAATTCACATAAAGCCATGACAACCTTTTTTCCTCTGTTTTTTTTGTTTTTTTTATCAAGTTAATATAAATAAAAAACAAAGCAAAACAATTCCTCAATCCGAGCCGCTATCCATTCCTCCATCATGCCTCCTGAAGTCAGTAATGTGCCATGCGTGATACACGCTTAGGCGATCATGTATCTTTCGATACATGACTAACGAGGCAGATTTTTCTCTCAGTAGGTTGCCATTTCTTTCTACGGTAGACCAGCTGTCATCCAAAGCTATAGAACCCAGTCTATCCTACTACTTACCCATAGTTCTTAGAAGAGGATTCATATCTTTCCCAAGGGTATTATTAGCACGTAAGTGAATGTAATAGATTCGACTGGAATTCGAAATCGGCTCTCTGATTCCTCAATCCTAGCCACTATCCATTACTCCACTATGCCTCCAGAAGTCATTTATGTGCTATGCTTAGGCGATCATGTATCTTTCAATACATGACTGACGAGGCAGATTTTTGTCCCGGTCTGTCCTGCTATTTACGCATAGCTGGGGGAGAAGAAGAGGATTCATACCTTTCCCGAGGGTATTAGCACGTAAGTGAATGTAATGGATTCGACTGGAATTCGAAATCGGCTCTCCGATTCCTCAATCCGTGCCGCTATCCATTACTCCAAAGGCAAAATTACAAATAAATAAAAGAAATTCTTTCCTCCCTTAAAAGTGCCATAAATAATACACGTTTGGACGATCACGTCTGTTTCTGCTTGTGACTGACTTCGCAGAAGAATTCCCGCAGCCGATACTTTTCTGTGGTAGACTGGCTATACAATCTAGACTGTTCTGCTATTTAACCCATAGCTGGGGGAGAAGAGACAGATTTTCGAAGGGTATTTGCATGTAAGTGAATATAACGAACTCAACTCTCCGATTTCTTATTCCAAGCATTACGCCACCCGCACATCCAAGCTTACAGCTTTGTCTTTTCAAATTGTCACCCATCTAGGTGCTAAACAGGCTCGACGTTGCTTAACTTCGGTGATTGAACGTGAAACGGGGGTTCCAACGTGGTTTTAAGCTCAAAATAAATTAAAACTTAATTAGTAATCATGAAGCTTCGTGCATGCAAATAAAAACGATGCGTGAAAAAGGCGGTTTTTTTTTCCGTTGACACCGCTATTATTTTAACTACGTTTCATCCTCGGCAATGTTTATATTTATTTTAAAAAGCGGTGATTAGAATTGTAATAACAACTTGACATATGAAAGTGAATTTATACATTTTCTGGGTTCTTGAGAATTTACAACAAAAATATTTAAACATTATTTATTTATTAGATTAGGCTAGAGTTTATTTACAAGAATAATTTATATTTACAACATTCTAAAAACGTATACAATTATATTAAAACTAATGTAATGCAATATTAATCCTTTACCAATTTATAAAGAACTAAATTAAACTATTTTTATTTATGTATATAAATTTATAAATATTTATTAAATTATTAAAAGATGAGAAGCGACTATAAAGAAATCCTTATTATTTACCATTTTATAAAGTTCGAATTGATTTTGCCAGCAATTCCAATAAACAATAAATCTAATAAATAAATAGCGTTTATTTTTGTTGTAAATTCTCAAGGACGTTGAAAATGTATAAATTCGCTTTCATATGTTTAGGTTTTATTACAATTCTAATAATCGCATTTTAAAAAAATAAAAATTACTGAGGAGTGAAGGTAATTAAAATAACAGCGGTGTAAAACCGGGAAAAACATTGACCGATATTTTGCGTTCCAAGATTGTCATTTCATTTTTTTTAATTAAAGAAGTCGTCTGCTACATAAAAAAAAAGTGAGTTACTACTATGTCATTCAAATTAAAAAAAGAAACAATTATATTGTTAATTGTTTTTATTTTCTTTTTTAATTTGCTCTAACGAAATAACGCATTTGTTTTTGTTTTATGTAGCAGACGATTTTTTCAAAGCTCTTGATAGAAAGATTACCAAACGATTTTTTTTTTAAATATGTCTGTCTCTACACGATTCAATTTCACAATGGCATAGTGATTCATTCATTTTTATTCTATCTTTACTGATGATACTTAGGAAGACTGCGCGTGCCATCTTGCATAATAATGTAAATAAAATAATGTAAGTAAATAAAAGAATTTCTTCCGGTACAAAAGCACTACAGTGTAACCCGGATATAAGAGACCCGGATATAAGAGAAACCCGGATATAAGAGAAACCCGGATATAAGAGAGATTGTCTCTGGTCCCAAATTAGAGCCTGTGTTTAAAATAGACCAAACCCGGATATAAGATACTTCTTCTCCAGTCCCGACAACTCTCTTACATCCGGGTTACACTGTATTTCCATTCCACCACCATTACACGAATCATTATTCTACACGGGACCATCTGAGTAGTATACAAATTTTAATCGTCATTCACGTTCCATTTTCTTTCTTTCTTTTTCCATTTTTGTTTAAAGTTAGTGGACAGTTTTAGTTTCAACAATAATACAAACAAGAAGAAATTACCAAATTTAAAAATGAATGTTCAATTTTCAAAAAGTAAATCGAATTTACAAAATTAAAAAAAAAAAACATACACAAATCGCCCCTATAATTAATAAATGGTAGAAAACAAAAAATGAAAAATAGAGAATATGATTTACCAAAATTCTGCCAGATCGTTCAGTAATCCAGGAAAACAGCGGTGTTAGAGTAAAAACAGTTCTCTGTAAAAAGTCTTCCAGTGACCAAACATTTTTACACGTAACAACCATGTAACTGGCTGCCTCAGTGAGCTAATCTGGTTGACCATTGTCGCAAGTTAATTCTTTTTAGTTGGTGGCCTTATGCTAAACTAAGCTAATCTGAGTGTAGCAATAAAAGCCTTCTATTGATAACCTATCGCCCGGTTCACATCCGTCCCCAATGTGTGTGTTTACTTTTTTATTTATTTATTTTTTTTTGTAAAATGCTAGTTCAAATTTTATTTTTATCGCTAATTTTTGTGTAGGATGAGCACCTTTTAATGACGGCATGCCATTTTATTCCTAGACTTGACGAAAACGTTTGGTTTGCAATTTGTAAGCGATCTGGGATTGCAACGGAAATATTTTTGTCGCAGATTACTTCCACAACGCAGAGAATAATTCACTAAGTTAGGATTCGAGCATCGGGGGCAGAAAGAAATGCTGAAAACTTGATTCGCTGGTACTATTTCACAAATCACAATGCACGCAACCAGTCAGAAAAATAACTCACTCTCCACCGAACGCGGTAGGTAAAAAAGATCCACCAACTCCCCGATTCGAGAAGACCAAATGCTTTTATCGACCGAGCATTATTTTTTTTCATTCATCGACGGCTGGGAGAGGATGTAGCAGACCCGGTAGCATGCAGTGCTGGCCTACGAAAAGGTGGCCTTGTACCAGACACTACTCACGACTACCGAATCCACTAGCAAAGTAAAAAAAAAAAAAAAAAAAATTAGAATAAAAATAACCGTATTCAACACGTGCATAAAAAGGCAAAAAAAAAAAAAAAAGGTAGCCAAGAGGAACGACGAAAATGAGTCTGGTGGAAAACAAATACAAAACTTTATTTGTTAAAAAGTAATTTGTCTCAAACAGTGGAGACTATCGGAAAAGTAAAACTAGTTCTTAGCCAGTAAGCAAATTGTATAATGTATTGACAAGTAGTCAGTAATAGAATGTTAATGTTCCGCGCCAAAACGAAAATCAAAATGGCTAAGGCGGGAAAAGTTTCTTCAGAAGGAAAGTTCTGGAACAGAGTCTTCTTATACAAAAGGAAAAAAATACTCACTGCGAGATTTTTGTAATTTGTGTGTAATCTTATCTTTTTTTAAAACTGGTTCGTAAAGGTTAGAGTTCAAAAGGTGTATGTGAAGTTCATCAATCGACCGTGTCGAAAAACTCTACGTTCCCTAATAGTGAACGGAGGAAAGTTCGAACAAGTTGTTCGCATCAGGACGAGGAATTAGTCATTGTAAAAGTGTGATGACGACAGTGTCGTAAACTCTACGTTCTCTGGTAGAAAAACGGAGAAAAGTTCAAACAAGTTGTTCGAAGAAAGTTGCAATCACATGAAGAGATTCGGCATGATGAGCCAAGGAGTCACTAGGAAGTTTTGGTTAGTTAAGATATTTCGGCCCGCGAATGGGTAAGGGGCGCGAAATAAATGAGTCGACCTTTTTGGACAGTGACCAGGCAGCGACTGATTTGAAAAACGCCGTTCGTCAGTGACGTCAGATAATGCGCGGGAAAACTTCAAATCCTGTTCTAACTGGAATCAGTAGCAGCCAGCAACTTCCTCACATCGGCTGTTTACTACTATATCTACCCGATGTGAAAGGAAGGGGTGCAATACGCGTGTGCACGTAAAAATAGGTGGAATCCCTGCACGGTTCCACAAGGACGCCCAATTTTTGCATATTAAAATACTTGTATAGCGACTCTTGCGACGGACTTGTTTTTTTTTTTTTAAATATTCCGTCTTCAGCATATCATGCGGAATAGGTGCCCTCTTTTTTTGATAAGTAATTTTCTTTTTCGCCACATTTTCCGTCGTAAGGTACACGCGATGAGGTTGTAGCGCCACGCCTACATTTTCTCCACTTCTAATTGGTCAATAAATACATACTAAAAAATAACAGGACAATTTATCTATCGCATTCCGCCATAGTAAATTTGTTCCTACACTTTGTTCAAAAACAAGCTTTGCTACAAAATCGCTGATTGGTCCGTTTTCCATCCAATCGGATATTTTTCATGTATATTCAAAAATATATCTAGCGTCTCTGCTGGGAGCCACCCTAAGTAGTATAAATATGCATTCCAAAAAAAAACAGTTAGTTAGTAGTTCCAGAACCACAGTCGAGTACAGCCCAGAGACAATAGATCTCATCTACTCGCTCGTGTATTTCATCCTACTCACTCCGCACGTACATACACACAGATACAGAACTTTATTTGATACACCACCAGTTCTCTGTGGACATACTAAGTTAAATCAACTCTGTAAGTTGCAACAACTGAACAATTTTCTGAAAGAAATATTCTATTATCAACATTGAACTCTGAACATTTTACTCAGACAAATCTTCTTTAAGACATTTCCTTACAGTCAAGGGGAAGCTACTTTTTTCTCCCTTTTTCACTCATATTACAACTACTTTGTATTATTGTTGAATTTAATATACATATATTTCTTCGTTAAACAAAATTGGTTCTCATTGTTTTTTCCTTGATGTTTTAAATATTATGTATGAATGTTTATTGCCTTTCTCAACACGCAGCCACATTTATCTATTTAACCACTTCAACATTGGTGACCACAACACTCAAGAATCAATACATTCAACAATTGGTCAACCCGACGTTCTCATCAACATTCTACAAGGTAAGTCGCCGTTTTCTTCGCTATACAATTGTTGTAATTTGGATTTACAACTACCGTATATAACTGGCGTAACAGTCCGAAAAAATGGAATCGTCATACAGCTGTGGTAGTTTGTGTTTACTTTGCGTTAATCCTTTTGGAACAGTTATTAATGAATATACATTAGAAGACAAGAAAAAGAGAAGCAAATTAAGTTCTTGCTTGATAGCTGAACAGGTCATACGTAACTTGTCCGTAATATAACTAGGCCATGAACTTTGAGAGAAAATGAAAAGCTGTGTAGTAGACTAGCAGTCGTTCTTATAGATCCCAGGAGGCGACTTGCATTTCCACTCGTTACGCCGCGTATTTTTTTTAATACTTTGACGTGTGCATAGATTAAACCTGAACCATATATCCAGCTATAAAAAAGCATCATTAACCAAAAACATCGAATAAAATGAAAACACCGGTCAAAAGAATGTTGGGCAATGAAAATGTGTTGGAATTTAATTTGAGAACAGTATTTTACAAGTTCACATTCTCGCTATTTTTTCTATCCTCACTCCAACCTCTTTTTACTTTCAAAACCGGCTCCCAAAGCCTTGATTCTTAAAAGAGATAAGAATATATTTTCTAACGAGAGAGATGGAAAATATAAAAAAGGAATTCCACCACCATTATTCTTTCCATGGTGCTCTAAAGTCTGGGGGAAACCTCACAGCTTGTTCACTCCAACCTGTTTTCGTTACCTGCAAAACCGGCTCCCAAGCCTTGATTCTTATCAGGGATAAGAATGTTTTCCGACCAATGAAGGGGCCAGGACATTTGAACAACGATTTTGGAGGGAAAAGTCCCCGATTCTTCAGAGCCTACCAAATCTCCATAAATTTGGCAGTGAGACTTACTTCAGCCCACCGTCTGTAAGGTCGATGATAGGGAGCTCCAGTCAACTTCAGAAACATTTTCAACCTAAGAAGAAATTCCTGCCGGGCTGGAGAGACAGGCCATCAGCCCACTACTAAAAAACAATTGAAATCTGCATCCCTTCACCATTCCTTCTGTCGTGGTGCCCACTGGCCTTCTGTCGTCGACCTACGAACTCACTCATCTGCCTCATCAGAAAGATACATGATCGCCTAAGCGTGTATCATACATGGCATATAACTGACTGACTATTTATTTGACTTTGCAGGAAGCAAAACAAGGAAAAGAGAAATGTTTAGCTAGTAGACGACATGTTTAAATTTAGATCAGAATATTCAAATCTGAGACATTTTTATTTGTTTCCTAAACTGAAATGATATCAAAATGATAAACATATTTATTTTGATTGTTCTATCGTTATAATACTGGTTATAAAAAGCTGTTTTTTTTTTTTAAATTTTTATTACGATCATCTTTGGTGATATTTTTTGTCTTTTATGCGCTGATTTAGAATGCATGGCATTGAATAATTCACCGAACCACCGTTGGTTGCTACTAAATGTCTTCCAGTAAATGAACTATTCTCACAAACGGGTTGTCGCTTGGCCCTTAAGCAAATATGTCCTATAAAAAAAAGAGATAATCGCTTTCTGTATCCTTGCAAATACATTTGCAGAGTGCAGCTAAATTTAGACTTGTTCCTGCTTATTGGTCTGTGGACGGGTTTTTAGAACTCAGCGACATCAGTTCTTTTTAACATGTATTGTAATGAATGATCATCATCATCACACACATACATACTTACACAAATTCAAAGTATACAACCACAAGCATTCATTGGACAATAAATCAACACTACAGTGTAATGGACAATTTATAAATCGCAGCTATGCGACAATTTTATAATCCTTTATATTTTCATGTAGTCAATTTTCGTGCACTTTTGGGAGAATCGGATCCCAGAAGTTTTCGTGGAATCTCCCAGAGCTCGCTCGCTGATTAGTCAAGCCAACCAATCAGATTGTCTGCACGAGAAGACAAGTGATTTTTTCAAATATCGCCGATGATCACCTATATAAAAAAAAAATATTCTTAGTTAAGTAGTGAAATTTCAGCTGCTACACGAATCCCCTAACAGTTGAAAACAAGTCGACGATCTTCTCCTCATACCACCACTCACATGCTGAATATTCCCTATACTTACATAATGTTTTTTCTTACACAGCAAAACTGTTGAAAATATTTATTACCAGAAACTATTACAACCTTTGGAACAATTGATAATTAAAGAGAGACAACTCTTGTTTTACTCGATGCATGCATTTCTTTCACATCCTTGTTTGTATATCTTGTTAAATACAAATTTTATGTGTAATGATGTCTTTGGTTTATCCTCTTTTTCTTCATGTCAGTTTGGTTTCCTAATCTAAGATAAATTAATGTGGTGGAGTCCGTCACAGTATTATTAATAAATAATGGAGTTTTTAACATCATGTCATGTCGGGAATATCACTGGATAATGGGTGAACTATGGAGGAAAGGTTTATTCTCCCAATTTTAATTTCCCCCATTGTGGGCATTATTATATCCATGATTTAATAACACCGTATTTCACGGACAGAACGGAATGGCTGAAAGGAATAACAAACATGCTTTGTTCTTGGAGAGAGTTTTGTTTCGAATATGAATGAACCCACAACAAAGAAAAAGGCGAGAAATGTTTTAAAGTTAAAAATATAAAATATTTTTTATTTTCATGTTTTTATAACTAATTTTTCTTAGTGTGTGTGAGTGATAAAGTTCCTTGTTTGTAGCTGTTTGTTACGATGAAAAGAAATGTAATTTCTTTGCGTGTATGTGTGAGAAAAAAAAAGAGACAAGAGAGAAAGTGAGGAGGAAAGTGTGTCACATAGCTTGGTGAGGAAGAGTGTAAGTGTCACGTAGCTTGATGAAGTAGAGAGTACGTGTCACGTAGCTTGGTGAGGAAGACGGGTGAATGAGTAAGGGAAGTTTTAATTAAGCTTTGGTGTCATGAATCTGTTGCAGTATGTTGCGATTCTTTCTCCTTTCTGGCGTGTCTGGCCTAGAACTTTGCTTATATACTCTTCAAAGGGATCATGAAGCATTTTCTTTTTAATGTCGGCGGGAACGCAACCCATTGGTTGAAAAATGTTAAATATTTATTTTCAAAGGATTAATTTATTAACCAGAAGGATGCACAAATCCTCTGACTCAGAAACCATTTTTTTTTTTTTTGTCATTTGATAATTTACTGTTTTGGTGTTCGTTTCCGTCTTAGTGCCACAGTTTTATACCGCTAAGTCGTACATATATTTATATAATTTGTCCCACACATATAAATTATAGTATGAATGCGAAAACAAGCAGCGTGTAAAAAATGGGAGCCATACTTGCAATATTTCACAAATGGAAAACTGGCGTCACAGCGGTTTCTCTAAGAAACTGGTGAGCCTACGTGGGTTTTTTTCCCCGTGGGACCTACCATTGTGGGCTGGAGACGTCTTTTTCTCCGGGCTTTACATCGCAACTGCCCTTCTTCACTCTATCCTCTGACGTCAGATCACCGGCCGTCACGTGACCATCATGACTTTACCTTTTGTATCACTACATTAAAATCAATAGAATTTTGTATCTATTTTAATGAACTTTCTTTTTTTTTTTTTTTTTTTGAATGTACAAATACACTTTCGTTAATGTGTTTGCTGTGTATGGTTAAAAATCGGAGAGAAAAATCAATGCTATGTAGTCCCAAGATTTCGAATCGCTTGAGTCATCTTCGGGGGTGGGGGATGAACAAAGAAGATTGTGTTTAAAAGGAAGTCAATGCAACAAGTCATGTGATAGCAACGTGTAAACGTGTTTGGATACAAACACATTAATTATTTCATTTCGTTTTCAAAAGATAGCAAGAAAAAAAGTCATTTCGGCAAGGATGGAAAAATGATGTAACCGTAAATATGACAGGGATGTCAAAAAGACGCTTTTTCCCATGACACCGTTTTTTTTCCACTCTTATTCGGCAATGTTTATTGTTTAAAAAATGATGATTAGAATTGTAATAAAACTTAAACATAGAATTTTGTTATACATATTATTTGTTCTTGAAAATTGGCAACAAAAATATTGTTTATATTTATTCATTATTGTTTATTGGAACGGTTGGCTAATTGTCAATTGATTCGAACTTTAAAAATGGTAAGGATTTAGACTAGAGTTGTAGTTGGTTCACATATTTTAATAATTTAGTAAATTTTTATGAATATTGTTTTCATTCACATTTATTTCTTTATAAATTGGTAAATGATAAATATTGTATTGCATTTTTAGTTTATTTCTAAATAAATTGTATTAGTTTTTTTTTTTGTACTTTTTATGTTGTAAAAATATAAAATTATTCTTGCAAATAAAAAATCTGAAAAATCAATATTGTTTATTATTTTTGGTTTTAAGTTCTCAAGAACAAAAAACGTATAGATTCATTTTCAACTTTCATCGTATGTTTTTAGGATTTCTTTTATTCCAATTCTAACCGTCGCTTTTGAAAACATTACCGAAGACTGGTGAAGGTAGTTAGAATAAAAGCGGTGTCAAGGGAAAAACCATCCTTTTGCCATTACATCTTATTGAGGGCACGTTTATCCATGTTTACCGTAATTTCTATGTTGGTGTTAAGAGTTGCATTGAAATTATTGTTGTTTGTAAAATATAAGTAAAGTAAGTAAGACAATGAAATTTATAGTAAAAATAAAAATGTGGGATATCTTTGATTTTACACCGTCTTCTTCCTGAATCGATTTTTCTGTCTTCCACAAAGAACAGTGTATCATATCAAATACCATGTTCGGGTAAATTCTTTATGTATTTTTACTTGCTTTTTATTTTCTTTTAGATATTTATATTCTGTGACACTAACAAGAGTATATATTTTTTTTTTAATAATTTATTTAATACTAAGACGACTTTTGTTAGTTAAAATCTTTACTTTTTTTGATGATTTTTTTTTTTTTTTTGGAGGGGTGTTAAATTTGAAAATATTTCTTTTCTAGTCGATTTGCTCATAAATGTCTTATTTGTTTTGCAATTAAAGTAACTCAATGTTTTAAATTAACTCTTGCGTATTTATTATTTTCTCTAACTATGTACACCTTACGGAGGTTTACACTTTATTTCTTGAGAATATATTCATGACAGATGTGTTGTTTTAAAATCAGACGATTTTTCTGAAAAAGTTTTACACCGTTTTTGTTTCCTTTTTTTTTTGTCTATCTTCGAATGTTTTATAAATTATTCGTTTGGAAATATTTTTTTCATACTAACATAGTCTTAATAAGAAATTTCTTACTTCTAGAAAATGTCCTTTTTAACAACATAAATGAACTGAAACTGTTCGTAAATATTTCTTTCAACTTTGTCCTTTGTTGATCAAAGATCGTCCTGGTGTTAGACCTTATTTGACTTTTTCAGTGTCTGACATCTTGACTTTTCTGGACATGTATGGTGGTATTTACTTTGCTCGGCAATTCATCTCCCATAAAATGTCATACCATTACCGGATTTACATACACAGGCTAGTATGGACTGTAGCTCAGTGGCCCCAAAACTAGAGGGACCCCTGATAAATCTTTAAAAAAAATAAAGATATAAGAACAGAGAAGGTTTGTTTATTTTCGGATTTCTGGGGCTCCTTTGAAATTTAAAACAATTTTTTAGAGGTAGGTACTTCCTCTTCTTGCTCGCTGAAAAAAACAGCATAAAAAGCTCCAAAAAATACAAAGTTTTATCGTCAAAAAATGTTTTTTAAAGACCAAAATATTTTTTTTATTATCTTATTAAATTTTTGAATCATTTCCTATACGTTCGAAATTTTGGTTTAAAAATCTGTTTTTTTTTTTTACGTCAGGGGTCTAGCACCATTTTTTTTTTCCGGTGAAAAACATTGATTTAGAAATTCTTGCAAAAATCAAATAATTGTTGGAAACTATCTTTGTACTGTTGTACACAAATGAATGAAATTATTTTTCTAGAAAATCATGGTAAAAACTAAAGTTTTTGTTTTTTTTATACATATGTTACCGCACACTTGCTTAATTTTATGAAATTTCTAGAAAATAAATTTATCCTAGAAGTTGTATTCTTATTACTTAATCAAGACCCCTTGGAGAATAGGTACTTTTTTTTTTTTTTTCAAACTACTACTCATTTACGGAAAATCTGCTCTGAATCATAAAATAAAAAATGCTAAGACTATGGCATTTCTAAATTTTAGAGAGTATTTGGTCCACTCTAGTTGGAGTGGGTCTTTTAAATTCGATAGGCCCTCCCACTTATATTTTTTAATATACATAGATATTTGTTGATGTAGCAAGGTTGTAGCAAATCAGAACTTGTCTGTCATCATCATTGTTTTTTGTTTTGTTTTTTTTTTTTTCGGATGCTTTGCTAGTGAATTCGAATGCCCTTCATTCTAGATGCATTTCTGTAGGATGTAAAGTTTAGATAAAAAAAAATGTGAAGTTGCTAATGAAATAAATTGGATGACTTTATGTGTAGTATGTTTTTGTACACGTTGGGGTTACTAAAATGATCTGGGGTCACTCACATCATAGCAGCAAAAATAGCCTCGTGTTCACAGAAAATAAAAACATACTTCATAGAAATAAGAACTATTACTGAAATAACCCTGAAGACATGTTAAATTGTATATTAATATCATACAATTTATTTATGTGTGTATTTTGGGGTTACAAGTGTTTTATGGTTGCATGTAATAAAAGGGAGAAGTTACTTCATACTATCACAAGCAATGTCTCATTGAGAGAAGTTAGGACGCGTGTTGACTGTCCCAAGGTTGATAATGAAGAGAGTGAATTCAATGTATGTGTTTTGTTAGGATGTCCGTTTTCCACTAGGAACGGTTCCTGTTGCATGCTGGGATAAATTTTTATTATTTTTTATTCAATTTATTTTGAAAAAAGTTTTAATGTTACTGTTGTGTCGGAAACCTACCACCCCTCTTGAAGATGAACTTGTCTGCGAACAAAGACTTTAAATAGTGGCATGTCAGTTGACATGAGAGAAGACAGATAGACCGAGAAGTTCTTAGCTGAGCTAGTTATTGACTACTCAGGTGATTTCTGTACCTTGTTACCAACCTATTAAAACCCTTTTTATTGTTATATGTTATTTGGCGTTTGTCTCTACTAACCCCAAATCAACATCGTAACAGTTACTATTTTATTTAATTTATAATTTTCATTATTATTATTTTATATTTTTATTTATTTATAATAATAATGTCCCTACAAGTTCCAAAATAATTAAAATATTTTTAGTTAAAGAAGTTTAATTCTTTTACACCAAAAAAGCATCATTTAAATATATCTTCTTTTTTTTTTTACATACATAATGAAGGGGTTCCCTAAATTATATTAACCTAGGGGCCTCTTAAGGTATATATTTGGCCCTGGTCAAAATGCAGAAACAATACCCTGCTTTTTTTGGGGGGGGGACAGAGGTGATCATGACTCCACAGATTTCTATTCTTTTTATCTCTAAATTAATATAATTTTTGCTCGAGTGGTTTTTCTAAAGTTTGAAATTCAGTTTTCCTTCATTTAAACAAGACCAGAGAGCCCAGTTTACTCTTTTATTTAGCCCATATCTAGGGAAAGAAGTGATAGGTTTATGCCTTTCCCAAACGTTGAAATAACCGCAACAGACAGGAATTTAAATTCTTGTGCAACAAAGTACTCAACTAACATGGAAAGTTCTTGCAAGTTTCACATATGTTGTATTTTGGTTGGGGAGATATGTGATATTGTGGTGACATCACTGTAATGTTGCAGTAAACTATTTTCCTGACCTGAAGCTGACCACTCATCATCTCTCACATTGCCACAACATTATGGTGGTATAAAGTAGGGTAGCTAAAAATCCTGTCCTGATCAAATATTATTGGAATACTTTTTCTTTACTTAACAATATGTATAGAAAATATAAAATTTCTTGACAAACATGGACCTTTGTGCCCACGATAAAATGAAGTGTCAAAAGGACTTTTTTTTTTTTTCCCATGACACTGCTTTTATTTTAACTACCTTCACTCTTTAGCAACATTTATCTTTTTAAAAAGTAATGTTTAAAATTAGAATAAAAACCTAAACATATGAAAGTGAATTTATGCATTTTCTTTGTTCTTGAGAACTGACAGTCAGTTATGTGTCATGCATGATACATGCTTAGGCGATCATGGATCTTTCTATACATGACTGATGAAGCAGATCTTTTCCCACAGAAGGTTGTCATTTCTTTCTGCAGTAGACCAATTTCCATCCAAGGTTATATAGAACCCAGTCTGTCCTGCTATTTACCCATAGCTGGGGGGAGAAAAAGAGGATTCACACCTTTCCCCATAGTATTACCACATAAGTGAATGAAATGGATTCAACTGGAATCCAAGCCACTATCCATTACTCTACTGTGCCTCCTGAAAATTGACAACAAAAATAATGAACACTATTAGATTATTCATTGATATGGTTGGCAAAACATTGGCTAATTGCCAATCGATTCAAACTTTGTAAAATGATAAATAATAAGGATTTCATAGATTTCAGTGTTTTCCTTCACTTAGACAAAACCAGAGAGCCCAGTTTACACTTTTATTTAACCCATATCTAGGGAGAGAAGTGATAGGTTTATGCCTTTCCCAAACGTTGAAATAACCGCAACAGACAGGAATTTAAATTCTTGTGCAACAAAGTACTCAACTAACATGGAATGTTCTTGCAAGTTTTAGATATGTTGTATTTTGGTTGGGGAGATATGTGGCATTGTGGTGACATTTCTTGGCAAACAAAGAAATACATATATTTTAATAATTTGGTAAATGATAAATATTGCATTGCATTTAGTTCTAATTGTATTAATTTTTAGATTAATATTGTCTTCTCTACTGGTTAAATCGGAGAAATTTTCACTTTTAGAATATTGTAAATATAACATTATATTATTATCTAATGAATAAATAGTGTTTATTATTTTTGTTATAAATTATCAAGAACAAAAAATGTATAAATTTCACTTTCATGTGTTTAGATTTTATTCCAATTCTAATCATCGCTTTTTAAAACAACATTGCCAAAATATGAAAGTAGTTAAAATAACAGCAGCGTCATAGGAAAAACAGTCCTTTTGATACTGTTTTATTGTGGCCATGTTTAAGCATGTTTGCCAATTTCTTTCTTTTTTTTTTTTTTTTTTTAAATTAGGGATAACTAATTTAGATGATGAATGCACATTCTAATATATTCCTGGAATTTACTACTCATTTTCTATTAGTGTCACATTACAATAGAAACATGTTTGCATTGTTCATCTTGTTGGGCATCTAAAAAAAACGTTTTTGCAACCTATTTAACATTGCAGAAGTATCATTTTGTTAGATGTGTATGATGCCATAGATTTTGTGGCTGACACACATAAGTAAATAAAAATTTTTTTAAGAATACTGATAGTTTATATCCATGACGGCCAAGCTGAAACTGAAAACTAAACAGAACATGAAATTTGCCCTCTTGACCTTGATCGATAACAATGCTAATATACTGTGAGGACAGGGGATATACAAGAGTTTTTTCCCATGGTGCAATAGGTTAGGACATGTTAGATTATTGGGCTAGTCACCTGAAGATTATGAGAGTCTGAAACTTGAGTAATGACATGAGTTGTCCCTTGTTGATGTTGTGAAGCATTTTTTTGCTCTGAGTAAATAGGCTATATGTTGAGCACTTTAATTTACTGCATAGATAAGTGTTTGCCTTTTAGTCTTTGTTCTTTTCTTTCATTGGTTGGGATTTTTTCTTGTCTATGGTTTTTTGGCAAGTTGTCTCTTGGTCACGCCAATATTATTGGAGTTTTTGTCATATATATATATATATATATTTCATTATTTATTTAAAAGTGTTGAAACAAAATGGCTATTTTTGTAGTGATT
>CAHIKZ030002190.1:950000-962500 GCA_903632075.3 Acanthosepion pharaonis
CATTTCAAAACAGACAAATTGGGTCAAATTCAGAAGAATCGCTAGCCATTTGTTACGTTTGTTAACTGGAAAGAAGCAAATGTCTATCTAATGGCACATTGCAACAAAGGAGAAAAATAAATCTTTTATAAGCAGAATAAAATTTTATAAAAGGAACACCTAAACTCACAATTTTTCATAAATAAAGGTAAAAAGCCATTAGTTAATTTGCCTGAAAAAATACAAAATGATGTATATCCCATACTTTTTTTAAAAGATAGAGGTTGTGTGTGTGTGTGTGTCTAGTACGTTTTATATATTGGATCAATTTCAGTGAACATTTTACAGCCAATTTCAACAAAACTTACAAACAGGGGACTGATGATTAAAACACCATTTGTGAATTGAAGACATTTCTAGTCAATTTACCTAAAGAGAATAAACATTGGAAAAACAGTTTGTAGGTTTTTGTGACATTTACAAACATGGCGATTGAAAATCATGATTCAAATGGGAGAGGCATCAGTGTTAGTTTTAAAAGAATTTACAAACAGGCAGAACTTAAAAGGGATAACTCATAGTTTGTCGGAAAGATAAGTTATACATGTACATTATAAAACAGGTTGTTTATGCGTGTGTTTGTTTCATATATGGGATCAGATCCCAGGTAAAAAAATTTTTATGACCAAAAATACAAATGATGATTCAACAAAACTTCACTTTTTTTTTTTGTCAGGCCACCTAAAAGTGTTTTCTAGCCATTGTCTACATTTTACAAACTAATTACTTTATTTTACATTCAGAATGCTTTAAAAATTGGTGGTTTTACAAGACAACATTTGATGATTCACAAAGAAGCCATTCTAGTGAAACAGGTTTTCAATTTATTTAGACAAATTGGTAAAAAAACAAGAGCAACACATGAATGATTCAAGGGTCAAAGCCATACCAGTGTGAGGTTAATCTAAAAACAAATATCAGATTTCCAGAAAATTTTTCAACCGATTTTTAGACACACACATTTTGATTCAAGGGAGAGAAGCCATTAGTCTTGAGGTTTGTCATTGAAGACATCTTTCCATTTCCAAGACAAGTTTGCCAAAATAAAAATCCTATCACATGATGATTCACAAGGGAAGAAATTTTTTGTTTGAGGTTTGTTTGAAGTTCATAAAAATGGCAAAAGAAAACAATTAATATCATTCACAAGGGAAGAAGCCATTCCAGTTTTTTTTTTTTTTGAAGACATTTTATGATGGCCAAACTTGATTAAACCCTTCATGACTTTTATTCTAAATGGAGAGAAGCCATTCCAGTGTGATGTTTGTTTTTTTCATTTACACAAAAAAACTGATTAATTTTATTTCTAATATAAGGTTTAAATGGATGAATGAAGTTTGGATAAGAAAAACAAGGGAAAATTTGCTGGATTTTCTGAATTCTTTTATACAAACAATATAAATTCAAGAGACACATGAAGAACAATGAAACCAGATACTTGGAGGAGAGAAGTCATTCCATTGATGAGTGTTTGTTGATGACATTTAACAAGAAGAAAAAACAAATGGATGATACATGGGGATGAATCTTATTCCATTGTGAGGACTTGTAGCAAAGAGTTTTGTCAACTTCACAACTAAAAGTACATTGAGCGGACACACAAGGGAGAAGCCATTCCATTGTGAGGTTTGTCTGAAAACATTTATACAAAATAAAACCTTGAAGATGCACACACGGATGACACACAGGAGAGGGAGACTCTGAAACATACAGGTTTGTACCCCAGCATTTACACAAACAGGCCATTTCTCCAACAAGGATTTCTCCACTAAGTCACAACTTGACCAACATGTACGGACTCACACAGGATATAAACCATTCCACTGTGAAACGTGTGGCAAAGACTTTTCCCAAAAGGAGTATCTGAAACAACACGTGCGCACACATACTGGTGAGCGGCCGTTCAGTTGTCATATCTGTGAAAAGACATTCGCTCAGCGAGATCATCTGAGGAAACACATGCTTACTCATACCGGGGAAAAGGCCTTTCATTGTAAGACCTGTGTGAAGTCGTTTTCACACAAAAGTGACCTGACGCGGCATTTTCAAACTCACAGTGGGGACAAACCATTCCGCTGTGATTTTTGTGGAAAGGAGTTTTCCCGGCGAGACGTCCTGAAAAAGCACATGCGTTCTCATGGGGGGGAGGAAAAGACGACGTGAACTGTCTCCCCACAGACAAGGGAAGATCTCTCCAGGAAAATGCCATGTTGAATTTTCAAAACTAACCTTTGCATTGCTAGGAATCAGCTTAGCATGGCTGAAGTGTTTGGTGTCTGGAAAATGTGGGGTTGCGGCTCCTTATCAGATGGCTTTTATTTATTCTTTGTAAAGACATATTCTGAAAATTTTTTTTTTTTTTTTTTCTGCCAATTTTGAATTTACAGCTATCTTTTAGGTTGAGTCGTAAATAATTTCCGTTTTCTTTCACTAATTTTATTGTTCAAAAAATAAAATACAATTATGTTTCATTCAGTTATATATAGTCACCATTATTTGCAATGACTTGTTGCCACTTATAAGGCTGCACCTTGATACCTTTCAAGTAAAATTCTGCAGGTTTTGCTGTGCACATTTTTCAGCTGAATCTTAAATCTGGTTTTCATTCGAGAAAGTTTTCCCTGTCAAATCATTTTGCATCAATTGTAAAAGATAATAATCAGTTTGTGCAGGTGAATATGGTGGATCGGGTAGAAACAAGACTGAATTATCCTATAGGCTAATACAGGCGGCAGTCTAGGGACCCTCAAACATTGTTTTTTAGTTTAGAATTTTACATCTTAGAAGCAGTGATTTTAATCTTTTAGATGTCTTAGCTTCTAAATAGTTTCATAAACTGAAATGGTATCAATATAACAAACTTATATTTATTTGACTTTGCAGGAAGCAAATCAAAGATATTTTAGTTTGTGTCATTGTGTTTCAAGTTGATAAAAGGTTTGATTTTTGCTCAGGACGTTTAAATCATAAAATTTTTTACAAAGCAGTGATTGCAATTGTTATAACTTCTAAATAGTTTCATAACTGAAATGATATCAACATGACAAATGATATATTTATTTTATTTCATTGTTATAATGCTGGTTATAAAAAAATCTGTCTTTTTTTTTTTTTTTTTTTTTCACTAGAGTTGTTGAAATATGTGCTAATTTGATTTGCAATAAATAGTAAAAAAGTGGTAAAGGGTGTTCCAATAACTTGGACCGATTTTAAATTTGAATTAAGTTAAAGCACCTAGTGATTATTTTTTCTTTTTTCTTTTCTTTCAGATTTAACAACTTAAGCCATGGAAAGATTAACAATCAAACAACGTGTTAAAAGTTATGGAAGCCTATTATGAAAATGGACGTTCAAACAGAAATGCATTTTGCACACTTTGCAATTTTTTTAGTCAACATAATCAACCAACCGAGAGTGCAGTCGGAAACGATGTAACGTTGTTGTGAAGAGGTTCAATTCCTGTGTGCAATGATGAATAAAGGGGGTCTGGATTTTCAGCCACATTCTCATGCACTGCAGCAATGTTTTCAGCTAAACGGCGTAAATGAGAACACAATGGTGTTTTCACATCTGCCACTGACCCAGTTTGTTTGACTTTACGAACAATTTTTCCAATTGCACTCTTGAAATTTTAACACGTTTGATTGTTGAAATTGACAAAGACTTAAGTTGTTAAATCTGAAAGAAAAAGAAAAAAATCATTAGACGCTTAAACTTAATTCACATTTAAAATCGGTCCAAGTTATTGGAACGTCCTTTATTTAATTCGTTCAGTGCTATATTGGGCAAGCATCGATAAGAAGTAATTTTCATTGTAAGGCTTAAGTTGTTAAATCTGAAAGAAAAAGAAAAAAAAGAAAAAAATCACATTTAAAATCCAAGTTATTGGAACGTCCTTTATTTAATTTGTTCAGTGCTATATTAAACGATAAGAAAAAATTCTTAAGTTGTTAAATTTAAAAAAAATCATCAGATGCTTAAACTTGGAACAATCCTTGGAAGGATTTTATTTCTTGAATATTTTTTATTAACAAACAAAAAATAGCTATTCTAGTTTATTTAAAGAATTTTCAGTAAGCTATTTAAATGCTGCTAAAATATATCCCAAGTAAAAAATATTCAGGATTGCGGCAGGCGAGTTAGGGAGTGGCCCCGTCTTAGTGGTGCCCCATAATTTCATTCGCCTAGGGGCCCTGAAAGGTCATAATCTAGCCCTGGGTAAAACAGACCAACTGAAATCCACAATTTTTTCCAGTATTATTCTTGCCTTGTATTGTCAATGAAGGATAACAACATTTCCTTTTAATCCAGTTTATGCTGCCACAGCCATACAAAAACTTATATGTTAGTGTACCTCAAATTTATTCTTAGCTGCCATGTATCATATGTAGTTAGGGTGATACATTTGTAGTCGTCTAGTTGTTTCTCTCACCCCATTTCAGATGTTGGAGTTACCATTATGTAGTGGCTTGGTAATAAGAATGGACAATTGTAGGTGTCTGTTTATGGCCGCATGAATAACATGACCACACAGTTTATATTAAATGTAAAATTACCACAAAACCTGAAATACAAGAAGGAACAAAATGGTTTTAAAAACATAACATTTGTATTTATTCATGTGTTGATGTACATGCGTAGGAATTAAATATCTGTTGGAGTTATATCTCTTAGATTGGGAATATTTTTATCTGATCTCACAAAAGTTGAATTAATTATAAAGCTGAGAAATGCTGAATAAACTGTAGTTTTAGAAGAATATTTCAAAGAGAAAAGTTCTTGTTGCATGTTTGGAAATGTTCTGTATGTTTGTAATGTAGGTTGGAAAAGTTTGTACGTATGTGCATGCGTGAATATGCTTTTAACGTCTGACCACCCATGGTCGAGACGAGAATCCTTTAAGGTCACATCTTCACAGGAATTTGGAAGAGAAGAAAGAGAAGGCAGCAAGCTTGTGTCTGCTATTTATAATTAATGTAATCACATGACAGGCTCACAGAAAATGGCGGGAAAACTTGACTTGGTCATGCGTTGGAAAAATATTTGTACATGGGTGGATTGCAACACCCACTTGTTTGTTTATTGACCAATTAGAAGCTGATATTTACTAAGCTGAGTAGGCTCTCTGATTCGCTTTTTTGCACAAAAATGTACAAAATTAGAAGAAAGTGGTAGTGGGATACTACACATTCATCGTTATAATTGGTTTCCAAAAATGGAAACTGATTATGGTTCTGCCTAATGTTTGTGATTTTGAATGGGGTTTTTAAGGCTTTTGTTTAAGATGAGTTTTTACAAGAAACAAGAATTTACTGTCTTTGATGGTATGTAGATTCACCTTTCTTCTGCAGAAATGGCTTAAAAAAAAATACAGATCGGCGATCACTAATCTGGCAACCTTTAACCCATTCAATCAGAAAGCCAACACTAATTTCCACAAAAGCATTTTCAGTTTTTCCAGCCTGCTATTACTGTTTGGTAATGCTGCTGCTGCATCAGCCACTTTTTAGCAATTTCAAACACTGGTAAAGCATTTCTACATGACTTTTGCACATTGTTATCATAATCTGTTGATATTTAGCTCTAGTCATGGTGCCAAATGAAGTGCAAACTCTGTATAAAAAAAACTTATAAAAGAAAATTTGTTGTGTGCACATAAAATAAGCAGATAAAATGTTAGGAAATTAATTAGCCTCTACTGCCTGACAATACCTGAATGGTTGAAACTATGGTAGGGCAAAGTGGTTGATTTTCCTATTTTCTAATTATATATATATATATATATATATATATATATATATATATATATATATATATATTAGTAGTAAATATACATACATATGCAAAAAATATATAAATACCCATACATGTATATTTTTTTGAATAAAAATTCCAAGAGGATAGAATCCAGGTAGAACTCGTGTATATATATATATATATATATATATATATAATGAGAGAGAGATACTTATGAAAGTTAGGGAACAAGGTTAATAGTGACCGGTTAGATGAGTTTTGTAACACCAACTCTGTTGTGGTGCATACTAATTTCCTTTGAGATGAATCATATTTTCATTTTGGAAAAAAATGTTTGAAATTTTGCATTTTTGGGAATACACAGTTTCAGAAATATATTACTGTCATATAGGAATAAAGTGTCACTGCTGACACTTTGGTTTGAACATGGATCACCAGAGAGCAAGTACAGTCAACCTCATCTTGAAATAATTAGATCATGTGATAGGTAAAGGAAAAATTAAAGGGAATTAGCGGCATCTGACTGAGTATTGTTCGAAGGCATTACTATTATTGTATCTGCAATTTACAAAGTTTCTCCTACAAATGGGCATTACAAAAATTATGCATTTATTGTATTTAATTTAAATAAAATTAGGGGGAAATAAAAAAGGTGGGGGGGTTAAATTAAAAAAATTATTATAAAATTTAAATGGGTACATCCAAAGATTCGCTGAAAAATAAACATACCATAATGAAAAGATGTGCAAAATATTATAATAAAATTTTATAATTGAGAAAATTTATAACGGTTCAAATTCTGTAGAACTTTTGAAAAAAAAAAACTTGACAGCGGCATGTCTGTTTGAACAAAGCTTGGCTTGTCTCTAGTGAGAAAAATTGTTAATCTGTCATCCTACAGACCTGAATGCTGCTAGGTTGGTAATACTCAATCTGTACATGGATTTGAAGTGTCTGGTCAGGTAATGTTTAGTCTGCAGTATTTGTATTTACACAAATTCCATAGCATTGTAATATTAAACCTTTATTACTCTGTCTTATTCACAAGAATTACTTCTTCTTCTACAGTATATGGAGGTTGCTAATTTGTGATTACAGTCAAGGCAGTTTTCACTGTTGCTATAGCAGGACATGACAACACAATCACAAAATTCAAACATACTCTCCACAAATTCCATAGCATTGTAATATTAAACCTTTGTCACTCTGTCTTGTTCACAAGAATTACGTCTTCTTCCATGTAATATGGAGGTTGCTAATTTGTGATTAGTCAAAACATGTTTCACTGTTGCTATAGCAGGACATGACAACACAACCACAAAATTCAAACATACTCTCACTCATCAATAGTAGTCATCTGCAGTGGGAGGAAAAACCGTTTTTCTTGGCAAGTGAAGTTGCCAACAGTGTGTTGAAGGTTTTAAATGTAAATAGGGACATTTTTCTGCCAGTGAAATACTGTTCATTAAAAGTTGTACTCTACAACTTCTGTTTAAGTTTTTCTTCTTGTGTGCATTGTTTCCAATACATTTTTATTCACTGACTTTTAGAGGCACCTAAATGGACTAACAGTTTTTTTATTTTAAGTTTTTATAGAGCTAGGAAAATGTTCGTTTCTAACTTTTAAAATGTTCTGGTAAAAGCAGTAATCAACAAAATTTAAATTAGAACAGGGCAAAGAAAAGGTATGTTGAAACGGATGTTTTCTTGGCATGTCTATTACTGTGTATTCTCGCAGTAATTTTTATTGTTTTAAAAGTCTATTTTCAGAATTTAATTAAACCATAACATATGAAAATGAATTTATATTTATTTATTTATTTTTAAAATACCCCTGCCTTCACTATATTTTTTAAAAAAATACCCCAGCCCTCACTGTATTTTTTAAAATACCCCTGCCCTCACTGTATTTAAAAAAAAATACCCCTGCCCTCACTGTATTTTTTTTTTTAAATACCCCTGCCCTCACTGTATTTTATGTTTTTGAAAAGGTATTTTTAGAATTTCAATAAATATTCTCACCGGGGTACAAAATTCTATTATAGCAATACAAGCAGATATATTAAAAGGGCATTCATACCAAAAAAAAAAAAAAAGAAAAAAAAACTGGAACAATTCATAATAAAAAAAAAAAAGAGAGCTATCAAAAAATATTATTACCTTAAGTTTGTAATAACAAAACATAACAATTAAAAATGTCTAAACTGGTTTATCAGTCATTTTTTATCAGAGAAAAAATCAAGGATAAAAAATGTGTAAAAAGAAAAAAAAGTGGACAATTTAGGTTCTATGATAGCTGAACAATTAAAAACCTACAGGATGCCCAACATATACCAGCCTGAATGTCCGAGAAAGAATCAAACCTGTATCCTAAAAAACCCCAGTAAAATTGACATTGCTAACCGAAACGCTCCTCTGTGGCTCAATCAGTAAAGCACATCAGGCTATACGATGGTTCCGTATAGGATATAGGTTCAATTCCTGTCAGAGGACAAATATTTTCTATGAAAATTTCTTGTACATTCAAGCCAGTAAATGTCATTAATACTGTTTATTATAAACAGAGCATTTACTTAAATATTTGTATGTATAAAAAGAATGTATAAAAATAAAAAATGTCTTAAACTATATATATATATATATATATAGATAGATAGATAATATTAGTGGTAAATATACATATGCAAAATATATAAATATATATACATAGGTGCATACATGTATATTTTTTGAATAAAAAATTCCAAGAGGATAGAATCCAGGACAGAGTAAAGATATAATATTAAAAAAAAACCCTCTCTGTTAAGTTTTAATCTCCCACCTCCTCTCGTCTGTTACCCCTCTCTTTAGCTCTAACATTCGTCCCACACTCTCATACTTACACTCTCTCTAAATTCTATTTTTATTTCCAGAGTTGTTTTTTTCTGTTTTCTTTTTGAATTTGTAGGTCTGATGAAGTGGATCGTATTTACGATTCCAATGGAATAAATTATGACCATGGAATATTAGTGTTTAAGTCTTTTTATTATATATATATATATATATATTGCTGTAATCAACCATAAATACCTCAGATTAGTTCTTTTCAGTTTCTATTATTATACATTGACAAATTCTTATTATACACAGAAATTCAGTTTCATATGTCTGGGTTTTATTAAAATTGTAAAATTCACTTTTTTAAACTAAATTACTGAAAGATATATATTAATATCAATGTCAAGAGAAAAATGTCCTTTTTGACATACCAAATTGTTTTTCTTGGTCCTAAATTAAACTCTGTTAAGATATTGTTTTTATTGCAGATAATTATTCCATTTTTAAGGATATTTCATAAATGGGTTTTGTCTTGTTTAATTGTTATATCTAATATCAGTGGCATAGCTAGAGCATGTGCAACACTTGAGTTTGCCCGACCCCCCCCCAAAAAAAATATACATATTGCACTGACTCACTCTTAAAGTTATAAAACTAGTTTTGTACCATTATAATATTACTTTCACATACTCAAATGTAGTATGCTTTAAATGCACACCAGCCAGACTTAACTTTATTAGTAACAATTGAAAAGCAAAAACAATATACAGGGAAAAAAGGATAAAAAAATCCAACAATATTTATTTGAACAAAGTATCTATAAAAAAATTTTTTTTCTTCTTTTTTCTTTTTTTCTTCTTTTTTCTTTTTTTCTTCTTTTTTCTTTTTTTCTTTTTTTTTTTTTTTTTCTTTTTTTTCTTTCTTTTCTTTTTTGCTATCCTCTGCCAGCTGCAATGATGGAGAAAGCATTACCTCACACCATCGCCAGTGAGACATACTGCAAGAGCCTCTTTCACGAGGCTCGTTCCTTAATCGAGACGTCATCCAACCAACCCTCCAAAGGAACGCCATCGAACGAGAGCCAATAACCCTCGAAATCTCCACTGCCACAGGAGTAAAAAAAAAAAAATCTGTCCGCAAGAGAAGAATGCTTACCTCTATTTTTATCTCCGTGCCGTGAGTGACAAATCCCAGTTCAACAGCAAACCTGATCAAAATGAAAAAATTAGAAGTATTTTTATTTCTGAAATGAAGATTATAACTTTCTAACTTATCTTCCTTTTTTTTGGCAGATTCTTCAATGACATTGTCAAAAATTATTTCATCTGTTGTCACTCTATAAGTTGATAGGCCAATATTAATAATATTAAGTTACTCGAAAACCAAAAAGATCCTTCAACAATAAGTACTGTCCTGACGTTAAAACTACTTTTATTTCAATACAGTCTATGCAGGCTTATAGCCTACAGCAGACACAAAAGTGTCATTGCCATAAAAGTACCACCCCCTCCACTCCATCTAACTCCACCACTCTCTAATATCTGTTTTCTATTGTTAATGTTTGCATTAATTCCTAACCACTGCAAACACCTTTTTTGTTTATTGATTTTTTTATGAATTTTTGTAGTAAAATTATCATAAGCAATGCATTTACATTATAAATACAGCTGCCCTATTCTGTCAGTAATGCTTACATTAATTCCTGGTTACTCAAAATCCCTTTCTTTCTGGTTTTCAATGTGTTATATAGGAGCAAAGTGGCACTGCCGCCACTTGAGTTTGAACATAGATTGCCAGTTAGCAAACACAGGGGATCCCATTATTGTACTAAGTAGACCACGTGACCATAGCGGAAACGCATGTTGGAAGTTACGTGATGTTTAATTGATCGTTATTTCTAGTCTATCCTCTATTACTATACGGACAACTATTCTCTCTATTCACTATGCTATTTCTCTATTTAGATCACTACACGGGTTACTATTTAAGCGAGTTTATCGAGCAAGTACTGACATCAGTATTGTTCAACGGCATACTATAATTGTATCTGCAATTACAAAGTCTCTACTACAACAAGCATTATGACAGTGACAACGAGTATTCGTTGGCATCACAAAAGTGGCAATAAGTGTTTGTTGACATCACAAAACAATGAATATCTATAGTCAAGTTATTTACAATGTTTTCTCTAGTAAAATTATTTTTGATGCTTTTCCTATAGTAAAACCACTCACAATGCATTTGCATTATACAGGGTGTGGTAGAAATGCCTCCCCTATAATGGTAAGACATTAGCTAGATTATTGCCACTAATGTCTTCTAGTCCCAGCTATGGGTTAATAGCAGGATTGGCCAGGTTCTATAGACTTGGGTAGCAGCGGAAAGAAATGGCAACCTACTGCAGGAAAAAATCTGCCTCAT
Organism: Acanthosepion pharaonis; assembly: GCA_903632075.3. Taxonomy (NCBI): domain Eukaryota; kingdom Metazoa; phylum Mollusca; class Cephalopoda; order Sepiida; family Sepiidae; genus Acanthosepion; species Acanthosepion pharaonis. The sequence continues at coordinate 961,035 of CAHIKZ030002190.1, forward strand.
CAATTATCTATCAAAAGATACATGATCACCTAAATGTGTATCATGCATGGCACATAAGCCATAGTTTATGTCATATACCGTACCCATGAACACTAATGGGTATGTTCCAATCCTCATAAATATGTTGGACACTATTGTAAGTGGGGGTAATATGCTGTCTAAGTAGTTCACCACTAGCAGTGGTTTACCCACTTCACAACACTGATGTGAAGTAGATAAACGACTGTTATTTTGTTGATGTTTTAAAGATTACCATTTCATTTCCAACCTCCATTTTGGTTATTTCTCATTTAGTGTAACCCTTTCTAGGTTACAACGAAAAGAAATCACCTGTCAACATTTCGTCTTCTCCCCCACCATCTGGTAAGTGACATTCCATTTTTTCTTCTTATTTCATTCAAACTACAGGCCACCGTAATCCTAAAAGATCAATTCGTGCAACATACTCATGTCCAGGTTAGTGCTTCGCACTCGCTCTGCAGTCTTTGCATTGGTGCTGTTTCATTTCCATATTCGACATTCACGTCCTCATCGTCTGCATGGACCACTCACCTCGAATCCAAAATATACCATGAATGGTCAGGTTGTTAGGTGATTGCATTCCACTTACCACCCCCTCTCCCCCATTGCATCATGCACGATGCATTTGAGATCTTCACCCAAACCTCTTTCTCTATCTGGATTCTGGCTAGTCCATCCTCATCAGTATTCATGGATGTATATCTCGGGTGTCTTCACTCGTAGGTAAAAATTGACCTTTGTGGTACTGTCTTCTTTATCTGTCTGACCTTAGGTACGATGTTGTGTCAAAAGTCACTTTGACATGTGATATTCTTCCTCTCTCAGCTATTGCTGTCACCATCCAATAGTGTCACTCCACTATTCTTCCCCCCCGCTACCCTGCAGTAACTTCTCATTTTCCATTTTTCAAGCATCACATAGAGGAGTACCGAGCGGAATACCATGCTATTGTACCTATTACCAGCTCTATTACTGGACCTCATTCAAGAATCACCTTCTCCAGTCCTTCTGCAACCACATCTGCCATTTCCGCATGCAATTCCCTCCATATCACCAGTCACCCAGCTCCACGGTCAATCATCGACAAGTATACACCCTGGCAATAATGTTATTTCGACAGCTAACATCATCCAAATGTTTGTCATTCCAATCTCACCAGGATCATGCACGTTCGCGGTAGGATCAATTGATCGACATCTGATGCAATTCCTGACTTCTCTATGGACTTTCTCCCTTTTTGCAAGAAGGTTGACTTTTTGTGCCAAATATTGAGTCCTGCCCACTCCCATATGATGAATATCGTGCAATTTTTCTAGTTCTCCAGTCCCTAGACAGCATACTGGAGCCTCTTCCTCCTCCTTGAGGACTAACCTTTTTTTGTTTACATGTGTTAGTGCATCTACCTTATTTCTTTCTGAATCACGAACACTGCGTTCATTTGTAAT